>JAMPIV010021084.1:0-63096 GCA_024509875.1 Oreohelix idahoensis
TACTTCCATTTGTGACGTAGCAATTCTGAGAACATTGGATAATACAGAGTCAGTTAATCTGTTTCTGGTCTTGGATTTGATAAGCTTCATGGCAGAAAATGTTGTCTCACAAAGATATGTGCTACCAAATATAGAACACACTTTTAGGGCCCATTTTCTCAGTAGTGGGTAACGTTCCTGTGGTAGTAATTTCAGCTCCAGTTGCTTCTGTTGTGTTGATGAATGGGTCACATTGGAGTTCACATAACTGTAATTGTAGTTCTGCTGGCTGAGACTTCACTGTGCACTTGAATGGGTTGTTAAAAAGTTCCATTTGTGGACGAAACATCTCAAAATCTTGAAATCGACGATCAAACTCAGAAATCAGCTGTTCAATGTCATCTGTGTACCTCCTGAAGTTAACACTCTCTTTCTCAGACAGCTGTTTACAACAAGGAAAATGAAACAGGTCATTCTTTTGCAAAGACAGACTAAATAGGCTCAGTTTCTTTTTGAAGCCATCAACATAGCCCATCATTTGGAAAAGTGTTTGACTTTTTCCTTGTAACTGCAAATTCAGTACATTCAAATGTTGTGTTATATCTGTGAGAAATGCCAAGTGCTGAATGAAATGAATATTTTTGAGTTTATTTTGAAGATCAATTGAACATGGTAAGTTGTCTCGCAGGAAGTCAAATATTTCATCCTTCAGTTCACAAAATCTTATTAAACATTTTCCTCGACTAAGCCATCTCACCTCAGCATGAAGCAGGAGATCGCCGTAAACAGAATCCACTTCTTCTAAAAATGCAAGGAACTTCCTGTGAGTTAGAGAGCTGTGTATCTAGTAGAGCTCAATTGGTATGAGAGAGAGAGAGAGAGAGAGAGAGAGAGAGAGAGAGAGAGAGAGAGAGAGAGAGAGAGAGAGAGAGAGAGTGAAAAAGAGAGAGTTGGTGGTGTTGTGGGAGGTGGGGAGATGTTAATCGTACATTTTGGGTCTTTTTGGTTTTGTTTCTGGTGCCTGTGCGTGCTATTTTGTAATATTTTTAAGCACAGTGGTCGGAGTATACAGTAATTTTCAATCCACAATAAGAGGCCGGCCAAAACAGGTTAACGGGCCGGTCAAAACTGGTTGGCGTGCCGGATCTGGCCCGCGGGCAGTAGTTTGGCCACCTCTGATATTGATGATTGATATCAGTACATGTCGATGTATTTTATGGAGAATAAAGATTCTGATATGAATGTATGTATAAATGCAGGCATGCATACAGACAGGTAAGCAGGCAGGTGTGTATTATGTATGTATGTGTGCTTGTATGTATCCACGATGGCGGCGTGACAAGCAGCACTTTTGTGCTGTCCTTCTCATTTCGTCTTATTGGAAGATATATCCGTTGTTACGACCATCGATAACGTTGTTATCGATTTACAAAGTGTTGGACACGTTTCTAAGTTAAAACCTTTCAAGAAGGAACATAAACATTCGATGTAAAATCGCACACATTGAACTAGAGACGTCTTCCACACTTTATTTAAATTCTAATTAATCTCATATATGCCATGTTGTATTTTATTATGTCATGTAAGTACATATCAATGTATTTTATGGAGAATAAAGATTCTGATAAGTATGTATGTGTGCGAGCGTGTATGGATTGCGTATGTGTGTATGTTTGTATTATGCAAAAATGTTATCTATCTATCTATCTATCTATCTATCTATCTATCTATCTATCTATCTATCTATCTATCTATCTATCTATCTATCTATCTATCTATCTATCTATCTATCTATCTATCTATCTATCTATCTATCTATCTATCTATCTATCTATCTATCTATTTATCTATCTATCTATCTATCTATCTATCTATCTATCTATCTATCTATCTATCTATCTATCTATCTATCTATCTATCTATCTATCTATCTATCTATCTATCTATCTATCTATCTATATATCTATCTATCTATCTATCTATCTATCTATCTATCTATCTATCTATCTATCTATCTATCTATCTATCTGGGGACGCAGAAATTTGGACTGCGCGCCCAAGTCTTAACCCTTTGAAAATAAAGTTCGTTCGTTCGTTCGTTCTGCCTGCCATCCAGACTGCCAGGCTATCGTCCTAATTAATACTGTAGAAGAGTTATACTTCTGTCTGGATACCCTTCAATTTTGTCATAAAAAATCAATGTGATTTTATTTCTGTACCGTGCAGACATATGTATATGCGTGAATTAACATTTGTGTATGTGTTTGAAAGACGTAGACAGCGTATATGTGTTAAATATATTTGATGTTTCTATTGACATGTCTTCGGCTGCGTGATTTCCGACGAAATTGTTAGAATTGTTATTCTAGACTCCTGGGCTATATTTTTGTGAATCGTCAGTTAGCTTAGTATTAGAATCACGTTTGCCAACATTTTGATTTCGGTAACTGTAACTGCCCAAAAAAAAAAAACAAGTGGTAATCGATTTTGATGAAAGATCAGGATGCTCGTTGTTTGCGAGGATTAAAGAATCGATATGGTACAGACGTAATGTTAATGCCAGTCGTGATATGATACGCGAGAGCGAGTACACCCGCCATTTTGATGAAATATCGTGCACGCGAACTGTTAGTGACGTGAAATCCGGATTCTTAATTACTTTACGTCTGCTTCAAGTGATGTCACCGATAGAGGACTACCTAATGAAATACACTATACTGTCAATAAGTTGTTCTTAAAGTATTATGCTAGGTGGCGTAGGAGATGATGTTCTTTCATAGCCTCCGATCAACAGTACTGCTGGTCAATTCTATTGTTGGTATCTTTCCATGCCACCACGTGCAACTTCCCAGAATCTTTCCTTTCTGTCATCTTCTGTCTATGTTTCCTTTCAGTTTCCACATTATAGTCCAGCTTTCCTCTTCACCTAACATGCCAACAGAAGGTGAACTTCTAATATGAAAAATAAGATCTTTTGCTTGCTGACTTCTTTCAGGATATCCTGGTTGCTGACTTCTTTCAGGATATCCTGGTTGCTGACATCTTTCAGGATATCCTGGTTGCTCTTTTTAGCTGTCCTTGATATTCATAATATTCTTCTGCACAATCACATTTCTGTGGCCTTCAGAGATTTTCTTAGTTGTTTACTAACTGTTTATATTCCATATGTCAGGATTGGCTCAGCATACCAATGTCTTACTTCCATTATCCAAGATGTGTTGCATACAATACTTTTCGTTTTCTTTCTTTTCTTTCTTTTCTTAACCAGCGGCACTTAGGCTTTCAGCCCTTCGGCCCAATGACATGTCATTGCGAGGCTGGGGAACCTGAGGACTTTCCTTCCAACCCGGTCAAGAGCTTCGCTCCTTCCCATCCACAGAGGGTTTATCACAGGACGTTCAGGCTATTCAGTCAAATTTCCGGCCGTAAACATTTCTTCAAACGCCGACGCCCGGGTTTGAACCATGAACACCTGGTCGCCAGTACAACGCCGAAGCCATTACACCAGCGCGGCTCCAATACTTTTCGTTGAATGGGACGCAACTTTTTCTTGGATAATTCCACTCTTCACCTCTGAGATACACCTTCCATATAATGCTACTAATCTGCCTAGGTATTTGAATCTATTGACATCCTGGAGAAGAGAGGGATGGCCATAAGCAGCTCTAAAACAAAAACCATGGTGATATCACGAGAAGAAAGAAGACATCAGATTAAGCTGGGAGAACAGGTCCTGGAGCAGGTCGACCACTTTAAATACCTCGGAGCTATTATAGACCGAAAGGGGGGCATCAAAGAAGAGTTGGCTACTCGAAAAGCAGCAGCTGGGAGACTTTTCAGGCCATAAATCGAGGATTCCTCAGCAAGAGAGAGGTTTGTAAGAAAACGAAGATGGCTGTATACCGCTCCACCTATGTCCCAGTCTTGACATATGGATGCGAGTCATGGGCAATGACTACAACCCACAAAAGCCAGATCCAAACATCAGAAATGAGGTATCTGAGGAAGGTGGTTGAAGTAACAAGAAGAGACATGGTCCGCAACCAGACGATACGTCAAGGCCTAAAATCCCACCCCCTGCAGACCCAAGTAGAACAGTCCCAACTAAGATGGTTTGGCCATGTCTGCAGAATGGGAGAAGATCGACTACCACGACAAGCATGGGAAACAAAGAGCCAGGGATCCAGACCCCCAGGACGACCCAGAGTCCGCTGGGAGGACAACATTAGACAATCTTTGAAGGACCGAGGACTAGAATGGAACCAGGCCAGGAGGAAGACAGCAGATAGGATAGTCTGGCGCTCTCTCTTCCAAAAATCTACACCTCACGGTAGAAGGGGAACGACTAGGTAAGACATCCTGTGAACGCTCGAACTAAAATTAGTAAATAACAGGTATAAAAAGTATACTAGGAATATACATATCTGGTAGTTGATATTGAACTCATCGATTATTGAAACCAATCAATCAATTCCCTTTATCTTTCCAAAGAACACAAGCCTTCAACTTACACATGCCAAGTGTTTCTGTCCCGTGCCATCAGCTCAGGTTTCTTCTATGTCTTCATTGTCATTTTTATTTCTGACGTCAGTTCTCTTCTCCATGTGTTCCTTAATCTTTCTCTACCTTACTTACCATGGGGGTTCCAGAATAAAGACTGCCTTGTAATGCTATCAATAGGTTTTCTCAACGTGTTTATGTTCCATCTCCGTCATCTTCCATGTCACCTCTTGTTCCACTAGCACTTGTCTGGATCTGGTCACCAGTTCCACATCAGTGACCTTGTCAGACCACCTCAATCCTTCTAGTCTATGCAAGCACCCATTGATGAATGTCTGTAGTTTGTAGATGTTTTCATTTCGAATGTCAAGTCTATCTTTTATATGTATGGCTATCTTCTTCTTTTTCCTAGTTCGTCCTGAAAAGGAAGTTGGTTGCGTTGTGCCCGTTTACAGCGATGCTGCGATATTTGCGCCATTCGGCCGACACATCCGACTTCCGCACAGCATTTTTTAGGACCGGGTTAGCCTTCCCTCTTCGATCCCTACTCACTCAGCCAGACTGCAGTGATGCAGCCTGTTTCCAGGACCACCACTTGGAGGTGGAGTAGGGTCTTGGTCAGCTCTGGTTCGCTGA
This sequence comes from Oreohelix idahoensis, assembly GCA_024509875.1. Lineage (NCBI taxonomy): Eukaryota > Metazoa > Mollusca > Gastropoda > Stylommatophora > Oreohelicidae > Oreohelix > Oreohelix idahoensis. Next base: position 5,116 of record JAMPIV010021084.1, read on the forward strand.
CTCTAACGCAAGCAGTCAAGCTATGGGTCGCTGACTGCATTCTCTATTGCTGCGTCTTTGGGTCCCACATGTATGGCTATGAAACATGGAGAACAACGTAAACAACAACAGAAAAGCTACGGATGATATCATCATAAGGCAGTTCTGGAATCCACAGGGCAAGAGAGACAGACGGAGACGAAGGAACACAAGGAGAAGAAAATTGGTGACAGACATGAAGGGGATGAAGAGGTGATAAAGTCTCTATGGTGTTCTGATTACAGTTGATAAAGTCTAAACTCACTAGAACATCACCAGAGCTACATGCTGTGTTGTTGTGTTGCTTGTGGTTTGAGTATGGAATGTCAACTCGACCTACGCAGTGGTGTGTAGACATAGATTGTGAGTATAATATGCGAATGATAAGAAGAGTTCGTGGTGTTGACAAATGGTCTTTTTCTCACACTCATGTATGGCTGGAAGTCATCGACACCAACGACTGTGTACCTTTGCTACAGTTTAATTGGACGTACACACTCGACAGCACGAATAGTGACAAATCACAGATTGGCATAATACATCATAGTACAGTGGATAAATGGTCTTGCAATGATACATGGGCACTCATGTAGAATAATAGCATAATGGATTGTCAGTAGACAAGCACTCAGTATTGCCCATATATATATATCATCTGAGTTTACTGACAAAGCACGTCAGATTATAAACAACAGTCAAGATGGCTTCTAGACCTAACCTCGTCTAGCGAAGATTCTTTAGAATAATGTTCAGCACATATTTTTCATATAATCATATTGAACCGCTGGTACTGGGTTCTCATGTGTAGCAGTGATCTCTGGACTCATCAAGCGATAATACGGGACATCCCTTTTCTCTTCTTGAAAGTCATAAAATATTTGAATACAAGATGGCTTCTCTCGTGAGCTGTCACTCACGTTTTGGATACAACTGAATCAAAGTTAATCATTCATTAAATGTTCTCGTTGCTCTGTAGATTCTATCATAATACAATTGATTTCATCATACGAGATATAATGCTGCTAGGAATGAATGTCGTTTTCATCTAGTTAAATATATTCTCTCAGACGTACAAATCGTGCCTATCGAAAAACGATGGCTTAGCCAGAGTTCATAAGGAGAATCTTTTGTTACCTTGGTATCAGAAATATGATTCTGCCATTCCTTGGCAATAAGAATAAACACTGGGGTAAAGCATACACGATAGGTCTAGACGACTATCACTTTCCCCATAAATACTGAGATCACTTTTTCCGGCGACAAGCCGACATAGAAAAACCAGTCCCAATCAGGACGAAGCCAAATCACACCTCTCTAGCGACACATCCGCCGAACAGCCCTTTGACCTTTTTCTAACGACAAAAGACCATATAGTTCGACTTAGACATGCAAAGATATTCAGATATGAGACAGACTCGTCCTACCCAGACAAACAATACACATAAATTCAGGCCATAGATACACTGAAGCAAGAACAACCTATTTCTACCCAAACAAAGAATAAATCGCAGTAAAACTGGATTCATCCGCGGAGTTCGATCGAAAGTCCTTTCAAGGGAAGTAACTCAATAATGACTTTTCCTTAAGCACTAAAAGTATCTATTTTGTTTCCAAAACATTTGCGAACATAACAAGCATACAAATGTATTATATTGTAAGATATCAAAGACTGCACGTAACAGTCTTACCACACCTCCCGGGAAAAAAAATGGAACATTTTTTTTTTTTTGAAATACATCTAGGAGCAACGTACAATAGGCTCACAACGCATGAATAATGCGCAGATGAAAATATCAGGAATAAATATAACGCCTAATATGAGGCTAAGTCGACTTATGGAGCGACTGGTGAGAATGTATCTCATAAACTGAGAGAAATTATTTCTCTACAAGTAAATTTTTCCAGGAAGGTGTCATCAAAGTATAATACAATTCTGGCAATTACACAATGCCTAAAAAATGTCATACCATAATTTCGTATTAGATATCTTAAATTTATGATTTATGAAGAAAAATCATCAAAGCACAGCGGTGAATAAACATCAAAGAACCGCTATGTAGTGATACAATCATTATATTATTAAATTACAAATGTGTATCTATCTTGATATAGAAAGGAACTATTATAAACTAGACATATCAAGAAGCCTAAGACCTAATAGTTATGTGGAATCATGTGGGCATCTTGACAGAATGTCTGCCATCACATTATCTGATCCACGAATAGCTCGCACAGAGAAATGAAAAGGTTGAAGAGCAATTGCATATCGAGTAGACCCCGAGCTCTTCAAATTCTTACTCTGTATAGCAGTAAGAGCTTTTTGGTCGGTTTCTACTATGAAATGTGCGCCTAGAAGGAATCTCTGTAGTTTGAGGATCGACCAAACCATAGCTAATAGCTCACGGTCTAAAACCGAATAATTCCTTTCTGCCGCATTAAGCTTTCTGGAAATATACATTACAGGATGCAGAGTTCCAGAGTACTCTTGCATTAGTGCCGCTCCAATCCCAGTGGATGAAGCATCACTACGAAGAACAAATGTCTTATCTTTAGTAGGTAACACTAAAATAGGTGGTGTTGAAAACAATGTTTTAATCTTATCCAAAGAGCATTGGCATTCCTGAGACCAGTGGACCATATTAGGCGAACCTTTCTTTAAAAGTGTAGAAAGAGGTGCCATGATAGAGGATAGATTCTGAATGAATCTGCCATAAAATTGAATAAGACCTAACAGACTTCTCACCTGTTTTTTAGTCTTAGGGATAGAGATGTTAAGTATCTTACTAGTATTATGGTCCTCTGTCTTTAGGAAACCATGACCAACTCGGTGGCCTAGGAAAGAAATTTCGCTAAAACCAATATAGGCTTTAGAGGGTTTCGCTGTCAGGTTGTGCTCGCGCAAAGTAGACAGCAATTCATCTAACCCTGAATAGTGATCTTCCCAAGTATCGCTGAAAAGACAGATGTCGTCTAGATATGCAATGACATCTGACCGATAAGATAGGATTCGGCGCATCATGCGTACGAATGTAGCTGGTGCGTTCATAAGACCGAAAGGCATAAAATTCCATTGGAACAAACCTCTAGGTGTTGAAAAAGCCGTGAGAGGTTTGGCGCGTTCAGATAAAGGAACTTGCCAATATCCTTTAGACAAATCAAGTTTAGTGAAAAAATGAGATTTGGAGAGTCGAGTAAGTAGCTCTTCCAGTAAAGGCATAGGTTCGGCATCGAACTTCGTTACTTGATTCAATTTGCGATAGTCGACGCAAAGACGTATGTTATTGTCTTTTTTTCGAACAATAACCATCGGCGAAGAATATGCAGAGGTGGATGGTTCGATTATTTTCAAATCTATCATCTCATCCAACTCTTTCTCGACTTGTGCTTGAAAATGTATAGGTATAGGATAAGGTCTAACCCTAATAGGAGTATGGTCAGTTAGAACAATGTCATGTTCAATGACATGAGTTTGTCCAGGGATGTCAGTGAGTACATCCTGAAATGTTTGCAACATAGTTGAAACTTGTCGCTGTTCTCCTAGAGACAAATCAGGAGAGACAGTAACGTTCTTCCATGATTCACTAGAATGAAGTGGGATCATTGGAAGAGGAAGATTTACATCTGAAAAACTTGTTTCCTCATCCTGTATCACGGACAGTGATGAGTAATGACCATGTTGTACTGGAGAATTGTCCGTTGCTTGGAAAATGGGTTGCAAATAATCCGGACGTTCATGGAATTCAGTAAGCATATTGATGTGGAAGGTTTTATGCTTCCCATCAATATCGACAATATAGTCGACATCGGAAATTTTCGATATTATATCGTACGGACATATCCAAGAAATAAGTAGTCTGTTTTCCCTACAAGGTAGTAATACAAATGCTTTGTCACCAGGACAAAGTTGTCGTAAGCATCTCTTCTTATTGGCAAATTGCCTTGCCTTCTGTTTCGCAAATTCAGAAGAAGAAGTTGCTAATTTGCATGCTTCGATAATCTTTTGTCTCAACGCGATGACATATTCGTAGGATGACTTTGTGTCATCGTCAATATTGTCAGCTGTTATGAGATCATGAAGCAACGACATAGGGCCACGCGGACGCGCGCCAAAGACGAGTTCAAAGGGGGAAAATCCTGTATGTTCATTGGGGACCTCTCTGTAAGCGAAGAGGGCCGCAGGTAAAACTCTGTCCCAGTCTTGAGGATGATCCTCAGTTATCTTCCCTAGTAAGTTTTTAAGTGTTCTATTAAGGCGTTCGACCATCCCATTAGACATTGGATGGTAGATACTACTTAAAGATCTATCTATCTGCAGAGTAGACATTACTTGACATGGTATCTGATATTAGTTGGGTGCCATGGTCTGACAATATCTCTCCGGGGAACCCCAGACGAGAAAATATAAGCCAAAGAGCATCTGCAATATCAGCAGTAGTAATGCTCTTTAGAGGAATAGCCTCTGGCCAACGTGTGCACATATCAACACACGTCAAGATAAACTGATGTCCTCTGGCAGACTTGATCTTAAATGGACCAATAATGTCTATGGCCATTTTTTGAAACGGCCGAATAGGAATGTCTGCCGCCTGAATGGGTGCAGCATGCCGTGGACCTTTGGATTTAACTTCCTGACATACTTTACAAGATCGACAATAAATCCGTATGTCCTTGTTTACCAATGGCCAAAAGAAAGCCGCAAGGACTCTTGACTTAGTACGGGAAAAACCCATGTGTCCAGCACACTGAGAGTCGTGAGCGTGCTGCAAAATTTTAACTCTCAAATTCTTGGGAACCAGGATTTGAGAATGACTTGACGTAATGGAGTCTTGAACCATACGTACAAGTACGCCATTCTTCTTTGTAATCCACGATTTACGACTTGTGTCTTTATTCGGATCACCTTTAGTTGCAAGAATGAAGAATTTCTTCAGAGTGGGATCATCTTCTTGCTGTTTTATAAACGAGTCACGAGAAATTACCAAGGGATCATCTTGGTTATGCACTTCATTATCTTCAGTAGATGAAGTTTGAGGCATATTAAGAGCCTGAGCTCTAGTGACTACAGCGTTAGCAATCTGCATGTTTTGCCTTTCCCACGCGGAAATTTGTTGCGGAGTGCATTCTTTGACTCCATGAATGCGACCGATGATGAGGTCAGCGATCGGATTCGGAAGAAGACATGCGTGTACATCTCCTGTAAAGAAAGGAGTAGCAATCCTAATGATAGCAGTAGAGTATTTCTCTAATGTGCCGCCAAATGTTACACATTTGACTACTTGTCCAGTGGCACGGGAAGGATCTACGAGTGACTGCCTAACACCAATTGTGGTGCATCCAGAATCAAATAGCACGGAGACTGGATTGTTATTTACTAAACCCTTATGTAAGACAAGAGAACCTCTTCCATCATGCGCGACTGATGTAGGAAGAGCAGGAAGAGGATGGCCGCAGCTTAAAGTAGACACTGTGGTTGGCTCAAATAATGTTTTGCATTGGGGGCACTGAGATGCTCTCCCAAAATCAAAAGCGGCACATGCCATATTATTAGCGTCATTATTGTCTTTACTTTGTTTATAGGCTTCATGGGACTCTTGTTGTGCAGAGTTTGCCTGAAAATGTGGTTTATGTCTTCTGTTTTGAGATCTACCTCGGTTATTATTACCTCTGTAGTTATTGTTACCTCTATTGTAACCCCTATTTGGGTTTGAGTCATAGTTCTCTTGGTTACCATTATCATATTCATTATAATGAGTATCTCTGTAATTGCGATCTTGTTGACTCCAAGACGGATACCTCGGATAGTTTCTATAATTACTTCCTCTATGGAAATTACTATAATTGTGACCACCCCTGTGTCGAGAGCTATCAGCTCGTCTCCAGTTCTTTGAAGAAGAACCCTGAAATGATTGGTTACCTTGGTTTTGATAACTATTATGGTTACCTTTTTTATCAAATCTGTTTTGGGGTCCCTGAAATCTGTGTGAATAATTGGGATTGTATGGTGTTGCTGAAGCAACTGGCATACTCTCCTTAATCTTAGTGTTGCCAAAAGTCACGTCGGGGTGTGCAGTGACATATTGGGAACAATATTCTTCCATTTCATTTAGAGATTTGGGTTTACGCTCATGTATAAATTCAAGGAATGGTTTGTTAACACATGACATAATCTTATCTCTGAGCAACAAATCCATAAGTCCTTCATACGTTTTTTCTGTTTTAGAAAGCTCAATCCAACGATCAACTGTGAGACGTGCCTTTGCAATGAATTCTGAGAATTCTACACCTGTCTCAGGCACCATCGTCTTAAACAAAAGGCGATAGCCTTCCTCACTTAGCTGGTATTTTTTTTATCAAAGCCGCCCTAATGACATCATAATTATCCTTATCTGCTTCTCCTACAAGGCATAATCTAGTCAGAGATTCACCTTTCAAGTTTTCTGCTAATTGATTAGCGTATTGTGATTTATCCACATTATGTGTACGACAAGAACGTTAAATCTGTCCAGCCAGAATGTAATATCGTCACTGGACTGATTGAACGGTGGAACCTTAACCTTGTAAGTAGAAGGTTTACCATTACCACTAGATGCCTGATTAACATTACTCATACTTGTCAATCTCAATTTCTCTAACTCAAATTCATGTTCTCTTATTGCTTTTTTCTCTTCCGCTTCTAATCTTCTTTGTTCAGCTTCCCTGTCTAATCTTTTTTGTTCAGCAGCAGCTTCTCTTTCTAATTTTTTTTGTTCAGCAGCAGCTTCTCTTTCTAATTTTTTTTGTTCAGCTTCACTGTCTAATCTTTTTTGTTCAGCAGCAGCTTCTCTTTCTAATTTTTTTTTTGTTCAGCTTCAAATCTCCTTTCCTCCACCTGCATCTGCAATTTCTTTAGTTCAGCAGCAGCATCAGCTTCTTTTTCTAATCTTTTCTCTTCAGCCAGAGCTTTTCTCTCTTCTGCAGCAGCTTTTTTCTCTTCAGCAGCAGCTTTTCTCTCCTCTGCAGCAGCTTTTCTCTCTTCTGCAGCTAATGCTTTGTCATATTGAGCAACTGTCCATTCTTCTAATTGTTGACCAGTCTTATCAAGGGCTTTCCCTTGTATAATGAAGTATTCTAATGTAGACATGGTGTCTAACAATAATACTAATCACCTGAAATAATAATAATACCACAAGTTCTTAATGACTTGATTAATCAGCACACTATCCCAATATCTGTTGGTCACAAGCCTTAATAAGGTCTTGTATAACAGTAATAATAATCAAGTACTGGTTTATACCATAATCCAAGTGCAGTGCACAAGCAATAGTGTCTTATGAAATATACCTATATAAAACATATGTCAACCAACAGAATACATAAAGTACAAATAAGACTGACAATACGAAAACGTTTGCAGAAATCAAATAAATCAAATAGGGAAATCAATGAAAATAATCACTGAATCTGCAAAGAATAACAACACAAATGACGTCACAGTATATGAATATAAATTGTGAATAGAACTGAAAGATAGAAAAGGTTAGACCAACAAATTACAAACAAATCCAAACAAAACTAAAGAACAAAGAAATATTACAAAAATAACAATAATTACAGTCTTCACAGCTAACACAAATAGCAACTAGTTGTTGCAAGCAAATTTCCAATTAAGGAAATTGCACCTAAAGAAAACGCCCACAACGGACCCTCTATGACGTGGGATATTCTGTTGTGAGGACGCCGCCCAACCTTAAACACAACCCCCTGACATATAAACTAACATACTATACAAATAAATAACATGTAAACATAAATATATAAATTATGTGTAGGATAGTATGTGTTGCAAAGTAGGCTCAGTTTTACAGTAATGGCAAAGTTATTCTTGTAAAATAAATAAACTGCCACTTTATTGAAATATAAATTCTGGCCTTAAATATTAAAGTTCATATATAGAAAACAAGAAGATCCATCGACGAAAATAGGACTTCTTAGTTCAATAATACTGTCTTCCTGTTAATATTGACAAGAATTGATCCAACTGTTCTGTGAAACTCTGTAATGTCTAATGTAAAAATGTCAACAACGCTGACCTACATACTGCATTCACTTGACAGGTCACGTGACGAAGTGTTGACAAAGAGCAAACTAATACTGCAAGTGTGTCGTATCAGCCACAGGAAACGGTCTGGTATCGGTAGTCTGTTGACTTCTTAACTTCTGCGAGGTCAAACCCAGAAAGCTGGTCCACCAAATGATAAAGTCTCTATGGTGTTCTGATTACAGTTGATAAAGTCTAAACTCACTAGAACATCACCAGAGCTACATGCTGTGTTGTTGTGTTGCTTGTGGTTTGAGTATGGAATGTCAACTCGACCTACGCAGTGGTGTGTAGACATAGATTGTGAGTATAATATGCGAATGATAAGAAGAGTTCGTGGTGTTGACAAATGGTCTTTTTCTCACACTCATGTATGGCTGGAAGTCATCGACACCAACGACTGTGTACCTTTGCTACAGTTTAATTGGACGTACACACTCGACAGCACGAATAGTGACAAATCACAGGTTGGCATAATACATCATGGTACAGTGGATAAATGGTCTTGCAATGATACATGGGCACTCATGTAGAATAATAGCATAATGGATTGTCAGTAGACAAGCACTCAGTATTGCCCATATATATATATATCATCTGAGTTTACTGACAAAGCACGTCAGATTATAAACAACAGTCAAGATGGCTTCTAGACCTAACCTCGTCTAGCGAAGATTCTTTAGAATAATGTTCAGCACATATTTTTCATATAATCATATTGAACCGCTGGTACTGGGTTCTCATGTGTAGCAGTGATCTCTGGACTCATCAAGCGATAATACGGGACATCCCTTTTCTCTTCTTGAAAGTCATAAAATATTTGAATACAAGATGGCTTCTCTCGTGAGCTGTCACTCACGTTTTGGATACAACTGAATCAAAGTTAATCATTCATTAAATGTTCTCGTTGCTCTGTAGATTCTATCATAATACAATTGATTTCATCATACGAGATATAATGCTGCTAGGAATGAATGTCGTTTTCATCTAGTTAAATATATTCTCTCAGACGTACAAATCGTGCCTATCGAAAAACGGTGGCTTAGCCAGAGTTCATAAGGAGAATCTTTTGTTACCTTGGTATCAGAAATATGATTCTGCCATTCCTTGGCAATAAGAATAAACACTGGGGTAAAGCATACACGATAGGTCTAGACGACTATCACTTTCCCCACAAATACTGAGATCACTTTTTTCGGCGACAAGCCGACATAGAAAAACACAGTCCCAATCAGGACGAAGCCAAATCACACCTCTCTAGCGACACATCCGCCGAACAGCCCTTTGACCTTTTTCTAACGACAAAAGACCATATAGTTCGACTTAGACATGCAAAGATATTCAGATATGAGACAGACTCGTCCTACCCAGACAAACAATACACATAAATTCAGGCCATAGATACACTGATGCAAGAAGAACCTATTTCTACCCAAACAAAGAATAAATCGCAGTAAAACTGGATTCATCCGCGGAGTTCGATCGAAAGTCCTTTCAAGGGAAGTAACTCAATAATGACTTTTCCTTAAGCACTAAAAGTATCTATTTTGTTTCCAAAACATTTGCGAACATAACAAGCATACAAATGTATTATATTGTAAGATATCAAAGACTGCACGTAACAGAGGATATGAAAAGACATTGAGCTGATGGCACGTGACAGGAAGTCTTGACCTAAATTTGTTGAAGGTCTATGCTCCTTGGGAAGCAGAAGAATAATGATCATGATGAATATAGACGAGCTTGACGAGAAATGGTTGACGATCAATGGTCCACTTGTAGGTGAGGGACAAATGGCAAGAAGTCTTTGTTATGTTGTGTACCACGTTCAAACACCATCATCATAAAGTTTCAGCGCCCTACGAAGTACAGGACTTCAAGAAATGTATACCAAGCCTTCCTATCCTGAGCCATCTGATCAAGGTCTTTCTATGTATCCGGTATTTAAAATCTGTCTCTAGTTCTCTTCTCTGTATATATATATTTTTATCCCATGTTTTATTATCGTGGGGGTCCTAGAACAAGGACTGTCTTGGTAATGCTGTTAACAGGTTTCCTCAATGCTAGTGATATCGCTGTCAACAGGTTTCCTCAATGCTAGTGATATCGCTGTCAACAGGTGTCCTCAATGCTAGTGATATCGCTGTCAACAGGTTTCCTCAATGCTAGTGATATCGCTGTCAACAGGTTTCCTCAATGCTAGTGATATCGCTGTCAACAGGTTTCCTCAATGCTAGTGATATCGCTGTCAACAGGTTTCCTCAATGCTAGTGATATCGCTGTCAACAGGTTTCCTCAGTGTTAGTGATATCGCTGTCAACAGGTTTCCTCAAAACTAGTGATATCCAACGCCAGCGGTTGACTTTTCCATGATGTTGCTGAGCCTAGTTTTCTGCCTTAGCTTTCCTACAGGATAAAGTATCCAGTCTCATGGTTAACCTTCCATAAGTGCCTCCAACGACATGCGTGGTAAGGTACGGTTTTACTTTTCTTTGCGCCTCTTTCGGGCCCCGTAACAAATGTAGCCGAAGAAAAATTGAAACATATTGGGAATAAATAAGCATAAAAGGTTTTTTGACAAACAAATGAAGAATTTACAACAACAATTAAAGAAATATTAAAAAAAAGCAAGAAGAAAATTTTCTTGGAATATGAATAAACCTAAATTTAATAGCAGACGACTATTTGCCGGTGTGACTGTTTTAGACAGACAAATAAACGCATGACCAATTAACAACAACAAACACAACAACATCAAAAACAGCAACAACATTTTCCTTGATTATAAATAAACCACAATCTATTAGCAGACGTCGATTAGCAGGACAATTCCCTCCCTTGTATGAGCAGAAATTTACGCTTGATCACGCATGGGATTATACAATTTCAGCGCGCGGGAAAAATCAACAATGACGTATGCGTACGCGTCAGACCTGGCATGCGCACTTGCACAAATGCCCGGCCGCGCTTGAAATGCTGGGTGTTTGAGAGCTAATTGATTTGCCCGGAAAATTCTTTGGCATTCATTTTGCCGGCCATACGATGACATCGTAAAGTTCCGGTCACGTGTCTCGGGTGGGAATTAGGTGTTCTCGTCACGGGAAACAAAAGGAACAAACGGAATATTATGTTCCATCACGCGCAGAAATAACAGTTGTAGCCAATGCATGATTTTAATAGAATTATTTTTTCGCTACGTAATTGTGATCATATTAATGTATAATAGACTTAGCGCGTGAATGAGAGACGTGGCAAAACGGGAGAGTGAACAAGATCATGTGATATGATCACATGATAGTTGTCCTCATCATCAGTACATCCATCTCCTCGTGTAGCCCACGTCATCAATAGAAATATGCTGAACCTTCCTGTCCTGTGCCGTCTGTTCAAGGGTTTTCCATGTCTCCTTATCTTTACATGTCTGCCTCCAAATATCTTCTCCTTGTATATTTTGGTCTACCTGTATTACACTTACCTTGGAGATTTCCGAACAAGGACTGCCTTGTCATGGCATCAACTGGTTTTCTTAATGTCTTTCCAAAGCCAGCGTCTTCTGCTCAACTCTCGTGTCACTTGTGTTTGTCTGGTTCTATCCTTCCATTTCACACACGCGATCTTGTCATACCATTCCGAGCCTATTTTTCGCAAGCTCCAAATCTATCAAAGTCGGTATCTTTCTGGCTGTCCTGTGATAATCTTCATCAGCTTCATAATCATCTTCATAATTATCGACATTATCATTCTTATACTCATCATCATCATTACGACCACCATCATCATCGTTATCATCATCATCACCACCAGCTGCTATCTCCACATCGAATGTCGGCTGCAATGGATGTTTGTTGAATGTCAAGGCAAAAGCTAACATCAAAGGAAACTCTCGTTATCTCAAGATGCGTGGAATGAAAACGTGACCACATTTAATTACTGCCTGTGATTTGTGTGCGTGTGTGTGTGGGTATTAAAACAAATAATGTCATTCTACTTGTGACGATACTGTTGTGCGATCTCACGTCCATTCCGGAAGTATCAATTTTTTTTCTTCTTTTTTTTTCTTCCTCTCACTCATCGCTTTTATTTGGCATACCTTTTGCCCTTTCATTCATTATTTTACTCTCTATGCTGAATCTAGTAGGGAGAAGTCTCTAACACTGCTGTGTCCAGTCTAAATCTGTGCAAGGAGATTGTGTATTCCCAAAATTTTGGGGTAAGTGTAAACAATTTATTTACTAACGTAAATTTTACAGGTTTCTTGCTTAGTGGTTATAAATGAGGCTGGCAACCTGAACATATGAAAATATTTTATTCATGAACCACTACAGCAAGTGCTGGTGATTGTTTCTTGTTAGTTTTGCGGAAAACCAGACAGCAGAGATGACCCAAGACTCCGACTGGAGCAGTGATGAGTGATGATTACATCACATGTGCCTCAAGTGTATCATATCATTTTGTGAAATTTATGTAACTTGTTAATGTTAATTCAGGCACAAATCATTATTCACGCTGCCTAGACACCTTTCCCAGTTAATACAGAGTAGAATATTGGTGAATGTTAATCATACTCATTTAGCTACGTTATGTGCTCAAGAATTTAATTCTTCTGAGTGATTAACATTGGTGGGTGGACAACGGAAGAATGAGCCTGTCAGAGTGCTTCAAACAAATGTACTTAGCAGAGGCATCTGTGTCCTATTTTGTCCAATAGTTTGTGGAACGAAGCTATAAGATCGTTCTAGGACGAAGCGGCAAGACTGACGTTTCTACGCCCTTAGTTGTGAAAGCAGGGAAGCAACACTGACCACCTACATAAGACGAGTTAGGCGAAGAAGTGCCCGCATCACCAGAAAAGTGACGATACAACGGCGGCAGGACTCACGTAGACAAGCTAAGTACTTATTAACAAGCGAAAGCAACGGACATTGATAAAACCCTCTATTTAATCTCCGTGATTCCAATATAAAATGTCTCCGATCTTTCCATATTTATTTTAACTGTTAAAAACGAATTCATTATTAAAATTGTTACATGTTGTTTTAAAACTAAAAACAATCATAGTCGCTCCAGGGTTTTTATATGTATAAAAGCAAACGTATGAGCCAGAATATATATATATATATATATATATATATATATATATATATATATATATATATATATATATATATATATATATATATAATATATATATATATATATATATATATATATATATATATATATATATATATATATATATATATATATACCTAGACATATATTTACCTCTAAACATTGCTATACCATTATAAGAGGAAATTCGCTGAATTAACTCAGCTGGGGGCTTGAACGGGCTAAAAACCATTGCTTAAATCCTTCACAAAAGGCGACGGACAGATATAAGTTAACCATTGCTAAGCGCTATGCTGCATGGTTCTTGACTTCTGAATTATCTTGTGAATGCTCCTTTCGGATAGAAGCGCCATTACACTTCTACGTACATCTCTGCCTAGAGTAATCTTGTACTAAGGTAAACACCTTTGACTACCAAGTTAAGATACTCTTGAGTTTTGGCCATTGTTGAACCACTACTGCAAAGCAAGGGAGGCAATCAGTGACACTACGTATTTTAAGAGAATGTTAATGTTTAACATAAAGTACGGTATTGGGAGGCTATTTTACCATGAAACTAAATTATCAAACTCCACCGTCATTTCTTACCTGGTTATTTACAAGGAAATATGTAACATTTTAATAAAGTAGAATACTGACCTCTATATGGGATGTTTATAATGAGTACTAAACATAACGTTTACCCAAAGCACAGTGCACTCCGCGCCGTTTCCGCTTTTTCATGAAAATCTGGTGTGAACATTTATAACACACTGAACAACGCACTATAAAAGGATTGAAAGTCATGCATGTTATTTTAATAACTGCTTAGTTTAATTTCATGGCGCAATACGCACCGTTTCCATAATTTCCCGAAAAGGGGTGCGATTGTTTCGTATGGTTACATATTTCATTAAGAAAAGTAGTAATGTGGGGATATGGTCATTTTTTTCCCTAAAAAATCATATATTATTGTGTCCCTAAAGGAAAGCATTAAAAAATATTTGAACAAAATATCAATGTATTGTGTTTGTCTGTGTGTGTGTTTGTGTGTGTCTGTGTGTGTGTTTGTGTGTGTGTGTGTGCGTGTGTATGTGTGTTAGTACAGGACCTGTGAATTTATGTTTAATTTTACACTTTAGATTAGCAACGTCAGAAAAATTCGTAAGTTGAAATGAATTCGTAACTTTAAATAAAATCGTAATTTCACATAAATTCGTAACTTCAGATGATATGAATTTTTGTTTTCTATTGTAATATTTTATAACATATTTACTTGCGCATAACTTACATTTCTCATAATTTATTTCGCTATAAACTAGACTTTGGGACTGGTTGGCACACAAAAAAAAAACATTCCAGTATCTCTGATCCATGATAAACGAAGCTCCTATAAGACTTGCAGAAATTATGTGAGGACGGCAAACCATAAGTCAGAAGAGTTCAGGACCACCACTGGTGTAAGACAAGGTGATATCGTGTCACCTTATATTTTCATACTCCTCATGGACGATGTCATCAAAGCATGTAAGGAGAGAACAAGAAAGTATTCAGTGGGGTACTGGAAGATGATACAGGTCTGTATTTCAGAGCTGTCATTTGCTGATAGTGTTGCCCTAATTGCTAATTCAGAGGCACATCTTCAATCCAACCTGCAAGTCTGGAAGGAAGAGCTGGAGAAGAGAGGGATGGTCATTAGCAGCTCCAAAACAAAAACCATGGTGATATCACGAGAGGGAATGTGACCGTACGACCTATTACCATAGCATTTATTCGTGCTAGTAAATAGTTATTATAAAACGTAAGAAATTACTATTAACTACTATAGAAAATAAACAGAGCAGTTGCGACATTTCGTAGTTAACCAAAAACACGAGTTACATTGAGTATAGGATGACATAAAAACGAAACTGAAACTATGTCAAGCTGGGCAGCCCAACGCTACTTTCGGCGAGAGTTGCCATAGCAAAGAGTGACGCAAATGGGAATAGCCTTACTCCCTGTAAGATTGCTTGATAGAATAACCAATAAAATAAATAAAATAAATAATCGCTTGTCCAATGAAAACGGTAGCAAGATTCGCACACTACCGAAGACGCCAAGAAATAATTTTCTGGTAGTCGGTTGTAGTTTTGAGCCCTTGCATATAGGACGTAGATTGGTTACTCGGTACGGTAGCAACTTGGCGCTTCTCGTACTAAACTACAAAAGTCCTAGGCTCCTACGTTGTGATCCACAACAGAACTCATCAGTGTATTTCATTACTCTTCAAATATTTGCAGACGCAAGAAGTTATTTTTCTCTTTACGAGAGAAATCTGTATAAAACAAATTCCTAACTTGTGGTATACACGTAAGTAATAATAATAATAATAATAGTTGCCCATCGCAAGCGAAGATGGCGACAGCTTCAGACTTGAGTTGTGACACATCTGTGCCGTGATCTCATGTGACTAATTAATCCTATTTTGGCCCTACAGGCCCTGCCACATACGGGGCACACATGGTTAGAGTCGATAGTAGTGTTGCTGTGCATTCTGGCCTTTCTTGCAGCTCGCTTGCCTTCTGCCTTATCAGCTAAATTCTGTTCTGCAATGCGAGCACCTTGAGTAATGTTTGTCCGCCAGGCACAGCGATCCTGTGCGATAGTCTCCCAGGAGGAGACATCAATTTTGAAGCTGCTCAACGATGCTTTCAGTGTGTCTTTGAAGCGTTTCTTTTTGTCCCCCTGCTGTTCGCTTACCCGTGGAGAGTTCGCTGTACATCAACTGCTTTGGGATGCGTTTTTCTGGCATGCGAACAACATGTCCGGCCCATCTAGTGTGGGCCCTCTGCAGCAATGTGTAGATGCTTGAGATATGTGCTCTGTTGAGGACCTCAGAATTAGATACTCTATCATGCCACTTGATCCTGAGGATCCTGCGAAGACAGCTCATGTGGAAATGATTAAGCTTCTTTGCATGTCTGCTATACACTGTCCATGTTTCACAGGCATACAGGAGGGTAGTGAGTACTATTGCATGATATACTTTTATCTTGGTGGTTGCACTAATTCCTTGTCGATCCCAGACATTTACTCTTAGTCTTCCGAAAGCTGCACTTGCCTTTGCAATTCTGTTGTTGACCTCGGAGTCGATATTCGCATCTTTGGTAAGGGTACACGTAAGTACTACCAGTACGAACATTTTCAATTCAGCTCTAAAGTCTTACTTACTTACTTAGTCGTTCCCCTTCTACCGTGAGGTGTAGAGGTTTGGAAGAGAGAGCGCCAGACCATTCTATCAGCTGTCTTCTTCCTGGCCTGGTTCCATTCTAGTCCTCGGTCCTTTAAAGATTGTCTAATGTTGTCCTCCCAGCGGACTCTGGGTCGTCCTGGAGGTCTGGATCCCTGGCTCTTTGTTTCCCATGCTTGTCGTGGTAGCCGATCTTCTCCCATTCTGCAGACATGGCCAAACCATCTCAGTTGGGACTGTTCTATTTGGGTCTGCAGCGGATGGGATTTTAGGCCTTGACGGATCGTCTGGTTGCGGACCATGTCTCTTCTTGTTACTTCAACCACTTTTCCTCAGATACCTCATTTCTGAGGTTTGGATCTGGCTTTTGTGGGTTGTAGTCATTGCCCACGACTCGCATCCATATGTCAAGACTGGGACATAGGTGGAGCGGTATACAGCCATCTTCGTTTTCTTACCAACCTCTTTCTTGCTGAGGAATCCACGATTTATGGCCTGAAAAAGTCTCCCAGCCGCTGCTTTTCGAGTGGCCAACTCTTCTTTGATGCCTCCCTTTCGGTCTATAATAGCTCCGAGATATTTAAAGTGGTCGACCTGCTCCAGGACCTGTTCTCCCAACTTAATCTGATGTTTTCTTTCTTCTCGTGATATCACCATGGATTTTGTTTTAGAGCTGCTTATGACCATCCCCTCTCTTCTCCAGCTCTTCCTTCCAGACTTGCAGGTTGGATTGGAGATGTGCCTCTGATTTAGCAATCAGGGCAACATCATCAGCAAATGCCAGCTCCGAAATATAGACCTGTCTCATCTTCCAGTACCCCACTGAATACTTTCTTGTTCTCTCCTTACATGCCTTGATGACATCGTCCATAAGGAGTATGAAGAGATAAGGTGATAGGATATCACCTTGTCTTACACCAGTGGTGGTCCTGAACTCTTCTGACTTATGGTTTGCTGTCCTCACATAATTTCTGCAAGACTTGTAGAAGCTCTGTATAGCATGAATCAGAGGTGCTGGAATATTCTTCCTTGCCAAAGAGTCCCAAAGTTTGCTCCAGGGGACCCTGTCAAACGCCTTTTCCAGATCTATGAAACAAAGATGGATCTCACTCTTATACTCAAGAGCCTTTTCACTCAGCTATCTGAGTGTGAAGATTAGGTCTTGAGTACTTCGGTTTGCTCGGAATCCGCACTGGACCTCATCCAATTGTGGCCTAGCTAGGCGTCGGAGTCTCTGCTCTAGGATTCTAGAGTAGATTTTACCAGGGACACTGAGAAGGGATATGCCTCTATGGTTTCCACATTGTCGATTGTCACCCTTTTTGAAAATTGGTGTTATGATGGCAATCTCCCAATCCTTTGGTATGGTCTTGTTGCACCATGCTGCCTGTAGGACCTTTAAGAGTAATAGGTCGCCTGATGCTCCCATGTACTTAACCATTTCTGGTGTTATACCATCATGCCCTGCTGCTTTGCCCATCTTGATTTTCTCTAGTGCTGCCCTCAGTTCTTCCATCTTTATGTCATCTTCACCATCATTGGTTTTCTCTTCTGTGCTAGTGGTTATCATTTCTGATGCTTCACCATGCTCACCATCCAGGAGTTCTGAGAAATATTCTTTCCATCTTTCCATTACTTCCTTCGGGGCAGTAAGCAATTTGCCTTGCTTGTCCTTTATAAATTTGAGAGGGCATTGTTTTTCTTTCATCATGTTCTTTAGGGTCTTATAGAACAATTTCTGGTTTTCTTGTGCATCTTTTTCTAGCTTTTCTCCAAATTCTTCCCAGGACTTCTGTTTTGCTGCTAGCACTTTGTTCTTTGCTTCTGTTCTGAGTGTCACATATTCTCTATATTTTTCCATTTGTCCTGTTGTGTTTTTAGCTCCTAAGTATTGTTTCCATGCCATTTTCTTCTCTCTTATTTTTCTCTTTGACTTCCTCTGTCCACCAAGGTGTCCTCTTTCTCTGGTTCCCAAGTCGGACTTCACCGCATGCTTCTGCAGCAGCTGTCTTTATGATATCCTTGAATTTATTCCAGAGGGTTTCCAAGTCATCAGGTCGTTCTTCTGTGTTGCTCACTGCTGTCAGCTCTAAAGTCAAAGAATACAATGATTAAGTAAGGCATCAAATGAAGCCAGTATCAATAGAGATAAAGCGAGTAGAGGGTCCTCAACAAAAGGTGCCACATGCTAAAGTAACTTCAATAAAGAAAATTGAGGAAAACACAGATATTAATGAATATTTTCATCCATGTTGGATGGAAGTAAGAAATGGAGAATTCATTATGCATGCAGCAAGTTCATCATTAAAACTTGTGTAACCAATTGATCTCTGAATGTAGAATTTTACCATTGATGTTGGAAAATTCAGCTATTAATAAACTTTGCAAATTACCAACGTTCTTCCTGGAAATCCTTCACTATTTAACGAATTTAAATTGTTGTGGATGTACTGAATAATACATTGAAATGTACTTTTCTACCACTATCTCTCACACAACTAAAAACATAAGAGGAACGAACCTACCTAGGAACAAACTGATTTAAGCCAAGGAAATATTATCTCTGGCGGACTTTAAGCCAGTCAACCACTTACTTGGACTAGACAAAAAAAAATATCACTAATAATCCAAACCAGATAATATAAAGCACTGCAACAGGAAGAAGGCATCAGATTATGCTGAGAGAACAGGTCCTGGAGCAAATCAACCACTTTAAATACCTTGAAACTGTCTTAGATTGGAATTGAGGCATCAAAGAAAAGTTGGCTACCCGAAGAGCAGGAGCTGGAAGACTTTTTCAGGCCATAAATCGAAGATTCTTCAGCAAGAGAGAGGTTGGACAGAAGACGAAGATGGCTGTATACCGCTCCACCTATGTCACAGTCTTGACGAATGGATGCGAGTCATGGGCAATGACTACAACCCACAAAAACAAGCTCCAAACCTCAGAAATGAGGTATCTGAGAAAGGTGGTTAAAGTAACAAGAAGAGACATGGTCGGCAATCAGATGATACATCAAGGTCTTAAAACCGACCCCCTGCAGACCCAAGTAAAACAGTCCCAACAACGGTGGTTTGGCCATGTCTGCAGAATGGGAGAAGATCGGCTACCACGACTAGTATGGGAAACCAAGAGCTATAGATCCAGATCTCCAGGACGAGCCAGAGTCCGCTGGGAGGACAATATTAGACAATGTCTGAAGGACCGAGGACTATATAGGAACCAGGCCAGGAGGAAGACAGCCGATAGGGTAATATGGCGCTCTCTCTGGTAAATCTCTATACCCCAGAATAGAAGGAACAATTATCTAAGTAAGTAAGTTAAATATCAAGCCAGTCCTATTTTATGACTGTGAAACATGGAGAACAACAAAATTAACAACAAAAGATACATATTCTCATAAATGGATGCTTATGTAGAATAGAAAGATTTAAATGGTATAATAAGATCACCAACCAACGTGGAACTGAAGAAAGTTATCAGACAAACTCCAGTGCGAGGACGAGGTGAAGAGAATATACGGTCGTTGGATAGGACACACAGTACACATCATTACCGTTGGATAGGACACACAGTACACATCATTACCGTTGGATAGGACACACAGTACACATCATTACCGTTGGATAGAACACACAGTACACATCATTACCGTTGGATAGGACACACAGTACACATCATTACAAAGGCAGTCCCAGTTCTGCAACACCCAGGGTAATTGAAATAGAGGGAGGCCAAAAACGCATGGTTAAGAGAACTGGAGACAAAAGTGAAAGTGATGAAGAAAAAATATAAAGACCTGAAACGGATGGCACAGGACGGGGGGGCTTGGAAAGTTTTTCTTGAGCACCTGTGATCCACGATTAGCTGAAAGATATTGATTTTATTGATTGGCTCCTTCTTTTTATTTCTGAATAATGCCTGCACAGCGTGTCTGTTTTGCCGTTCGTTTCTCTTTTGTTACTTCTGTATGTCAGGGTCGGTTCTATATACGAGTGTCTCGTAACACTGACAAACGTCCTTTCTGAATTCAGTTGACAAGAATTGTAACATGATCACTAAATATTTGAAGAAAGGGGGAAGCATTGTGTCTTACTTTCAGTATGGTGGTATACAGGTCATTGTGATCAATGTCTTAACTTATTGTTGACACGTTGCTCGAAGTTAGTTGTGAAAGTGTCGTTGGAATAAGACAAGAAAAGGGCCTTAGATCTTACCTGTAACTCGCATGTATCTCTAAGCTGAGTGCGTTCATCGGCCTGGAAATTCCAGTATGTACAACAGTAGTTCCCAACATTTGTTGGTCCTCGCATCTCCTTCATCATCATCATCATCATCATCATCATCGTTTTTTCCGAGGATGGGGCCACCACTGTAGCTTGTCCCCTACACCAATCATTTACATGCTCGTGCAGCAGTGGTTTCTGTGGTAATTTGTGTTACACGATGAGGTGTCCGCCCCGTGCACAACCTCACATGAGTCGGCCTTATACGACATGCCTCAGGGTGGAGTATCTCTATTTTGTTTCTTGTCTCTTCACAGACCCTCGGGAACAGAACAAACTTCATACCCCCTTATATATTAGTAAACCTTCCTGTGCCCCTATTCAATATGAAAGGACATAAGTTCCAGCGTTTACCATGCATATGCACATTGTAATAACAATAACTAAATTATTATTTTGTCAGATTCACAATCCATGTTTCGGAAGGTCCAAGGTGGATGGTTCTAGCATTAATGGAAAGCCTCCATAGAAGCCTCGAATCTTCAGGAACTGGTGTGCATGTACTGTCCTGGTCATGCAAAGATACGCGGCAGTGAAAGAGATAAGAGACTAGTTTCAAGAGCATCCATAGGAGGTGCATTAGATATGGATAAGGGAGAGATATTGAGAGCAATTAATAATCGCCTATTAGAGAATGACAATTGCAATCGATGAATCATCAAAGCTCTGATTGCTGGAATTTGGCATCAAACGTAAGACAAGCAGAGATGGACGTATGAGATGATGCATCCGGCATGTATACAACCAGCGCGGAACAGGAACAATTAGCATTCATACTCTTCAACATTTGCTGAGGGAGACTGAGTACCTATGGGCTTGTCCGGATTGCAATCACGTAGATTCTAATCGACAATAACACTATAGATGTAAAAAAAATCTATAAACAGACGAATTAATCTTTTTATAAGGAAACAAATTACTCGGTACGTAACAACGTCTCTAGTATCATAAAGTTGTTAAATGTTTACCAGAACACGGTCAAATAAATTAGTGAGAGCCTTTGATGCTCTTTCTTGTCAATCAACTGTTTTATTCTCGGTACAGGTTTTGAAAGATGTACCCGCATATCTTGTTCAGTCTCCAGTTTATTACTTGCGTGTGACTTACATGAGAACAGGTCTGATATTTCTTATTCACAAAGATAATACTTCAATGGGATAATACAGGTCATTAATGTGGAACTGATGACAAGACCCAGACAAGAGCCAGATAAGTACCAGTGGAACTTGAGATGAGAAGACGCTGGAGATGTATAGGACACACGTTGAGGAACTGAGAAGACGCTGAAGATGTATAGGACACACGTTGAGGAACCTGTTGATAGCATTACATGGCAGTCCTTGTTCTGGAATCCCCAGGTAAAGAGAGATAGAGGAAGACCAAAGAACACATGGAGAAGAAAACTGGAGATAGACATGAAGATATGCAATGACCTTGAGCTGATGGCATAGGACAGGAAGACTTGGCAAACGTTTGTTGAAGGCCTATGCTCCTTGGGAAGTCAAAAGGTGATGACAATGATATTACATATATTTGACAAATAATCACTTGATGGGTATCTAGGACCGCAGCTTGAGAACCGCTGATGTCAATCAAAGTAATGTACACTTACCCTCACTGAAAGAGAATACGACGTGTGTCTGGTCAGATATCCTGCTTTGACGTGACCTACAGTGGTGGTCGCAAGCTCCTGTAGGAGTGAAAAGAGAAGAAGAAAATGAGGAGGGAGGGAATGTGTCATTGGTGAGGAGGGAGGGAATGTGTCAATGATGATGAGAGAGGGAATGTGTCAATGATGATGAGAGAGGGAATGTGTCAATGATGATGAGAGAGGGAATGTGTCAATGATGATGAGAGAAGGAATGTGTCATTGTTCTATCACTTGTTTCACGCTCCTGAGCGTGTCTCTAAGGACAACTTGACACAATTAATTTTACATGGAAACATAATTATGCTATTTACATTTCCCTGTTGTTGCTACTGTTATTATATCTTTTGGTTTTGTTTGGTTTTAAGGGCTATCTTCGTCGCACACGGACAACTCCATCAGTGCTCCGATCTCCTCCCTTAGATCACACAAAGAGGATCTCAGCACAGTGCACGAATTCCATAGCACCGGCGATAATCCCAGTGTGTGTATATAGGAATCACACATTCTGTAAATATTTTTGTGGTGGGTAGGTTTCTAATTTTTTAATTCTGACAGGGCAGCGGCCTTACGGCCTACTCTTTACGATTTCCAACTGCAGTGCAATTTTTAACGTGCGTAACTTTCACACGGGACTTCCTAATTTTTCACCATTATCCGTGAAGGCTAGGCATCCGATCTCACTACCCAGGAGACCAGGAGGGAGTATGACATCATAGGATATTCTTTATTTGACTTAAAAGACCCGGTGACAATTCGTGAAGCCATGCTGGCTGTAGAACATCGGAGAAGGCTAAATAATCCAGAATAATAAGTTTAGAAACAAAACTATTACTTTAAGAAAGACCTCAGTTTGCCAGAATTGATGAAATCAGGACAAAATGGCAACCAAGGTGGAACGAGTTCAATTCTCCTCGGCGCAACGGAGGGCAAGGGGAACCCGCAGGAGGATTACACTAGGGAGTCATGACCCCCGTTCCCCCTCTTCTATCGTCATAAATGTAACACAGCAGAGACTTTTGATTGACAGGCGAACAACTTCTGATGATCAAATTACCTCTCGTTGTACAGCTCTATATAAAGTTTTGTATTAGTATGCCTCACAGTCCGTCCTAAGATATTGGGCACTTCGTCATGTATGACATGATCAATGTTTGACAAGTATCTTCCTGTTTTTATATTTTATTTGACGATTATACAGATGGTTTATAATTATAAAAATCATATTAAAATATATACAAATCATGGCAATAAAAGTTAACCTGATCACCAGAAGCAGTGTCCTCCACCACAGGCTACCAGAAATTCTGCCTCGAAGGGTCAGAAAAGGAGACTTTAGCGTTTCGGGCCTGACATTTTTTTTACTTTTTCCGGGAACTTGTCAAGTTGGGTCATGACTCCCACGTGTAATTTTATGTTTTTTTTTTTCTGAACTGCCTGCATGGGAATTGAACCCACTCCACCTTGTTTTTGTAACGACTGGATCTTTTATCATGTCCCTTATTGTTCCCTGTGAAGCACGGAGCCACTACTACAGCTGGTACCTTTGCTGGAAGCCAGCACCAAAACGTTTCATACAGCAGTGGCTTCTGTAGGCACTTGTTTTACATGATGAGTAGGTCAGACCCATTCACAAGCTCATATTAGTCACCATTTACGACATTGTCTGGCTCTGTACTACTAGCTTACTACAGCGTTATCAGTGAAAACATTGTCTGGCTCTTTACTACTAGCTTACTACAGCGTTATCAGTGAAAACATTGTCTGGCTCTTTACTACTAGCTTACTACAGCGTTATCAGTGAAAACATTGTCTGGCTCTTTACTACTAGCTTACTACAGCGTTATCAGTGAAAACATTGTCTGGCTCTTTACTACTAGCTTACTACAGCGTTATCAGTGAAAACATTGTCTGGCTCTTTACTACTAGCTTACTACAGCGTTATCAGTGAAAACATTGTCTGGCTCTTTACTACTAGCTTACTACAGCGTTATCAGTGAAAACATTTTCTGGTTCTTTTATCATCATCAGCTGCCATCTCCACAACGAAGGTTGGCTGTAATGGATCTCCAACGTCTTCTGTCTCTTGTCTTGGTGGTGCACTCTGAAAGACTCTTTCCTGTCCATCTCTTGATGTTATCTTCCCACTTATAGCGCTGTCTTCCGCTTGCACGTTTGCCTTCAACTCTCCCTTCTATTATGGTCTTCTGCAAGGTGTTATGCCTTTTTATGTGGCCAAAGTATTTTAGCTGCCGAACTTTGATCTCCCTCATTAGTTCTCTTTTCATACCTAGATCTTGTAGAACCTCCTTATTTGTTTTCATCTCTTTCCATGAGATACGCCCCATTCTTCTATATATCCACATTTCAAGAGCCTCAATTCTTTCTTCCAAATGCTTATTCATCGTCCATGTTTCTGCACCATACAGAAATGCAGAATATATATAACACTTTATGATTCTCAGTTTTAATTTGTGAGATAACTGTTTAGATGTCAGTATATGTTTCATGTTGTTGAATGTAGCTTTGGCCATTCCTATTCTCTTCTTGATTTCTGTTTCACATCTGCCATCTTCTGTTATTATATGACCAAGATATACGTAGCTCTTGACTTGTTCCAGGATTTTCCCATTTACGCTTATCTTTAATGTGGGTTTATCGTCTGTTTTGCTAATTATCATAGTTTTTGTTTTCTCAATATTAATGTCGAGTCCATATTATTGACTTATACTGTTCACTTGCTTCACTAGTTCTTGTAACTTCTGTTCGCTTTCTTATCACGTGTCCTATCAGTGTCCAGCATCTTATCACGTGTCCTATCAGTGTCCAGCACTGGTTCTTTAGTGCTAGCTTAATACAGCGTTTTCAGTGAAAACATTGTCTGGTTCTTTAGTACTAGCTTAATACAGCGTTATCAGTGAAAACATTGTCTGGTTCTTTAGTACTAGCTTACTACGGCGTTATCAGTGAAAACATTGTCTGGCTCTTTACTTCCAGCTTTACCCAATATTATCAGTGACAACATTGTACGAAGCTGACTATAATGGACGATAATTTTCAGGAATAAGAAAAACAAAAAAACTTGCAATAAACTTCACAAACGTCTTTATAAAATATAATTTACGTACAAGCTTTATTACAATCCAGAAATACGTGAACAGTTAAAATTTTACTTGACAATCAACTTCATCAACTTCATCAAATTGAACACATTGCTGCAGAAATCACTTCTACAAGCGTACATAAGTGTTATAGCAGCGAGTCATGACCCAGGTGGGCCAACTTTCCCCCCCCCCCCCCCCCTTTAGAGTGTAAAGGAGATTAAAGGGCCGAAACACTTGATCGACGGGTGGACTACTTCTGATGATCAGATTGCCTCCTGTTGTATCGCTCTGTAGAGTTTCCAATCAGCGGAATAAACTGCTGGACTTGATACAGTCCTTGACCTTCAACTCTCAAAATAGAATAGATCTTCAACAAACATGACAAAGTCTTCCTGTCACATGCCATCACTTCAAGGTATTTCCATGTATTCTCCATCCCCTTTATGACTGTCACCACTTCCCTTCTCCATCCCCTTTATGATGTCACCACTTCCCTTATCCATCCCCTTTATGACTGTCACCACTTCCCTTCTTCATGCCCTTTATGACTGTCACCACTTTCCTTCTTCATGCCCTTTATGACTGTCACCACTTCCCTTCTCCATCCCCTTTATGACTGTCACCACTTCCCTTCTCCATCCCCTTTATGACTGTCACCATTTCCCTTCTCCATGCCCTTTATGACTGTCACCACTTCCCTTCTCCATGCCCTTTATGACTGTCACCACTTCCCTTCTCCATGCCCTTTATGACTGTCACCACTTCCCTTCTCCATCCCCTTTATGACTGTCACCACTTCCCTTCTCCATCCCCTTTATGACTGTCACCACTTCCCTTCTCCATCCCCTTTATGACTGTCACCACTTCCCTTCTCCATGCCCTTTATGACTGTCACCACTTCCCTTCTCCATGCCCTTTATGACTGTCACCACTTCCCTTCTCCATGCCCTTTATGACTGTCACCACTTCCCTTCTCCATGCCCTTTATGACTGTCACCACTTCCCTTCTCCATGTGATATTTGGTCTTCCTCTGCCTCTCTTACCATGGGCATTCCAGTTCAAGGACTGCCTGGAAATGCTATCAACAGATTTCCTTAATATGTGTCATGTCAGTGTCCAGCATCTTATCATCTCTTGTCCCACTAGCACTTATCTGGTTCTGGTCATCAGTTCCACATTTGTCATCTGGTCATGTCATTTCAATCCTTCTATGTACGCAAGCACTTTTATAAAAACGCTCGCTTAAAGTCCTTGAAAAATGAAAATGTCACAAGAGAACTATGGCTGCATTAAGAAATTCTTGAACTCACACCACATACATCTCTCTTGCGCCATCTTCCACTCACGAATGTCCATTTCTCAATTCTCTCACATGAATTATGCAATTTTACCCCACCCCGGGGGATTCATAAATTAGAACAGACACATTTTTCTTCCTTCTACATCAAACAATTTTTTTCCCCCCACCCCCCACCGTAGCGCGAGTTACAGCTTCATTTCTGCTGACTTTTTTTCTATCGCTGGAACTCTGCCATCTCATTCTGTTCTCATCGCTTTGAAGTGGATTTTTTCCCTTTCTTTTTTCCTTTCCTCCCCAGAGCCTTTAAGAGGACTGATTATTTTAAGTGCTACAGAAGAGTTAGCGGTTATGCAGTGAAGTACGTTAGGACATGATGAGAGGGACATGCTTTAATATTTGCCTCATCCTATTCCCAGAATGCCTAAGTTGTCATCAGGATTCCTGGCACGACACCGTAGTGACATTCAATAATAAACACTTTACTACGTGAAACAGGAACAATGAACATGCATTTTATTTCATGTTCCCTGTCCACTTGTCACATATCATTCAAAAGATTTGTTAACACTTTTATTTCAAACTCTCCCACAGCCTCAATTTTTTGTGCTGTTACCTTTATCTCGTCCAGCATCCTTGCCTTATTCATGTGGCACATGGCGTCTTCAACTTTCGCCACAAATATTACAGGCCCTTCACAGTTTTATTGAAAGTTTAATTCTCAAATTTTTTCACGATAGAGAAGTGCTTCTTAACCTTTTTATAGGTCATACACCCCGTTACAGTAATCTTAAGAAGCCACGCACAATTTAGAGCATCTTAAGAAGACTCACACCCCATTATCTTCTCATCATCATCATGTGACGTATTCTTTCCAGAACGTTGTCTCCATTACAGCTGCTCTGAACACATCACGATTCTGGGCAAGTCGACCTGCATCAGCCAAAGACAAGTTCAGACTCTCTGTGATGTCCTGGGTCCACCGTCGTCTAGGTCGACCCCTTCCCCTTTTTCCAGGGACCATACCTTCCATCACTGTTTTTTCCAGACTATTATGTCTTTTTATATGACCGAAAAATTTCAGCTTCCTTATTGCGATGGTATTTAGGAGCCAATGTTCCTGTACGTTTAGTGAGTGCAGTACTTCTCTGTTGGTCTTTTTTTCTGTCCAGGGTATTCTCAACATCCTTCTGTAGCATTTCATTTCGAATGATGTAATCTTTTTTGCAACTGTTTTATTGAGTGTCCAAGTCTCGCAGCCGTATGTTGCTACTGGGAATATACATGCTCTGATCAGTTGTAACTTTGTTTCTTTGCTTGTGCCTTGCCATAGGTTTTTCATCTGTATTAGCTTATGTGAAGCAATTGCAAGTCTTCTTTTAATTTCTACTGCACAGTCGCCAGAGCTGTTAATGATTGATCCTAAGTATTCGAATTCATTGACACTTTCCAGTTCTTCGTCATCAATTTCAATTTCTGGTTTGGTCTTTACTTCCATTATCTTCTAGCACGCAAAATATGCCAGAAATGCAAAAAAAGAGATGAAATTACAGTTTGCCCATTTTACATTAAACGAAAAGAAAAATATTACTGTATCTTCATATTTAGTACTTTTGGTCAGCCCGAAAAAATGGAAAACTTAAGAGGTATTTGAATTAGGAGTGGTTTTATGAATAATTTCAATGGTTTATTGTTCAAATGCTGTAGGCATAATGACAATAAATGTTGTGAATAAAACTTGTACCAATATTCGAAACTCTTTGAAGATTAGTATTGCAAGTATAATGTATTCATAACTGAGCGTCCGATTGGCAAAGTGATTAGAGCTCCTGCCTCTCGCGGCAATGTCATCAGTTTCCTGGATCGAAACCTGGTAACGTCACCTCCAGTCTACCCAGCTGTAAATGGGTATCTGACTCTGCTCTTGAGTTAGGGAAGGCAAAAGCATGGAAAATGCGAATGGTCACCATACCTAATATTGGGAGGTCTCTAACACTCATTCCTCTACATCATTATCTGCTAATGGGCTAACTTAACTTTTACCTACGGAATGACAGAGACATGATTTTAAATTTATTTCAAAATTTAAAATAAATATTAGGAGATATGACAATTGTTCATTTTACGTTGTCTAGTAATCTTCAGTCTACTAGATTAATGAGTCTTATACTGCTTCTTCTTTCCAGTTATACGTGAGAAAATGTTATTTAAAAACATGGTTCGGTATTGAATTCATGTTGTATTTTGTGAAAATACAATTGAGTTATGCGTGTTATACTGTTTATAATGATTCACTTTCTAAAATATCTGGCTTACCTCGCAAGCCAAGAAGAATGTTGACGCGAACCCCACGAGTTGCATGTATCCATGGTTAATTGGCACTGCACAACAGAGTTTATTTATATAGGAGCAAGTAAACGCGTCAAATCAATGACAAAGAAGACTTAGAGCTTACATCTTAAACTTTCAGCATCAGCAGCACATTTAGAAGACCTAGAAGTTGGGGTAAGTAAGGGGAGTGTAATTTGAGTAATTACATAACAGCTCTGTCATTACAACATTTTTGTTGTTGTAAATTTACGGTTGTCTTGAAAATGTTTGCCTTGTTAGCCTGCGCCATTTCTATACTGTTCAAAAAAAGAAACGCAACTTTTTTGGTGTTACTTTTATAAAAGATACTCGCTGATTGGAAATCAGTCAACCTATCGACTGTGTCCACCTGGTCATTAACTTCTCGTGGTTACCTGAATTGTACTCACCTCATGATTCGTGAGGTCGTGAAAGAGGTCAAGGTCAAAACAACATGTTTGACAATAACTCGTGACATGTTCGTGAGAATCCCGTGAAACTTACTGAACACAAAACTCTCTGACCATATTATTGAATGCCTATAAAAGATTGACGCTCCTCGAATAAATTCAGTTGAAAATTCAATGCGCAAGAATGGTTCATCTCACTACAGAACAACGACTCATCATCATTGGACGTTTACAGACTGGACAGTCACAAAGTGTAGTGGCCAGACAATTTAATGTGGTTAGAAGCACCATTAGTCGCCTTTGGAGGCGATTTCAAGAAACTGGCTCAGTGGCAGACCGGCCGCGCAGTGGAAGACCCAGAGTCACAACTCCTGCCGAAGACCGCTTCATACGGCTGCGTCACCTCTGGAATCGACTTGCATCTGCGTCCTCCACAGTCCAGTCAATGTCAGCAGCTCGTCGAATTTCAGATTAAACGGTCAGAAACCGGCTGCACGACTCTGGTCTTTGGGCTAGAAGACCCTACAGAGGTCCTGTTCTTACGGACCTGCATCGCCAGAACCGACTGCAGTGGGCAAACCAGCATCGTCAATGGACCGTTGGGAATGACTGGAGACGGGTTTGGTTTAGTGATGAATCATTTTTTGTGCTCCAGCGACACGATAGACGGAGAAGAGTTTACCGCAGAGTCCATGAGCGCTACGCCCAGAACAGCGTTGACGAGGCTCCTCCACATGGTGGTGGAGGTGTACTGATGTGGGGGGCGATCAACTTCATGGGAAGAAGTGACCTGGTGCAAATTGAAGGACGCCTGAATGCCCAACGATACGTCGCTGAAATTCTTCGTCCTCACGTCCTTCCACTTCTGGCTGCACGAGGGTCGATTTTTTCAGCAGGATAACGCTCGACCTCATGTGGCACAACTCACCACCCAGTTCCTCGCTGACAACAATGTCCAGACCATTCCGTGGCCAGCCATGTCATCAGACATGAACCCCATAGAACACTTATGGGATGAACTCGACAGACGACTCCGCCAGCGAGACGTGGCTCCAGCCAATCTCCGACAGTTGTCTCTTGCACTGCGGGAAGAGTGGGCAGCCATCCCACAACAACAGATCCAACGGCTAATCGGATCCATGTCAAGGAGATGTCGTTCTCTGATAGAGGCCAGATGAGGCCATACATCTTACTTAAACGGAGGCCTCAGTCGCAAAGAATAAAAGTCCAAACCAAATTTAATGAACATCATTTCATTGTTACAGTCTGAAAGTTTCTTCATGCCAAGATTGAAACATTAATTCCGTAAAATAAAATTTTGGTACAAGTTTGAAATTTGGTGTCCATTACCACTGCAATAATGTTGCGTTTCTTTTTTTGAACAGTATATATACTTTAATATTGTCTGGGTTCCTTCCTAGCGTAAGCGCTACATAAAGTTGACCATGAGCAAATGCTACTTCTGGTAGGTATTTACCTATATGATCCAGTGATTTCTCCTGTACTTTGTTAGTTGTCATGGGAAAAGCTAAAAATCACAGGAAACTGACAGTCTTAAGATAACAAGAATGCTGGTATTGCTTAACTCTAGACTGACGCGTAGAGTGAAAATTGGTAGGCCTTAATTACTGCCTGTAATAACTTTTTTGATTAAAAAATCAAAAGTCAGTCCTCTGTCTTTAGTCTAGACGGAATGTTGAGGTTTAAATATATAAAAAAGTCAGTTGTAACTGTCTTTTTTTCTTGTTGAGGTGATCACTGGCCCAAGACAGTATACATGTTGTTAGATGTGTAGTGCGAGCGTATGATGAATTGAGTGTGGGTGCGTATGAAGACGCGAATGTGTTTAGGCTCGTATAGATGTAGATCCTGCAACCCATACTCTCACATGCAGTAATCAAGGATGCTTTGACACTGCAGGCATGTTTCAAGACATTTATTGACGGGAACACACATAATATCAACAGGAACAGTCAGTGTAACAAGGTCATGCTGACCTGACATCGATAGGTATACATTTGGCATTCAAAAAGGTAAACATCAGAATAGACGTGCATGGTCAATAGCAAAGTTCTTCAATAATGACAGTTCGTAGCGTCGCCCTTGGCGTCTCTGACTAAACGCGTCAGATGCCTTAGTTACCTTGACACACAGGTGCAACTTGGCACTCCCTGCCAATTGCACATATCAGGCTGTAGTATAATAGCCGGAAGCACAGGCCTCGTCCTAACGTCGGCCGTGTACTTCTGTTAAATAGGTTATCATCAACCCTGCAGTAATACTTATTGTAGGTAGAAGTTCCGCCAATCTGCGGCTCCCACAATATATCTTCGTCACTGCTTTTCTGGACAATATAAGACTAACAGTCTTGGATGGCTACCTCGAGCACAAATATATAAGTTCTGAAATGGCGGATCCGTGAACTGCTGTTCACCCTAGGTAATCCTTTACATGTTCTGCCACCGAAAAGCGTAATAATGCATAAAGGTCGGTATTACCTGGTAAATGAATCCTCAGAACTACACAAGGAATTCTGTCGTCATCCCGACGCACAGAGATTCACTGGGGAAAACTGCCATAGCAGTTACTTCGAAGATTCTCCCCGAAAAACAATGGACTCTTGGTCCCTTCAGAAAAACAGGACCTCCCGGCTTCCCGGAAGTATATCTCACTCCCGCTTAAAAAACCTTCCCATAGGCCTACGCCGAACTGTCAACCTCTGACCCTAAAGGTCAAACACAATGAATGAATAAACAAGGGAAGACAACCCCTAATCAACCTGACATCGCAGGTAAAGACACAATTATACTTATGATACAAACATAAGCAAATAACTTGACAGATGACTCCGTCGAAAATGACAGCAACATTACTACCACCCCCCTGTAAAAAAAAAAAAATGCAATTTTTTTTTTTTTAATATGTTCATGAGCAAGATAGCACCAGTATCACTCCTGTGCTCATGCAAACAATGAACCTAATATCAGGTACAATAGAAGAGGGTACAAATCATCTCCCAACATAGGAGAAAATATTTCCTTTAAGCCAAACAAACTAAGGGATACCATTCAAGAAACCTAAGTTGCTGGCAATACCAATCATATATCAAACATTACTAAATAATATAATCATAGCAATATACAAATGTCAATGCTATTTTAGCAACATATCACTGATGGATGGACAAAATGAAATTTGTTAAATTATCTAAACATCATCCAAATACATTTGTATTACAACATATTATGATATTAAGGACAGACCTAAGTCTGAAAATATATCAGGAAAAACTAGGACACAAGATTTAACTGGAATCATGTGGGCATCTAGACAATATGTCCGCCATCACATTATCCGAACCACGGATAGCTCGCACCGTGAAATGGAAAGGCTGAAGAGCAATAGCATAACGAGTAGATCTCGAGCTCTTCAAATCCTTACTTTGCATAGCCGTAAGAGCTTTTTGGTCGGTTTCCATAAAGAAATGCGCGCCCAGAAGGAACCTTTGTAGCTTAAGAATGGACCAAACCATAGCCAACAATTCACGGTCCAAAACCGAGTAATTCCTTTCTGCCGCATTCAGCTTCCTAGAAATATACATTACAGGATGCAGAGTTCCTGAATATTCCTGCATTAGTGCCGCTCCAATGCCAGTGGAAGAGGCATCACTACGAAGGACAAAAGTCTTATCAATCGTCGGTAGTCTTAAGATAGGATGAGATGAGAACAAATTCTTAACCTGATCCAATGAAGATTGGCATTCTTGGGACCAACGCACCATATTAGGAGAACCTTTTTTCAATAACGTTGAAAGTGGTGCCATAATGGAGGACAGATTCTCAATGAATCTTCCATAGAATTGTATCAATCCCAAGAGACTACGCACTTGCTTTTTTGTCTTCGGAACCGAGATATTTAATATCTTTGAAATGTTTTGGTCCTCTGTCTTCAACAGACCATGACCAACTCGATGACCTAGGAAGGAAATTTCACTAAACCCAACAAAAGCTTTAGAGGGTTTAGCAGTCAAACTATGCTCACGTAGAGTAGATAGCAATTCCTTCAGACCCACATAGTGTTCTTCCCAAGTATCGCTGAAAAGACAGATGTCGTCTAAATATGCAATGACATCTGCACGATCTGATAGAATTCGTCGCATCATGCGCACGAAAGTCGCTGGGGCGTTCATAAGCCCGAAAGGCATAAAATTCCATTGAAACAGACCCCTAGGTGTCGAAAAAGCAGTGAGAGGTTTGGCGTGTTCCGTCATGGGACTTGCCAATAACCTTTCGACAAGTCTAGTTTAGTAAAGAATTTAGCTTTAGAAAGTCTAATAAGTAGATCATCTAATAACGGCATAGGTTCAGCATCGAACTTCGTAACTTGATTTAATTTGCGATAATCAACGCAAAGACGTATGTTATTGTCTTTCTTTCGAACAATAACTATCGACGAAGAATAAGCTGAAGTGGATGGTTCAATTATTTGTAGTTGAATCATTTCATCCAATTCTTTCTCGACTTGTGCTTGAAAATGAATAGGTATTGGGTATGGTCTTACTCTGATCGGATTACGATCAGTAAGTAAGTATGATGTCATGTTCTATGACATCTGTGTGTCCAGGAATGTCGGTAAGGACATCCTGATATGATTGTAACGTAGAGGATACTTGACGTTGTTCCTCAAAAGACAAGTTGGAAGAGACTGTAACGTCTCTCCACGATTCCGTTGAAGTAAGTGGAATCGTAGGAAGAGGTAAGTTCACGTCAGAAAAAATAGTTTCCTCATCCTGTATAACAGACAGGGATGAGATGTGACCATGTTGAACTGGAGAGTCGTCCGTCGCCTGGAAAATAGGCTGTAAATAGTCTGGACGTTCAATAAACTCTGTTAGCATATTTATATGGAAGGTTTTATGCCTTCCATCCACATCGACAATATAGTCGACATCAGAAATTTTCGAGACTATAGTGTATGGACCCTTCCAAGAAATGAGAAGTCTATTCTCTCTTGAGGGCAGTAAGACATATGCTTTGTCTCCAGGACAAAGTTGACGTAGGCGTCTTTTCTTATTAGCAAATCGCCTAGCTTTTTCTTTCGCAAATTCGGAAGATGAAGTTGCTAACCTGCACGATTCGATAATCTTTTCTCTAAGAGCTATAACATATTCATATGACGATTGTGTATCATCGTCAATATTATCGGAAGTTATCAAATCGTGTAACAAGGACATTGGCCCGCGCGGTTGCGCGCCAAAGACAAGTTCGAAAGGAGAAAACCCTGTATGCTCGTTGGGAACCTCTCTATAGGCAAAGAGGACTGCAGGTAAAACCCTGTCCCAATCTTCAGGATGATCCTCCGTTATCTTGCCAAGTAAGTTCTTTAGTGTCCTGTTAAGACGTTCTACCAATCCATTGGACATTGGATGATAAATACTACTGAGAGACCTTTTAATGTCTAGCGTAGCCATTACCTGAGACATAACGTCCGAAATTAACTGAGTGCCGTGATCCGACAGTATTTCTCCGGGGAATCCCAGACGAGAAAATACGAGCCAAAGAGCATCAGCGATATCGACAGTTGATATGCTCTTCAGAGGAATAGCCTCTGGCCAACGCGTGCACATGTCCACGCAAGTGAGGATAAATTGGTGTCCTCTGGCTGACTTAATTTTGAACGGACCAATGATGTCTATAGCCATTTTCTGAAACGGCCGAATCGGAATATCTGCAGCCTGAATAGGAGCAGCATGTCTCGGACCCCTAGACTTGACCTCTTGACAAATTTTGCAAGATCGGCAATAAATTCGGATGTCTTTATTCACGAATGGCCAAAAGAATGACGCAAGGACTCTAGTTTTAGTTCTGGAAAAACCCATGTGTCCCGCACACTGAGAATCGTGTGCATGCCGAAGAATTAAGGCTCTCATACACTTAGGCACAAGAATTTGCGAGTGCATAGACTTGTCCGAGTGTTGTACCATTCGTACCAATATACCATTCTTCATAGTGATATACGATTTGTGATTCGTATTTTGATTGGGATCCCCTTTCTTTGCAAGAAGGAAGTATTTCTTCAAAGAAGGATCCTCTTCTTGACGTTTTAACAAACGAGTCATGGGAAATCACCAAGTGCTCGTCTTGGCTATCAACTTCATTACTATTATCAGATGAAGTTGGGGGATTAAGAGCTTGAGCTCTTGTCACCACTGCATTGACCGTTTGAATGTTTCTTTCTTCCCAACTAGAAATTTGTTGCGGGGTGCATTCCTTAACCCCATGAATACGACCGATTATAAGATCCGCAATAGGATTAGGAAGAAGACATGCATGGACATCTCCTGTGAAGAAAGGAGTGTCAATCCTAATAATAGCAGTAGGATAGCTTTCCATAGTACCACCAAATGTAACACATTTGATTGTTTTTCCAGTGGCACAGCAAGGATCTATCAGAGACTCCTTAACCCCGACGGTAGTACATCCCGAATCGAAAAGTACTGAGACTAGCCTATCATTTATTAGACCTTTATCTAAGATGAGAGATCCTCTCCCATCATGCGCAACTGTAGCAGGTAGAGCAGGAAGAGGGTGACCACAACTTAGCGTAGATACAGTTGATGAGTCAAACAATGTTAAGCATTGGGGGCATTCAGTTGCTCTCCCAAAATCGAAAGCACAACCAGTGATAGCCCTAGAGTTACCACTATCATTTACTGTATTACAGGCTCCATCAAACTCTTGTTGCGCAGAGTTTGCCTGTTGGTAAGGTCTTTTTTTTTGTTAAACCTAGGTCTACCTCGATTATCATTTCCCCTGTAATTATTTCGACTATCATTTCCCCTGTAATTGTTATCATATTGCCTATTGTAATCATCATTCCGGTTTGAATCCCGGTTTCTAAATTCACCATCGTCATAATCTTGACGTCGAGAATGATTACCTCGAAAATTTGAATAGTTATTATTTGGATAGCCTTTACGAAAGTGTCTCAAATTATTACCACTAAAATTACGAGAACTACCATCTTGTCTCCACTGCATAGACGAAGAACCATCATGTGTTGGATTACTCCGCTTCTGAGTGTAATTTTGATTACTTCCCCTATTCCAATTTTGTTGAGCACCCTGAAATTTTTTTTCTGAAATTAGGGCCATATGGTGTTGCCGAAGCAGCTGGCAACCCTTCTTTCACTTTAGAATTGCTAACTGTAGCATGGGGATGTGCTGTGGCGTACTGACAACAGTATTCCTCCATTTCTTTTAAGTTTTTAGGCTTACGCTCATGAAGGAATGCAAGAAAAGAATCATTAACAGATGACAAAACCTTATCTCGCAATAATAAGTCCATTAGACCTTCATATGTTTTCTCAATCTGAGACAACTCAACCCATCGTGTAAATGTACGACGTATCTTTGTAACAAAATCAGAGAAATCTACTCCATTTTCTGGCAACATTGTCCTAAAACGAAGACGATAGTCTTCTTGTTTTAATTGGTATTTTTTTAGCAATGCTGCCCTGACAACATCATAATTAGTCCTCTCATGTTCGTCTATTGTCATAAGAGTAGTCACTGTGTCACCTGTAAAAAATGGCATCAGTTGTTCAACATATTTTTCCTTTTTTATGTTATGCGTATCGCACAAAAATTGGAATCTATCTAGATAATCTGCTACGTCATCCTTTAAAGGATTGAAATGAGGCAATTTAATCCTACTAACAAACTCCTTTGTCGTACTCGAAGTTGTTTGCTGAGCACCCGTACTCGCCAATTTCAATTTCTCTAACTCCAAAATTGCGAGTTTTTCATCAAGTTCCATCTTCTGTTTTCTTTCCTCATGTTCCATTTTTCTAATTTCAGCCTCAGCAGCAGCTTGAAGTTTTTTTTTCCTCTGCAGCAGCTTGAAGTTTTTTTTTCTCTGCAGCAGCTTGAGCTTGAATTTTTTTGTCTTCCATTTCCATCTGGAATTTTCTTTCATCAGCTGCAGCTTGAGCTTTCCTCTCCTCAGCAGCAGCTTGAGCTTTCTCTCCTCAGCCTCTCTTTGATACCTTCTTTCTTCAAGTTCTAATCTTCTATTCTCAGCTTCTAGCTTCTTTAGTTCAGCTTCTGCTTTCAATTTAATTTCCTCTTTTTGTTTCTTTTCTTCTGACTTTAATGCAATGGCGAATTGAGCAGATGAATATTCTTCCAATTCTTTACCAGACTTACCAAGGGTCAACCCTTGCTGGATGAAGAAATCCAATGTAGACATTCTGTCTAATGAGATCAGAAACCTGAAAAAAAATTAAATAAATTACCTTATCCCACTTCAATGGGAGACAAGTCTGAAATGATAGACTTGTATACTCACTTCACTTTATTTTACTGTCTTAGTCTTAGACAAAGACTTTGTATGTTCCTCTTGTTTATAATGTACCCAAAAAATCACTTGAGTACCTGTGGGAAAAAAAAAATTCCCTTATATCCCACTCACTATGGGCACAAGTCTTTTTTATAAAGAACTTGTATAAATATCTTATATAATATTATTTAACAAACTCTATATGAAGAGTCTACCTTATCAATAATATCAAAACATGACCAAGTATGTGTATGTAGACTGTGCATGACAGTAATGTAGTACAACCAAAAAAAAAATACAAAGACAAAAATACAAAACAATACAAATGGCAACACTGTTTTTAACCAAAAATGTGTAGAGAAATACACAAGAAAGGAGAGACCTACAGAATACAAACAAAACAAATCGACAATCAAAACTGAAAAACAGACAAAATATTACAAAAACAACGTTAAGTACAATTACATCACAGCTAACATCAATAGCGACCAATTGTCACTAGCAAATTTCCAAATTAAGAAAATTTGCACCTACAGACCGCTTACAGTAAGCCTCGATCAAGTGGCATATTTACCGTAAGACCCA
Organism: Oreohelix idahoensis; assembly: GCA_024509875.1. NCBI lineage: Eukaryota > Metazoa > Mollusca > Gastropoda > Stylommatophora > Oreohelicidae > Oreohelix > Oreohelix idahoensis. The sequence goes on from JAMPIV010021084.1 coordinate 43,554, forward strand.
CCAACCGAAAAACCCGCAGAAAAATACACCAAAAACAGTAGAAGTGACATAAACATATAGCAATCAATTTCAATGTGTTGCAGAACAAGTTCAGTCACAGCTGAAACTAAAATAAATTTCTTGCTCCTTGCGAACACAGAAACGAAATGTCAAACGCGCACTGAACGTCAAATCCACTGTAACATAAAGTGGTATTCACGAACCAAAGTTACTATGACCTTCTCAAATTAGGGCTTGCACATTGAATGTTTACAATTTCACGTACTGTTTACAGACACTTGACCTCCAACAATGTAGCTTGAATGCTCTGACCTAGAAAAGTCTGTTGTTGAATGAAACGTGTCACAACCCGCAGTACTGTTTACAATAGGAACCCGCCTTCTATGCAGTTATGGTCCACGTAGCAAATGCCTAGTAGTTCACTTCAGTACTTGTCTTGTTATGCTTTATGTAGCATTATAATATAAATGCTCGTACTGTTTATTTGGGTCAACCGTTGATGACCTATATCTGTCCTGTTGTAGCCAAAACTTGCAAGTGTAGAATTAGCGTTGTGTGTTACGGCTGTCCCGTGTGTAGCTTAGACCCACAGATCAGAAGTGTAATGTGTACTTGTCCTTCTTGTAACTTTCTCGACAAAACTGGAGACATCATACATGTAACAGCCAACCAGGAATGTAAATTTCTGGATCCATAAATGTCAACAATAATGTCAAATGCTCGCTCTGTTCTTTTTAAACCCACAGATCTGGTCCATCAGAAATGTAAGTTTCTAGGCCACATTGGCGACAAGAAATGTATCATAAGAGCCCACGTAACTGGTCCACCAGAAATGTAACTGTCTTTTTTTCTTGTTGAGGTGATCACTGGCCCAAGACAGTATACATGTTGTTAGATGTGTAGTGCGAGCGTATGATGAATTGAGTGTGGGTGCGTATGAAGACGCGAATGTGTTTAGGCTCGTATAGATGTAGATCCTGCAACCCATACTCTCACATGCAGTAATCAAGGATGCTTTGACACTGCAGGCATGTTTCAAGACATTTATTGACGGGAACACACATAATATCAACAGGAACAGTCAGTGTAACAAGGTCATGCTGACCTGACATCGATAGGTATACATTTGGCATTCAAAAAGGTAAACATCAGAATAGACGTGCATGGTCAATAGCAAAGTTCTTCAATAATGACAGTTCGTAGCGTCGCCCTTGGCGTCTCTGACTAAACGCGTCAGATGCCTTAGTTACCTTGACACACAGGTGCAACTTGGCACTCCCTGCCAATTGCACATATCAGGCTGTAGTATAATAGCCGGAAGCACAGGCCTCGTCCTAACGTCGGCCGTGTACTTCTGTTAAATAGGTTATCATCAACCCTGCAGTAATACTTATTGTAGGTAGAAGTTCCGCCAATCTGCGGCTCCCACAATATATCTTCGTCACTGGATTTCTGGACAATATAAGACTAACAGTCTTGGATGGCTACCTCGAGCACAAATATATAAGTTCTGAAATGGCGGATCCGTGAACTGCTGTTCACCCTAGGTAATCCTTTACATGTTCTGCCACCGAAAAGCGTAATAATGCATAAAGGTCGGTATTACCTGGTAAATGAATCCTCAGAACTACACAAGGAATTCTGTCGTCATCCCGACGCACAGAGATTCACTGGGGAAAACTGCCATAGCAGTTACTTCGAAGATTCTCCCCGAAAAAAACAATGGACTCTTGGTCCCTTCAGAAAAACAGGACCTCCCGGCTTCCCGGAAGTATATCTCACTCCCGCTTAAAAAAAACCTTCCCATAGGCCTACGCCGAACTGTCAACCTCTGACCCTAAAGGTCAAACACAATGAATGAATAAACAAGGGAAGACAACCCCTAATCAACCTGACATCGCAGGTAAAGACACAATTATACTTATGATACAAACATAAGCAAATAACTTGACAGATGACTCCGTCGAAAATGACAGCAACATCAGTCCATTGTCTTTAGTCTAGACAGAATGTTAAGGTTTATTTTAATAAAAGTCTGTCCTCTGTCTTTAGTCTAGACAGAATGTTAAGGTTTTAATAATTAAAAAAAGTCAGTCCTTTGTCTTTAGTCTTGACAGAATGTTAAGGTTTATTTTAATAAAAGTCTGTCCTCTGTCTTTAGTCTAGACAGAATGGTAAGGTCTTTAGTCTAGACAGAATGTTAAAATAAAAAAAAAAAAAAAAAAACTCATTCACATTAATTAGTACTACGGATTATTTTTTTATATTTGTAAAAATGTCAGTGCTCTGTCTTCAGGTTCAAGGGAATGTTTAAGTTTTTAAAGAAACACACATGAAAGGGCATTGGGTGGCTCTTTTGTTTATAAAACAACATTATTAAACGTCTCTGTCATATCTTGTCTTGCGAAGTGATCTTTGAAATATAAATGAAGTACTTTGTTGGCCTTGATATACGATGATTATAATCGTTGTTCAATACAGCTTTCCCTCAAAGCACGGTGCAATGCGCGCCGTTTTCTTCTGTCCCGAAAAGATAGTACGATTGTTTCTGGACATATCGACGGAGGGACATTACAGACCCGGAGACATTTCATACTGGGCTAATTCTTATTGTCACGATTCTGTCCGTCTTTATACGACGTTCTCTTGAGCTATCATTATTGTTCATTCTTTTGATTTCAAACAGCCAGTGCCTGTTTGTGTTCTTCTGTTTGTTAGCTCATTTCTATGTTCCCACAAAAATTGTGCGCCGTTTTTTTCCTGTTCCTCAAGCATTCTGTCCATCTGGTGTAACCAGGCTGTTTTGGCTGTTTAACGTTTGTTAAAGAATCGTACCGCGAAGTGGAAATATTGCACAATTCTGCGTGGGGAAATGCGATAATTTCACAGCTAATTTCGAGCAAAGCTTCATATAAAAAAAAAAAGCAGCCAAACATTGATCACAATGACCTATATACCGCCATACCGCAATGAATACACAATGCTATCCCTCTTTCCTCCATATTTAGAGAACCTGCTACAATTCTTGTCAACGGAATTAAGAAAGAAAGTTTTTGCGTGTTATATAGAACCAGCCCTGTCGTATGTAAGTGAGTCATGGAAAGTTATTAAACAAGTAGGAAAAACACTAGAGGCCACAGAGATGTGGTTTTACAGAAAATATTAAAAATACCACGGCCAGCTAGAAAGAGTAATGCGGATGTCCTGATAGAGGCTAAATTCCTCTAAAGAAAGCTTATTCCTCATGTTAGAAGAAGACACTCCAATCTCTCCGGACGTGTAATGAGAAGAGAAAGCTGGAATATAACGTGACAATAGGAAAAATAGAAGGACAAGAAGACAGAAGACGACAAAGAGAGAAGATACAAGGCAGTTTGACAGCACAACATGGGAAGAAGTCAACAACTGAATTGATAAACCACACTAGAGACCGGAAATTGTGGAGAGACGTGATCGCCTTCGCCATCAGCTATGGTACTTGAAGAAGGAGAATGACAAGATTGCCGGCTCCATATACACAACATCATAGGACCCTTCTCTAACTACGTGCTTGAGGGGTCAGAGTTCAATTTCCTTCTGTCCCCCCCCCCCCCCCCCCCCCCCAAACACATGCAGGAATTACAGACGGCAAAATAGTAACCAATTATAGTAACTAAGGCGGAGTAAGAAAAAACACAACAAAATAAACAACATTTAAAAAATACGAATACTGCAGACATATTTAATCCCACCCAGACGGCAAACATTTCTGTCAGAATCAATGCCGTGTACTTCAAAGATCGATCAAGACCACGCAAAAAAACAACAACTAATACCCGGTAGATACTTTTCTCCCACGCTTAAATCTTCCACACCCCCGGGCACTGTCTTAAAATATCTATGTATTACAACAACAACAAAATGTAAGAAATTAATATGATGCTTTTCATACTCACTTAGATGAGGCCTACATACACGTATGTGAAGTTACAAACGTATAGAATTAGACGACAATAAAAATCTTTCTGTCTAGCCGGTTTTGAGTTACTTCCCTACAACCCCGAAACCTGACATTTGGGGACGTTAAAGAAGGTCCACAGAATAGGTGGGCGAAAACCAGGCAACTAGGAAATTCACACCCAAAGGTTAAAAAAAGTGGTCCGGGACGAAATTAAAAACCGTGTATGTCCAGTCGATTATGTACTTCACATAACCTAGAAAACTTAAATTTGGGAATGTTGTGGAGTGTCCTCTCAACTGCTCAACTGATACGCAAAAATCAGACAACCAGGAATTCTGCCTCAAAAGGATCAGAAAAGGAGAAATTAGCGAAATTAAAAATGGCGGAATTCCCCGAATAAAGAATTATCTAAGTGGTCATGTTCAATTATCACAAATTTTCCCACCAAACGTGAAATCTTTGCATGATTCATGTTCAGGAACTTATGACTTGGAAATGAACATGCGTGTCTAATGAAATAATGCGTAAAATGTTCCCATTCTTAATAATTGCGGATGTTCGAAAGATATTCATAGCTGTTTGTTTGTTCTTTGTTTCGTTTGGACACAACTTCTGAAAAGACCCCGATTTGTATTCCAGGTCAGCATGAATAATTATCTTATAATTATATTTATTATAGTTATCTACCTGTTGCGTCACCAAATGTTGAGTGTCTTTTTGTTGTACGCCATAATTGTTGAAGGCGATGAAGACATAGTATGGTATCTGTGGTCTGGTTTGTGTAGGATGCAGATGTGTATTCAAACAGTGAGCATTACAAGCAAGGCAATCCACACAAGGACGTCACATTAACTCACGATGTGAAAAGTCAAGGATGCTTGCAACAGCTAGTGACGGTTTTTGTATAATTTATTATAGACGCCACAATGACGAAGTGTGTAGACATAAACAAGCAGGTACATCATAGGTACGATCAAACAGTCATTATTACATATGTAGTCAATTCAACAGGCACAGCAGACAGCATCATAATAATGTACCTTATATGCCTTTTAGGATATCGGAAACAGCTGTTCATGTAGTCAGGTAGTAAACTTCCCCTTTCCATAAGAGCTAGTAGATATCAACTAGGAGATTAAATCTGGTCTCCTATTTTTGACCTCAACAAGACAGGCATGTCTTTTGAGCGTCACATTATCGTCCTCTATGTTCCTTATACAGCAAAGGTATCAAACCTAGATCCATCAATAAAGGTCAGGAAGCAAATAGTCCGTAGGACAGGCATCAATCGATGCGTGACAATATAAGTGGATCGTGAACTGAGCAAACTTGTCATATCACAGACTTTATAATAAGGCAGGCTAAGCAAAAGTCAACATCACAACATGGCGATAAAGTTACTCAGCGAAAAAGGATTCAGTTACCTGTCATCAGGAATTAAATCACATAAATCACATATGCCTCCAGGCATTTGAAATAACATAGAGATATATCATCTCAAAAAAGGAACAACAATGATGAGGACTCCTTCCTGAATAAACTAAGCGAAGACTAGCACATCGCTATGTCTCGCCTTACCAGCATCTCTGCTCAGACTGACCTGGGCGGAAATCATTTTAAACAATGCCACAAACAGAGACATGCGCAGAACACGCGAATCGAATACAACTCAGCTAAACTTACGAAACGAAGAATGTTCTACGATGTTCGACTGAAGACTCAAACCTTAAAAGGAAATGAATCTTGAAACATTGCGATTGCCAACTGTTTTCAAAGAACTGGCGATCTGAGCGCTCCATATATGGACATGACTCAAAATCGTTCACACAACTATCGGCAACTATACTATCAAGATAAGACAGCTTCTTGAAGACAGCTATCAAGATTAGACGACTGTAGAAATAGAAGTGACTACAATTCCATGAGTTACTTCCCATGCATTAAAAAATTAACTATAGTCAAAATGCATGGTCAGAATAAGTTGCGACAAGTTTAGCGCAACATTACCGCCACCTCCCGATAAAAAAAGAAAATGTGCAACATTTTTTTTTTTTTAAATATCCAAGAGTAAAACCAAAAGCGGTTTAACAACGCACGAATTATGCGGGGATAACTAATTGCACTGCCTAATATGAGGCTACATTGACACATAAAGTGTCTGGTGAGAATATTTCTCAACAGATAAAAAATCTTATTCCAAAAATATATATATATCGGGGAGGTGCCATCAACACACATTACGCTTGCATGAAAATACAATATAAATGCAAGTTCATATCATTATAATCAAATAGCAGTGTCATACTCTAATACCGCTTAGAATGGATGTACACATCTGATATAAAATGTTAAATATTACATTATCTAAATGTTTAATTATACCATTACATAATGAAATTAAACATAAATGACGATCCAGGACACATCTCCTGTCGTTCCAAGGAAAGTGTACAATGTGGAACTCTCCATGTTTGACAACAGAAAGGTAGCTTCTCTGATCAACAATAACATGCTGAGAAAAAACAACCAATATAATTCTATTTAATAGCCATTAAGTTTCATACTATACAATACATTATTATTAACAATTGTGACCGAGTGAACTTTCGGCCCTTATATTAACTACTCAGTCTTCTTCTTATATTAAAGATGGGAACAGAAGAAGATGATAACAAAGCACAATAGTATGTGTTCACATAAAGTGAGGACAGATGTGCTAATGTATTGTAGTAATATAGGTGTGTTATGGCTCTGTCGTATATCTAGAAATAGAACAGAAATATTAGTTGGAATCATGTGGGCATCTAGACAGAATGTCAGCCATCACATTATCCGACCCACGGATAGCTCGTACCGTGAAGTGAAAAGGTTGAAGAGCAATAGCATATCGAGTGGATCTCGAACTCTTCAAGTTCTTAGTCTGAATAGCTGTAAGAGCTTTCTGATCAGTTTCTAGAATGAAATGTGCGCCTAGGAGGAATCTTTGTAGTTTGAGAATAGACCAAACCATAGCCAACAATTCACGGTCTAAAACCGAGTAGTTCCTCTCTGCCGCATTTAGTTTTCTAGAAATGTACATGACAGGATGCAGAGTTTCAGCATATTCCTGCATAAGTGCTGCTCCGATCCCAGTGGATGAAGCATCACTACGAAGAACAAAAGTTCTATCAAGAGTAGGTAATCTTAGGATGGGAGGAGAAGAAAATATACTTTTAATCTGGTCTAAGGAAGATTGACATTCCTGAGACCAACGAATCAGATTAGGCGACCCTTTCTTCAACAACGTTGACAGAGGTGCCATTATCGAAGATAGATTCGGAATAAATCTCCCATAGAATTGAATTAACCCCAAGAGACTCCGGACTTGTTTCTTCGTCTTAGGTACAGAGATGTTCAATATTTTTGAAGTATTGTGGTCTTCTGTCTTCAAGAGACCATGACCAACACGATGACCCAAAAAAAGAAATTTCACCAAAACCAATATAAGCTTTAGAAGGTTTTGCTGTCAGATTATACTCACGTAGAGTAGACAGTAGGTCATATAAACCCAGATAGTGATCTTCCCAAGAATCACTGAAGAGACAGATATCATCTAAGTATGCGATGACATCTGAACGATGAGAAAGAATTCGACGCATCATGCGAACGAAAGTAGCAGGGGCGTTCATAAGACCAAAGGGCATTACATTCCATTGAAATAAACCCCTAGGTGTAGAGAAAGCAGTCAGAGGTTTTTATCATGATCAGCTAAAGGCACTTGCCAATAACCTTTTGACAAGTCAAGTTTAGTGAAGAATCTAGAATTAGAAAGTCTAATAAGTAGATCTTCTAGTAAAGGCATAGGTTCAGCATCGAACTTTGTGACTTGATTTAATTTGCGATAATCAACGCAAATTCGTATGTTCTTATCTTTCTTCCGAACAATAACCATGGAAGAAGAATATGGAGAAGTCGATGGTTCAATTATGTTTAATTGGATCATTTCATCCAATTCCTTTTCCACTTGTGACTGAAAGTGTATAGGGATAGGATACGGCCTAACCCTAATAGGATTATTGTCGGTAAGAATTATGTCATGTTCTATGACCTGCGTGTGACCAGGGATGTCGGTTAGAACATCCTTAAATGTCTGTAACATCGACGAGACTTGACGATGTTCATCAACAGAAAGATTAGGTGAAATGGAGACATCTTTCCAAGATTCCATAGAATGTAGTGGAACCACTGGAAGAGGAAGATCGACATCAGAAAAAAACAGATTCCTCATCCTGTATGACAGACAGGGATGAGTAATGACCATGAGGTACCGAAGATTCGTCCGTTGCCTGAAAAATAGGCAGCAAATAGTCTGGACGCTCATGAAATTCCGTCAGCATGTTGATATGGAAAGTCTTATGCTTTCCATCTATATCGACCACATAGTCAACATCGGAAATTCGTGAGACTATTGCATATGGACCTTTCCATGCAATCAGAAGTCTATTTTCCCTACTGGGGAGTAGGACGAATGCTTTGTCACCTGGACAAAGTTGTCGTAGACATCTGTTCTTGTTAGCAAACTGCCTTGCTTTTTCTTTAGCAATTTCTGACGAAGCAGTCGCTAGTTTGCATGCCTCAATGATCTTTTGCCTAAGAGCAATGACATACTCATATGAAGATTGAGTGTCATCACTAATATCATCGGCAGTGATGAGATCGTGTAATAAAGACATAGGGCCGCGCGGACGCGCGCCGAAGACAAGTTCAAAGGGAGAAAATCCTGTGTGCTCATTTGGGACCTCTCTATAGGCAAAGAGAGCCGCGGGTAAAACCCTGTCCCAATCTTGAGGATGATCTTCAGTTATCTTACCAAGCAAAGTCTTGAGCGTTCTATTCAGACGCTCAACTAACCCATTAGACATAGGATGATAGATGCTACTGAGAGATCTTTTAATGTGTAAGGTAGACATTACTTGAGACATAGTATCAGATATGAGTTGAGTGCCATGGTCTGACAGTATTTCTCTGGGGAACCCCAAGCGAGAAAATATCAGCCAAAGAGCATCTGCGATATCTGTAGTAGATATGCTCTTTAGAGGGATAGCCTCTGGCCAACGTGTGCACATATCGACACATGTAAGGATAAACTGATGTCCTCTGGCCGACTTTATCTTAAAAGGGCCAATAATATCTATGGCCATTTTCTGAAATGGCCGAATAGGGATGTCAGCAGCCTGGATAGGCGCAGCATGTCGTGGTCCTCTAGATTTGACCTCCTGACATACCTGACATGATCGGCAGTATATACGAATGTCCTTGTTAACAAAGGGCCAAAAGAAAGCCGCAAGGACTCTCGACTTTGTACGGGAAAATCCCATGTGTCCAGCACATTGCGAGTCATGAGCATGTTGCAATATTTGCACTCTCATACTCTGGGAACAAGAATTTGCGAATGTGCTGACGTAGCCGAGTCTTGTACCATACGTACAAGTACGCCGTTTTTCATTTCTATCCAAGATTTTCTTTGTGTATCCTTATTTGGATCACCTTTCTTCGCAAGAATGAAGAATTTTTTTAGCGTAGGATCTTCTTCTTGTAATTTTATGAACGAGTCACGAGAAATAACCAAGGTACTATCTTGGCTATGAACTTCATTATCATTATTCAACGAAGTTTGTGGTGTTTGTAGAGCTTGTGCTCTTGTAACCACTGCATTGGTAGCTTGCATATTATCATCTTCCCAAGCAGCAATCTGCTGTGGGGTACATTCCCTAACTCCGTGTATACGACCAATAATAAGGTCCGCAATAGGATTAGGTAAGAGACAGGCATGCACATCTCCCGTAAAGAAAGGAGTGGCAATGTGAATTACAGCAGTAGGATATTTCTCTAGAGTGCCGCCAAATGTGACACATTTGATAACCCTTCCTGTCGCACAGGATGGATCTACAAGCGATTGTCTAACACCGATAGTGGTGCATCCGGAATCGAAAAGTAGTGAGACCGGAGTATTATTAACAAGACCCTTATGTAGGATTAGAGAACCTCTCCCGTCATGTGCAACCGAAGCAGGAAGAGCGGGGAGAGGGTGACCACAACTCAAAGTCGATATTGTAGTTGGTTCGAACAAAGTACTGCATTGGGGGCACTTGTTTGCTCTCCCAAAGTCAAAAGAAGAACAAGTGACAGCGTCAGAGTTTTTATTATCAGAAACCTGATTACATGCTCCCTGAGATTCTTGTTGAACCGAGTTAGCCTGCTGATATCTCTTTTTTTGTGTTGAGATCTACCGCGACTACCATTACCTCTGAAGTTATCACTGTTGTTATTATCTCTGTAGTTATTATTGTCTCTATTATAACTGTTATCCTGTTTCGAATTACAGTTTCCATGATTATTATCATGTCCACATTGATGTGAACATCTATTTGTTTGGTTTTGGGGTCTACGCGAGGAAAAGCCTCTGTTACCATATCCTCTTCTGAAATGCCTAAAATTATTAGGTTGGAAGTAACGAGGACTGTCAGCTCGTCTCCAATTCTTCGAAGAAGAATCACCCTGAAATTGATTTCCATAATTTTGACCGTAACTACGGTTACTTTTCCTATCAAAATTTTGTTGGAATCTATGACTAGAGTTTTGACCATAAGGTGCTGCCGAAGCAACTGGCAGACCTTCTTTTACTTTAGAGTTACTAATGGTTACGTGAGGATGCGCAGTTATATACTGGCTACAGAAATCTTCCATTTCTTTTATTGTTTTAGGTTTACGTTCATGAAGGAAAGCAAGGAAAGACTCATTAACAGAAGACATGACTTTGTCTCTAAGTATTAAGTCTATAAGTCCTTCATAAGTTTTTTCTATCTTAGACAGCTCCACCCAACGTAAAAAAGTAAGACGTATCTTTGAAATGAATTCAGAGAATTGCACACCAGTTTCTGGCAACATATTTTTAAAATGAAGACGATAGCCGTCTTCGTCAAGTTGGTATTTCTTTAACAACATAGCCCTGACAACATCATAGTTGTTCTTGTCAGGCTCATCTACCATGCTTAACATATTCATAGCATCACCTCTAAGTATTTTGGACAAATGATAAACCTGCAGTGATTTATCTATGTTATGTACTTTACATGAAGTTTCAAATCTGTCCAGATAGAATGTTATGTCGTCGATGGAAGCATTGAATGGTGGTAGATTAAGCTTGAAAGTGCTTGCATTAGTCTTATCTGAGACCTTATTTGCATCATTAGCATTACCCATGTTCATCACCCTTAATTTCTCAACTTCCAAAGCTAAGAGTTTTTCTTCATGCTCCATTTTTGCTTTTCTCTCTTCAGACTCTCTTTGTAACTTCCTTTCTTCAGCTTCAGCTTGTTTTTCTAATCTTTTATTTTCAGCCTCTATTTCAAGTCTTTTATTTTCAGCCTCTTTTTCAAGCCTTTTATTTTCAGCCTCTATTTCAAGTCTTTTATTTTCAATATCTGCTTCTCTTTGTAACTTTTTTTCTTCAGCCTCAGCTTGTTTTTCTAATCTTTTATTTTCCACCTGCATCTGCAATTTCTTTTGTTCAGCTTCCATTGCTTTATCATATTGAGCAGTTGCAAATTCTTCTAACTTATCACCAGTCTTCCCAAGCAATTTACCCTGCTCAATAAAGTGCTCAAATGTAGCCATGATGAGTAATAATATGAGTCCACAACCTGAAATAATTAATTATCTTATTTCAAATTTAATTATAACAAGTCTTAAATGAAGCACTTGTTTACTCACAACCTATATTATCATCCCAATCTCTGTGGGAAACAAGTCTTATATCCAAGAACTTGTGTATAGACCTTTTTGAAATATCATCAATCAACTCTTGATCATAGGTGCACTTCCCATTCAATAGTGCACAATAGTATTCATCATTTACTAATCATCAGTGTAGTAGTAATGCATAAGCATAACCCACTATTAAATGTGAATTAACTACTATAAGTGTAACCAATGACTATGTAAACACAATCACAATGTAAACAATAACAATGTAAACATTACACTGTAAACAATACAATGTAAACAATACAATGTAAACAATAACAAAGATTTAGCAACAATACGAAAACATTCGTAGAAATCAACAAAAAATAAAGCGAAAATTAAAGAAATATCACAAAAAATGTGATGATATCTACGAGAAGATAACACAAATACAAGACACCACAGTGTATAAACAAAAATGGTATATGAAACTAAACTATAGAAAAGAGTAGACTAGCAAATACAAACAAATCAAAACAGAACTAAAGAATGCAGAAAAATAACGAAAACAATACTAACACATGTCATTACAACTAACAAAAAAATAGCAACAGAAGTCGCTTTGCAAATTCCAGTATCGGAAATTGCACACCCTACAGAAAACGCTCACGATAGACGACCTCTATGACGTGGTATGATCTAAGGGAGACACCGCCCAACCGAAAACCCGCAGAAACATAAACATATAAATATAAATATACAAATAACATATAAACATATAACATGTAAACAAAAGAATGAGATGAAACACAGAAGACTCAGTAGAAGTATAAGGGCACAGTTCACAAACAAACAGGCCACTTAACTTATGGGTATCCAAACTTCAGCCACAGCAGAAAAAACAGATGACAATCAGCGTCCTAAGGAATGAAGATCCAACGATGATGGTACATCTGGACTGCTCCAACTGCCATGACGATGGTACTTGAGCTTCTAGACAGTACAGGCAGTGTACAGGTAGTGTAAATAACGGCACTTGACCTTCTTATTCAACCGTAAATTGCTTGAAATCGGTACTTGGCCTTCTTGAGAAAACAACTTGTATCAACCGGCACTTGACCTTCACAAACGACAGCAACTTGACACCTTGACAGCAGCGACTGGCTTCACTTGAGTTAAACAGCAACAGTCTATGATATCCGGCAATATATAACAACGCCGGGTACTGTCAAATTTCTTGCTTCTGGCAAAAAGTTACAATTTCGACCTTTTCCGGGCAACGCCGAGTACTTTCATAATTCTGTATGTAGATATAGAATGCCTTGAAAAATCGCTGTATGTTGATTTCTTGAGTGTCTTAAACGATGCAGTTTGTTGAATTCTTGTTGAATGAAGTGGGTAAGGGACCCCGTGTATGCTGGTACCAGACCAAACCAACTTATGGCCACCAAATGTTGCGTCACCAAATGTTGAGTGTCTTTTTGTTGTACGCCATAATTGTTGAAGGCGATGAAGACATAGTATGGTATCTGTGGTCTGGTTTGTGTAGGATGCAGATGTGTATTCAAACAGTGAGCATTACAAGCAAGGCAATCCACACAAGGACGTCACATTAACTCACGATGTGAAAAGTCAAGGATGCTTGCAACAGCTAGTGACGGTTTTTGTATAATTTATTATAGACGCCACAGTGACGAAGTGTGTAGACATAAACAAGCAGGTACATCATAGGTACGATCAAACAGTCATTATTACATATGTAGTCAATTCAACAGGCACAGCAGACAGCATCATAATAATGTACCTTATATGCCTTTTAGGATATCGGAAACAGCTGTTCATGTAGTCAGGTAGTAAACTTCCCCTTTCCATAAGAGCTAGTAGATATCAACTAGGAGATTAAATCTGGTCTCCTATTTTTGACCTCAACAAGACAGGCATGTCTTTTGAGCGTCACATTATCGTCCTCTATGTTCCTTATACAGCAAAGGTATCAAACCTAGATCCATCAATAAAGATCAGGAAGCAAACAGTCCGTAGGACAGGCATCAATCGATGCGTGACAATATAAGTGGATCGTGAACTGAGCAAACTTGTCATATCACAGACTTTATAATAAGGCAGGCTAAGCAAAAGTCAACATCACAACATGGCGATAAAGTTACTCAGCGAAAAAAGGATTCAGTTACCTGTCATCAGGAATTAAATCACATAAATCACATATGCCTCCAGGCATTTGAAATAACGTAGAGATATATCATCTCAAAAAAGGAACAACAATGATGAGGACTCCTTCCTGAATAAACTAAGCGAAGACTAGCACATCGCTATGTCTCGCCTTACCAGCATCTCTGCTCAGACTGACCTGGGCGGAAATCATTTTAAACAATGCCACAAACAGAGACATGCGCAGAACACGCGAATCGAATACAACTCAGCTAAACTTACGAAACGAAGAATGTTCTACGATGTTCGACTGAAGACTCAAACCTTAAAAGGAAATGAATCTTGAAACATTGCGATTGCCAACTGTTTTCAAAGAACTGGCGATCTGAGCGCTCCATATATGGACATGACTCAAAATCGTTCACACAACTATCGGCAACTATACTATCAAGATAAGACAGCTTCTTGAAGACAGCTATCAAGATTAGACGACTGTAGAAATAGAAGTGACTACAATTCCATGAGTTACTTCCCATGCATTAAAAAATTAACTATAGTCAAAATGCATGGTCAGAATAAGTTGCGACAAGTTTAGCGCAACACTCCCCTTCCAAGATGAAGGTGAAATTCTTTTCTCACCTTAGACGCCGAAAGAAAAACATCAGGAATGTGTATATTTCGATGGATAGTACCATGTTATGTTAAATTATAGAATAAAAGATACACCAGAGTATCTAGTGGTGTAGATATTTTCCTATAACTGACCTCGAAACCCTCGAATCGGTCGGCTGGATAGGAGGGTTGACCAGTGAGTTAACAATTCACTATCGTAAAACAAGCTATTGCTACCGAAACAGAACCAGGCTCGACAGTAAACATGACTCACTCTAATATCTTGGGGGCTAAGGAGATTTTTAAAATTGGATACTGGAATGTAAGAACTATGTATCAAGACGGAAAATTGGAAGAAGTAATTAAAGAAATGGATAATTATAAGTTGGACATATTGGGTGTCAGCGAGTGTAGATGGACGGGGAAGGGCATAAAATATATTTCAGAAGAAAAAAAGCAAATTATATACTCTGGTAGTAATGATAATCGTCACACAGAGGGAGTAGCCATCTTAATGACACAGAAAGCAGCAGCATCACTTATCAGCTGGGTACCTATTAATGAGAGGCTAATATTAGCTAGATTTCAGACAAGATTTTTCAAGCTCTCAATTGTACAATGTTATGCACCAACTAACGACGCTCTTGATACCACAAAAGATGACTTCTATGAAGCACTTCTAAGTACCATCAACACAATACCAAAGCATGACATAATAGCAGTCATGGGCGATTTTAACGCCAAAGTAGGTGACAACAACGATGGAGTACAAAGATATCTCGGTACTCATGGCATAGGCTGTATGAATCAAAATGGCGAAAGACTTCTAGAACTTTGTGAAATATCAAACCTCTTTGTGGCAGACACCATCTTTCCACATAAGAATATCCACAAGATAACATGGAATTCACCTGATGGCAGAACTAAGAACCAGATAGATCACTTCTGCATAAGCGTAAAATTTCGCTCATCAGTTCAAGACGTCAGAGCATACAGAGGTGCAGAGATCGGAAGCGATCATAACCTCTGCATAGCTAAACTGAGAATTAAACTTCTTCTTCTTCTTCCTCGTTCGTCCTGAAAAGGACGTTGGTTGCGTTGTGTCTGTTTCCAGCGAAGCTGCGATATCTGCGCCTTTCGGCCGACACATCCGACTTCAGCACGGCATTTTTTAGGACCGGGTTTGCCTTCCCATTTCGATCCGCACTCGCTCAGCCAGCCTGCACTGCTGCAGACTGTTTCCAGGACCACCACGTGGAGGTGGAGTGCGGTCTTGACCAGCTCTGGTTCGCTGGTCCTGACGCAGGCAGTCAAGCTATGAGTCGCTGACTGCGGTCTCTATTGCTGCGTCCAGAAAGAAGTTATACCAACAGAATAAAAATAGAAGAATAGATGTACACAGACTGCAATCAAATGATATAAAGGAGGAATATAATGTCAAAATGAACAACTATTTCGATGCTTTAGGCAAAATTGACAACGATATCACCACCAAGACAATCGATACTAAATGGGAACAACTGAGAACAGCAATGACAGAAGCAGCAGTAGCGACCACCGGATACCTAGTACATAAAAAGAAAAATGGATGAGAGAAGATACTTGGGATAAAATACAAGAAAGGAAAACAGCAAAACTTAAACTATTAGCGGCAAGTACACATAATGCAGTTGAATCTTGCAAACTAACTTATAACTTGTTAAATAAAGAAGTGAAGACAAAAACTCGAAGAGATAAAAGACATTTCATCAACGAACTGGCCGTAGAAGCTGAAAATGCTGCAAGAACTGGTAATAGTAGGTGCCTTTATCAAATTACAAAACAACTATGTCACCAGCCTACTGCTATGGAAACACCTGTTAAAGGTAAATTAGGGAATTCAATACCAACAGAAAAAGAACAAATGAAGAGATGGGCTGAGCACTTCATGGAGGTGCTAAACAGACCACCACCAACAGTAACACCTGATTTTAATAATGAAACATCCACAACCACCTTGCCAATAACTTGCGATGAATTCACGCTGGACGAGATCAAACAAGCCGTTAAAAGATTTAAAAATTTTAAAGCTGCTGGAGTTGACGAAATTTCAGGGGAAATGATTAAAGCAGTTAATGACAACAACCTCTTGAGAATTTTAGATATTATAAATGAAGTATGGAGAGAAGAACAACCACCACAACAATGGAAAGACAGTATTATTGTAAAGTTACCGAAGAAAGGTGATCTATCAGACTGTAATAACTGGCGTGGTATATCTCTATTATCAGTACCTGGAAAATTATTATGTTGCATGATGTTAGAAAGATTTAAATTGCATGCTGACGAAAAGATCAGAGAAGAACAAGCGGGTTTCAGGCCGAAACGATCATGTATTGATCAAATATTCACACTAAGAACAATTATAGAAGAATCAGTGGAAAGGCAATCGCCACTTATTATCACCTTCGTCGATTTTCAAAAAGCCTTTGATAGTCTACACCGCCAATCATTGTGGAAGATACTTACAATCTATGGTTTTCCAACAAAATATGTGAATATAATCAAAGCGCTATATGACAATGCAAGATGCTGTGTTAGAACAAATAAAGGGAATACAGAATGGTTTACAGTAGAAACAGGGGTGAAACAAGGCTGTATTATGTCACCACTACTTTTTGGAATAGCTATTGATTGGGTTATGAGAAACTATACCCACAATGAACAATTAGGTATAAAATGGACAAATGGAAAATTCCTGGGGGACCTGGATTTCGCAGATGATGTAGTATTCTTAAGTTCAACACCAAGACAATCCCAAGAAGCAATAAATAATTTGTGTCATCTCTCGGTTAAAATAGGTCTCCAAATAAATGCCTCTAAAACTAAAGCTATGAACTTTTCTAACGAGACCTTTGATATCATCTTGAACGGGGAAAAACTACAGAAAGTTGAAAGTTTCAATTATTTAGGCAGTAAAATGACTCAGGATGGTGACACAACAAGAGAAATCCATACTAGAATTGCTTTGGCCGCTAGCGCCTTCAATAGATTATCTAACATTTGGAAATTACGATCATTGAATATACATACCAAGCTTCGTCTGTTTAATTCAAATGTTATCTCAGTGTTAACATACGGCTGTGAGAGTTGGAAAATAACAAAATCATTGGAGAACAAGCTGAATACATTCGAGAACAAATGTCTTAGAAAACTCATGAACATCAGTTGGAAAGAATTCAAGACTAATCGACAAATAAGAGAAGACTCTAGGCAGAAATATGTCTCCGACTATATAAGGAAAAGACGATGGTCATATATTGGTCATGTCCTACGAATGCAAAACAACAGAATACCACTACAGGCGCTCACTTGGGTTCCTGAGGGTAAGAGGAAAAAGGAAGACCAAAAGAAACACTCAGAAGAACAATAATAAGAGAAGGAAGAACGTTGGGCCTAAATAATGTGCAAGAGCTAAGAGGAGTGGCGTCACAACGAACAACCTGGAGAGCACTGGTTTCTGCCTTATGCGCCGTGTTTGGTGCTTAAAGAATTTATTATTATTATTATTATTAATTATATTTAGCAGTACATAAAGAATGGAGTTCGCTATATTTGCAGTAACTCGGCCAATAAGCCACTCGAGTCGATAATCCGTTAATTAATGATTCGGAGTCAAAGTAATGGAAGGTTTATTTTTAATCTTTGTTGTGTGTTTTTTTTCAATACGCATTAAAAAAGCTTTTAAAAGACATCCGTACAATTTACAGAACCTTTTGCTATAAAACAGCTGTTAATTAATTACTTAAATGTCAGTACATTCGCCTTTTTTCAGTTCTCCCACATGCCATTGTTTGATGCGTAGCTCCATAACGTCATAACCAAACATCCAGGATAAGTGACCATCAGAGAATTTGTATCGTCATCAGGGCATGCGGCAGAATGTACAATACGTAACTATATCCCACCATGTTTTGGCGGGAGTCTTACTCGTAAAATTCTAATGATGAGCATTCCATCCCTGTCGATTTTGCATACTTCCCAACGACCTTGTAAACTGAAATTTGGAGATTGTATTGCGCAATAGAAGCCTACACGAAACAGTGCTCACAGTGATTGTCCTTCAGATACCGTAAATCTGGCAGGAATGTTGCACTAATAAGATTCTATGAACATGTAGAAATACCGGATTGTATTTTTACGTCAAGCGTACAATTCTGGTTATATAGATAATTTTAGACTCATAGCTCTTGTACTCAAATGATTGCTACACACATCGAAGTCTAACAATTCACGCATTACGTAATTTCGTATTCGCAAAGTTTTTGCTATTGTTGTTCATAATCGGAATC
Organism: Oreohelix idahoensis; assembly: GCA_024509875.1. Taxonomy (NCBI): domain Eukaryota; kingdom Metazoa; phylum Mollusca; class Gastropoda; order Stylommatophora; family Oreohelicidae; genus Oreohelix; species Oreohelix idahoensis. Next base: position 62,328 of record JAMPIV010021084.1, read on the forward strand.
ACTGTATTCTGTGAAAACCCAGAGTCGGCTCTAAGGATTTTTAAAGGTGGGGCGAGGTTTCGTGATAGCTTCCCACCCACCTTTCGGGCCCCTTCCATCTATCCGTGCAATACAGTACTGTACTCTTACGAGACGTTCGCTGCAGCTTTTTACAAAAACATCATACAATTTTTTTTTTTAAATCTTATGGTAAGGATTAAACAACATACAGGTAGACCCATAGAAGATACTGCTGGAGGGGAATGAAATGTTAGAGACTTTACTAAGTCTAGCTTCGAAAATTCACTTCCTCGCTGCCTTTACATTCCATAACCCAAGAGCAGAGTAAGGTACCCATTTACAGCTGAGTAGACTACAGCGTACCAACGGGCTGATCACCCGTTTGCCAGTCACTTCGATTACGGAAACAACAGCAAATGGGTTGATTTGCCGTTGCCCTAAAGACGCCACTAGGCGTGATGGGAAACAGTGGCAAAGAAAACCTATCTGCTGTTGCCCTAAGACGCCACTAGGCGTAATGGCCACTGACTGCTTTGACGGTCGGTGGCTAAGGACGGAAGAAGAAGAAGAAGACTACAGCGTGAAGCCACCTTTTACGAGGTAATGTTAAAAAATGTCATACTAAAGTTCCAATGGGCGCTCGATTCGCTGTTTTTCGAAAAAAAAAAATAATATAGACACTAAATAGTCGAAAATCGTATATTTAAGAAATGCGATCAATGTAAGGTTAAAAATAGTTCGTACTTTAAATTCTGAAACAATCCAATGT
>JAMPIV010021085.1:0-140252 GCA_024509875.1 Oreohelix idahoensis
GAGAAAATAAAGTAATACGGAACCCAATGTAGAAAATTTCATGATGATAGGAAACTATATTTTTCTTTTCCCTTATATTTCATAATAAGATAGTAACACAATCGTCTGTTGGTTGCTGATAATGTGATGTTTGAAAATTGAAGTATGGGAAGTCAAAGAAGATCTTTGAAGAATAAATATATATAAAAAAATAATATTTTCTAGGAAAGAGTTCACAAAAAAAAAAAAAAAATACCTGTAATGAAAAGAAAAAAAGAAATGATTTGAAATAACTGTCTAATGGACAGGATCACCACCAGACGTACAAGATATTGGAGACAAAACATCACATATTTTGAAGAAAAAAAAATGTCTATAACAAGGAAACATTCAGATAAATAAATAAGGATAAGCCATGAGGTTTTAATGCTTTATTGTGAAAAATGATTACTTATAAAAATGATGCTGGTTGTATTATCGTCTGATAAATATGCATATTATGTTTAGAGATGTTTTCTACATGTAATATTGAGCAAGTGGCTCATTCACTGAAAAAAAAAGAAGATGATGATGATGAGTACCCATGAAAACATTGGCTATTCTATGAAAGTGGATTACCATTACCATAGGAATTAGAGATTTTGGACATTTCTTGGAATATTGCAGAGTACTTGGGAAATAGAATAAATAAATACGCCAGAAAAAAAAAAAAAAAAAAGATTTGTTAAGTCTTGCAGAATTATATATGGAGCAAACAACAGGAACAGAAAAGAGATAACACCCCCACCATTCCACCATATCCAAGAGAATGTAATCAACTATATTTTTTGAATGAAATGTAATAGATTATGATAATCCATGCCAAGTTCTGAAAATAATTTGTTGGGTTGATAGTTTATTGTTCATTATTCCCCAGTGTTGCCACTCCCGTCACGCCACTCGTCACATTTTTTTAGTGATGACCTTATGAGTGTTTTGCAGATTTTAGTTAGGCAGTGTTGCCAATTTGGTAAATTTGGTTGAAAAATATTATGATGTGATGAATAAGTTTATACTTTTTTTTGAAGTTTTGAATGTCCCACTACTAGTTTTTTTTTACATAGCAGACGACCTCATATAGACATAGGACCCCAGTATAGGAATTAAATTAAATTTTTTTTGGAAATATTTTTGGACTTAGAAAAATTTTTGAACTTTAAATTTTTCTGAAAATTTTTTTGAACTTAGAAATATTGGGGATGGATTTTTTGTTATTGATAGTACTCAAATGTCTCCCTACGGGATACATTTGCAGGGCCCCGGGATCTGTATGTAACCGCGTATACCGTAAATTTTTAGATACAGGCTATATTAACATAAAATAAATTTTTATAGAAACAGAAGATTAAAAAGTCTTGGCGCAGATGTTTAATTAAACCAGGCTAAGCTTCGCTTCGCCAAGCATACGTCACGTGATTTTTATCCAATCGTGAGCTCAGAAAAATGTAGAAGGGACGCGAATAATTTACCCAGCAACCTAATTAGTTGGAGAAGAAGGACGCGTCTAGCTAGATCAGAAAGTTTGTGCTGATAACACAGTGGTTTTTACTGCATGAAAGTCATTCAAAGGAAGAATTAGAAATTCCAGGAATGATGGCATGTTCTCTGGAAAGTGCATTGTGTGTAATTAAACTTTATATTCGAATACAGTAAGTAGGAACTGATTATTATTAAAAAATTATTAACCCTGCCGAAATCGAAAGATTGTTGCAGATTTAGCAAGAGAACAATGGCTGAAAGACTTCTGTGCAAATGTACATGCAGGATTTATTTGTTTTGATGAAGAAGATATTGTTTAGTTTATATCCTGAAAAAGCAGAATATCCCCTATTTCACTACTGGTATGCACTTACTTGAAATGTGGCATTATGAAGAAGAATAAGTGTCATATGTGTCTTATGAAGGTTTACCATGCCGCCTTGTAATTACGTTAAAATTTAATAAACGTCACCTTTATACTAAAGGCAGGTCGTCACTCATTTGCTTTGCCATACATTCATGAGAGGAAAGAAGGAAAGAATAAATGAACAATAACTACTCTTGCTGGTAAATTATATAAATAAAACACATCTGCTCTAATACTACACCTTAGAGGATTGTCCCCGAACCTGGTAAATTCCTGTAAGTCTGTAGAGAGAAATCATCACCTCTAGCAGGCTAGCTAGTAATCAAGATCTAATACTCTCGATTCAAAAACAGCAATCCCCACTACCCTACCCGGCCACAACATGTCTTGGCAGATGTGCAGTACAGTAATATTTGCCGTTGCTTTCTGTACGTGGTTCATTATATATGTAAAACTAAATCTCAGAACATTTAATTATTTTTTAAGGATTTTTACAGGTCTGGCCCTCTGGTGTTATCCTTTACCATATTCTGGCCCTCCGCCAACCTTAGCTTGGCCACCACTGCATTCTAGTGAATTATAATAATTAATCAGTGTAGACAAAAATAGAAAATTTTTCAAGACAGGATTCTGTTTGATAATTAAAGTTTCTATGTTTACTTTATTTTATGCTTTAAATATCTTTGAATTTCTTTAAATTACCTAACCGAAAAGAGAACCGGTATAGGTTAAATAAAAATAGTAAATATGTACTATCAGACTTGCTGACATTTATTTACATTGAGTTACACGATTTTTTTGTTGGATTCATATTATAGTTATAAGAGATAGATCATAAATTAATACCCCTAGCAAAATTAGCCGACATCATCAAGTAATAATACATAACATCTTAGGCGGATCTTGAAAGGGAGAAAATAGACTTTCAGGACATTCACCCCTCACCACACCTGGAGGTTTATGCAGCTGATCCTAACCTTTGATGTCAATACACCCTTATTCTTTCAGAAAAGGGGGTATTTCTTGTAAGATCAGTCTCGTACATTTACCTGGCACAAATCCTGCTATCACCTGATACATCTTTTTGTCCAGGATAACCCTATTCTTTACTATAACAAAAACTCTTTCGTGACAGAGGAGATAATAAAAAGTCAGATGTATCGTCGGACGACTCATTCGATTATCAAAGACGTCTCACAAGATTGAGAGATGAAACACAGTCTGCTATTTTGACTTAAAAGGCCCTGTAGCTCCTCTCCTTAACCGAACTAAGCACAAAATCTGTCAGAGTTTGGCCTGTCATGTCAAGTTCCCTACCAATATTCAAATAAAATAAGTGGAGGTTTTGTGATTCGGCCATGCTAAGCAAGGAGATTGTTTACAGGCGACACGAAAAAAATGCAGTTTGCTACTAAACTAAAATAAAATTATCCGCTCTAATGTCAAAGTACTAGTTGACTAAAAGTATCTAATACACAACACCAACAACAGAAATAAGGCTTCAGCAATGGACAGTGTTTTCCTCTTCCATACATTTTTAGAGAGGTTTTGATTTTATGAAATTATTATTTTACTCTTAAAAATATATCACCTTATTTATGTATTTATTGCAAGACGTATGAGCAGATCTAACTAAACTAATTACTAACAATAACACTTTCAGTAATCTAAAATTTATGTCAGTATTTGTGACGTGTAAATTGAAAAGAGTCTACAGTAATCGAACAGCCTATTGCAACCTTCTTTGATCCGCTGTCACTGAGCGTCGGCTCTTGGTGACATTGTAACCTAATAGCTACTCTCTGATTTGCAGGCTCAAACTTGCATTAAAACTACCTGTCCTGTCTTTCTCTTGCTTACCCTTTTGTCCCCGCCCTCATTTCTTGAAACACTGGCAAATGCGGTGTCTACAATCTTCTTTGACCTGTCAGTCATAGCAGGAACTAAATCCCTCTTTGGCTAAACTTCTTTCCACTCACGCGAGCTCAGCTGTCAGTCATATAATACATGACCACTGGACAGCTAGACAGCACGTGAGAGAAACGGAACAGAACCTTTGAAGTTCACCCAGCGAAATCTAGAAAATCTCCTAGTCCCTGTTTGATCTCGAGCACGAGCATTCTGGGGGGGGGAAGCCCGCTAGAAGAACACAAGACTTTTTATCTCGGTCATGGAGCGGGACAAAGCAGTCTGAGAGACCGTGACGCAAAGCTTGTTATCTGGGGAACTCTAGCTCCTGAATTATGTTCCACACGGGAGTGCGAAATACCGCCATTAGAAATCAAACCCAAGTATATATATATATATATATATATATATATATATATATATATATATATATATATATATATATATATATATATATATATATATATATATATATATATATATATATATATATATATATAATATATTATATATATATATATATATATATATATATATACTGCTGTTTAAAAAAACCAGCCATCAATCGTCAGTCAGCGTAGGTTTAAAACCAATTTCTTTATGGAATACTGTGTATACGGGATTTCGTGGAGATTTCATTCTGGATTCTGACCTGATCACTAAGTGGACGACCAGCGGTCTTTATTTTATAATGTGTGTACTTGTATATCGGTACATATAAATTATCTATCAACAATCGTGTAGGATCTATAAGGCTACTAGCCTGATGATATTTTCTGACTGTAAATTATAACGACTGGACTTACGAAATCCAGGATATTATTTTTAACAGCCCACAGCGGCATAGACCTGATAGCATCATTTTTTCCCAGACAGCTGACAGTTGTATTCAAGTGGAGTACCTAGTCGATACACTGTGCAGGACCGGCACTCTGGCAAAGAGTCGGCAGTTAAAATTCATCATCATCATCCTTAAAATTAGGAGCAAACAGATTATCAGGATACTGGGAATATCACCTCACTTCAATAGTCAAAATCATAACGATTTTTCACACTAGTCACCTGTTTGTATTGACACCGGTACCTAGATAGAATTCCATTCCGAACGGGAACCTGAAGCCTGTTCTCCCCCGCCCGCCCCATACACTGCAAGTGGTGTCGCACCGGTGTTATCCAGGTGTAAGTTTTGTGTCTAGATTTATTCTTCCTTTCTGGACATCCCCATCGGAGGAAAAGTTTTATAGTTTAGAACAGTGACGATAACCTTTAGAATTTATACCACTACCAGGATTTAGCGAGGACTTTAGCAAATTCGGCGTGCACCACATTAGTATTTTTTTTTTTTGGACGAACTGGTGCCAATTTGTACCCTCCACAGCTCGAGTTGGTACACTAATCACAGTCAAAAAGATTTTGAGGGATATTCTATAAAACAATGGATACCACAGACACACGGGTGAAAGACAAAAGGTAAGAGGTTGAGAGGTGGCCACTGAGTGAAAAAGTGCGTGATTATTTTGTTTTTGCTGGAGAAAGATCTATTATGTTGGTTGTTTGATTTTTTTTTACTTGGTCTTATCTCGCACAAAGATTGTAATTGTATTCCTGTAAGCAAGTGCCAACCTTCAACCTTTGGGTTAATATATATATATATTTTTTTTCATTCGGTGAAGGCGAATTCAAAAGATTCCTCATGATTATTTGATGTTGTAATAAGTTTAGTGATTAATAAACAACAAATAATTTAACTTTGTGTGTTGCTCAGACCATTACCCATTTTTCCGTAGTTTTTCACATGTATGTTTCTTGTTGTCACATGGTGTTGTGTGTGTAGAGTACTTATTTACTTACTTAGTCGTTCCCCTTCTACCGTGAGGTGTAGAGGTTTGGAAGAGAGAGCGCCAGACCATTCTATCAGCTGTCTTCTTCCTGGCCTGGTTCCATTCTAGTCCTCGGTCCTTCAAAGATTGTCTAATGTTGTCCTCCCAGCGGACTCTGGGTCGTCCTGGAGGTCTGGATCCCTGGCTCTTTGTTTCCCATGCTTGTCGTGGTAGCCGATCTTCTCCCATTCTGCAGACATGGCCAAACCATCTTAGTTGGGACTGTTCTATTTGGGTCTGCAGCGGATGGGATTTTAGGCCTTGACGGATCGTCTGGTTGCGGACCATGTCTCTTCTTGTTACTTCAACCACTTTCCTCAGATACTTCATTTCTGAGGTTTGGATCTGGCTTTTGTGGGTTGTAGTCATTGCCCACGACTCGCATCCATATGTCAAGACTGGGACATAGGTGGAGCGGTATACAGCCATCTTCGTTTTCTTACCAACCTCTTTCTTGCTGAGGAATCCACGATTTATGGCCTGAAAAAGTCTCCCAGCCGCTGCTTTTCGAGTGGCCAACTCTTCTTTGATGCCTCCCTTTCGGTCTATAATAGCTCCGAGATATTTAAAGTGGTCGACCTGCTCCAGGTGTGTAGAGTAACCTGTCTTATTTTAGATAGGGAGGCAAAGACTGTCTTGGAAACAAGGCACAGTCGTACAGATATGCTGGAGGAGAGAAACCTACTCACTCCAGAGACATATCTTTCCCTCAACCTACCACCAGTGAACCTAATTTCAATACCTTCTCGTGTATCAGTCAACAGTCACTCTCTACTCAGACGGAAAAAAAAAATTACCTAACGTCTGACACTATTATAGGGAAATTAACCATTTGGTTTCTTCTCAAAACGAGGTCTGCATTTGTGTATTATCACAAATGCGTATCCGAGTTCAATCCCGTACGAGCCCTCAATTGTCACGGATTGCCTTCCCTGCTTTGCAGTATTGGTCCAACAGTGGCCAAAACTCAGGAGTATCTAAATGGGCCGTCAAAGGTGTCTACCTTCGCACAAGATTACTCTTGTTAGAGATGTAAATAGAATGTTAATGAAGCTTCTACCTGACGGTAGCTTTTACAGAATAATTCAGATGTCAAGAACAATGTTGCTTAGAGCTGAACATTTGTTAACTCATATCTGTCCGTCGCATTTTGTGAAGGATTTAAGCAATGGATTTTAGCCCGTTCAAGCCCCCAGCATAGTTAATTCAGCGAATTTCCTCTAAAGGTTATAAAGCTCTGTTTAGAGGTAAATAAATAAATAAATAAATAAATAAATAAATAAATAAATAAATAAATAAATAAATAAATATATATAAATATATATATATATATATATAGATAGATATATATATATATATATTTATATATATATATATTTATATGTATATATATATATATATATATATAAAAATATATATATAAATATATAAATATAAATATAAAATATAAATATATATATATATATATATATATATATATATATATATATATACATATATATATATATATATATATATATATATATATATATATATATATATATATATATATATATATATATATATATATAGTATATATAAATATATATATATATATATATATATATATATATATATATATTTATATATACTATATATATATATATATATATATATATATATTTATATATACTATATATATATATATATATATATATATATATATATATATATATATATATATATATATATATATATATATATATATATATATAGATATATATATATATATATATATATATATATATATATATATATATATATAATCATCATCATGTGACGTATTCTTTCCAGAACGTTCTCTCCATTACAGCTGCTCTGAACGCATCACGATTCTGGGCAAGTCGGCCTGCATCAGCCAAAGACAAGTTCAGACTCTCTGTGATGTTCTGGGTCCACCATCGTCTAGGTCGACCAATTCCCCTTTTTCCAGGGACCATGCCTTCCATCACTGTTTTTTCCAGACTATTGTGTCTTTTTATATGACCGAAAAATTTCAGCTTCCTTATTGCGATGGTATTTAGGAGCCAATGTTCCTGTACGTTTAGTGAGTGCAGTACTTCTCTGTTGGTCTTTTTTTCTGTCCAGGGTATTCTCAACATCCTTCTGTAGCATTTCATTTCGAATGATGTAATCTTTTTTTGCAACTGTTTTATTGAGTGTCCAAGTCTCGCAGCCGTATGTTGCTACTGGGAATATACATGCTCTGATCAGTTGTAACTTTGTTTCTTTGCTTGTGCCTTGCCATATGTTTTTCATCTGTATTAGTTTATGTGAAGCAATTGCAAGTCTTCTTTTAATTTCTACTGCACAGTCGCCAGAGCTGTTAATGATTGATCCTAAGTATTCGAATTCATTGACACTTTCCAGTTCTTCGTTATCAATTTCAGTTTCTGGTTTGGTCTTTACTTTGTCTGTTGTCAATACTTTGGTCTTCTTGGTGTTTAGGTATAGATTCTGGGCCTCGCTGTGTTTTTTGGTGGACAGAAGTAATTGTTCAAGTCCTTCTGGGTTAGTCGATAGGAGGACTGTGTCGTCAGCATATCTGATTTCCGGGATCTGGTACCCGCCGATGTTAAATGAGTCAAACTCTGTGTGTTCTTGGTCATCTCGTACGTTTCTCATGATATTCTCGGCATAAATGTTAAACAGGAAAGGTATATATATATAATTGTCAAAATTAAATATTATTGTGATTGTCGTATATTTTTGATAGGGTAATTAAAGATCACTTTTGGTCCTTCCTGAATAGGACTGAATAGATCTAGAATAGGTGATAGCTCAGTGGGATATACGGCAAAGAAATATAATTTCACAAGTGAAATGGTGACAGGTAAAATCTGTCCCTGGATTTGATAGATAATTAAACCCGCCTATCGATTACGACAGAGAGTTCAGATGAGACAGTTTCCTATAAATATATATATATTGATATATTTAACCACTCACATATACACACACACAGATAAGTGACGACGATTAGACGCACATACGTGAAAACTATATCTATGAAATAGCGATCTTTTTAAACAAGCTGACCGCCACACGTAGATAAATTGTATGTAAATTTTTATTTATCATAAAAAGAAGAAACTTTACATCGACAATATTGAATATCAAATCAAATACAATAAACATAGGTTAAGAATCAATTAAAGAGATAGACTCATAGGTGTAATCCTTTCCCCCTTCCGTTGCCAAGATCCCGTTATAAGAGACGTTATAGCCCCAACGAGTCACAGATTTATATGCTAAGGTCCCAAATTTCCTCTCTCAGTAAAGAACAGAGTTTTTTATATATTAATAATCTATTCTAAGAGGGGAAAACAGCATTTGCAAAAACTTTCATACAAGAGAAAATACAAAGTTATTACATGGGTTAAATCATAAACGAATTATTCATCTCTGTTATTCTCTCGCTCTGACAGCTGTGATCCCTGACAACATGCGCACTCTTACCTAATCGTTGCTTTTCATAACATCTGGAACAAATTGTTCAGTCACTCACAAACCATCCAAGTTTGAGTTTACTGGCGAGTCAAACCCCAGTTTATCCAAAGACTAATTAATCAAAATGTTGAGAAACTCTTGTCTCACTGTTGTAAATAGGAGGCTGCTGAAGGTCACTTCAATTTTTTGTCCAGTTAGGAACGTACTTATGATATCTAATGTTCACAGGGTAGAATAGCTTAGAATCTCACTCCTTAAGTTGAATGTCAGGTACATAAATCGGTTTAGGATAAATCTCCTTCACAACACAATGGTCATTATATGGGAAATGTCAAATGTTATTTCAGTCGCCACCACAGGTGAAGTATATATGAACTTGAGAAAGAAATCTGGATATTCTGTAAGTCCAGTTACCGTTTATTCTTAATATTACTTTTTGGCCAGTACTCTGTCGTTCTTCTGGGTGTAAAAAACCACGAGGCCAGACAGGTCACTTGCAAAACCCGGTAATTATATTCAGAATGTTCTTTAAGTAAAGTTCTTCTCAGTTACATAGGTACTGAAAGCCGCTGGTAAGATTTAGGGCTTATGACCCAAAATACCGTATAGGGAAGAAAAGAAACACATAAATACTCATCCCTAATAGTATATCTAATCCTACGCGTAAATAATATTCACTTCGGTTATTCAACTTAAATTAGAAACCACGCTTAGAGCTAGTCTCATCGTTAAAACTTCCGTGAAATAAATTCTAGTCATTTAAAAAATAACCCCTTCATCATGAATTAGGAATACATAAAAATATATTTCGTCAATACTCATGAGTCATCAGTGCATTTACTTAGTTAGTTAAACTTTCTCTTGCTGGTTACTAGCAGTTTAATCAAATTTATTAATAGCCGAATGAGTTTAGCTAGAAATATTATTTATTTGCTCTCCACTGTAACGCAGTAACTTTAGAGAATATAACTGAATTATCATTTAATCTCTCTACACAGAAATTAACTAGTGAAATAAAATAAGCGATCACCACTTAAACCACTCAATCACTATTATATATATATATATAGATATATATATATATATAGATATATATATATATATATATATATATATATATATATATATATATATATATATATATATATATATATATATATATATATAAAAAATCTATATATATATATATATATATATATATATATATATATATATATATATATATATATATATATATATATATATATATATATATTTACCACAGCGCAGAAGTAGAAACTATCTCCAATTCGACCAACTAAATGATACTCTATTAACAGAGATCTAGGACTCGAAAGCTAGAGGGTTTTAGTCTTGCTGGCGGTATTTGGATGAATTTAAGTAGAACACCTAGAGTATATATATCTCTCGGAAGAAAGAAATAAGTTACGTCCAAGACCTGAAACAGACTCAATTTACCAGATATAGCACCTTGGGAAAATCTACATATTCCTTAACTCGTTTCAGTAAATACCTGCATTTCTCACGCTGAGACCAAAGTCCAGACTTTACACCTTCCGCTTCAAATGGCCATTCCCAGCGGTCAAAGTCGTTCATCTCAAATTACTCATCGAGAATTATTACTTACAGGCGAACAGATTCAGGAGAAGATAATAGCAATTGTCTCTGACTTATTTCCCCTGATCCCGGTACTTAACGAAGATTTCGCTAAGACTTAACACCACTCTCCTCTGTTTCGTCACTGTTACGTCGATTCTAGATCTCTGGCGTCTTACAATTAACATAAAACCACTCGCGTGCTAATCCGATCTACTCGTAAACTCAACATCAAAGAGATTTAGCGCACAGTCCAAAACTGCGCGTGCTAAATTAGAAGAAATGACAAAGGTTTGAATGGGACAGTTTAGTCCCAACGGGCGTGGGTGACGAGACGTAGAAGAAGAAAATAAAGACAAAGAGAAAGATATATGAAATCGATAACATAACCTCTGTCACAGTGATTCACAATGGTATAACAGAATCCTCACTTGATTTCAAAATGCACGGAACATTACTCTAAACTCTACAAATGTTCATAATGTTTTTATTTCGGAATTTAACTTATGTCTATAATATATTCGCATTTTAGCGAAGGTGGCAAGAAATGGCGGCAATTTCTCCTTTTGGCTAAATTGAAAAGCAAAGGGTTAAAGCCTCCACAAAATTTACTAAACAGTAAGTGCGTATTTGTGTAACTGGTATCCAGTAATACGTGTTTAATGTTACTAGCAACTATGCCTATATAGTAGAATCAAGAATGTGTGCTTTGGTCACTTCCATCAATGTATTCCTCACTTTTGGATTTGTGCTTACACATTATTGGCTTAGGTACGGCCCTGATTTTTATCATTACAAATGGAATAAAATTAATGGTGAACTTTTTAACTTTTTTGGCAAGAGGCAAAGGCCCCCGCTAGATTATGAGGCCCCAGGCTGCAGGAAGCTCAGTCCATATGTAAATCCGGCACTGCCTACACTACTGGCTTGCAAAAGAGTTGATATCCTTTGTTAAAAGTGAGAACCACACAAAAACAGTAGGCTAATAAGTTGACTAAAGTAAACAGACCCACAGAAGAAATCATTCTCTACTCAATAAGGATTAACGATTTTTATTGGATTATTATAATTATCACTTACTGATCACGATAACGTACCGTGATCTGTAGATATAATAATTTATATTCAAGAGGTTAACTGACACCTACAAATTATTTCAAGGGTTCCTTCAAGATTAAAAAGGTTGAGGAAGGCTTCTGTATACCTACATCCTTACATCTACTGTAAATATTAATTTAGAGGCAATGAACATTATAAATGTAATATAACAACATACATTTACAGTATCAAATTACAATTAAGAAATAAAGTACGTTAAAAAACAATAAAAAACAAAAACAATAAGAACGAACTTAAAATAACAACCAAACAAAAACAAACAAAAAATCCTCCTGGAAACCAATCAGATTAAAGTAGTATATAATAGATAGATAGATATAGATAGATAGATAGATAGATAGATAGATAGATAGATAGATAGATAGATAGATAGACAGACAGACAGACAGACAGACAGACAGACAGACAGACAGACAGACAGACAGACAGACAGACAGATAGATAGATAGATAGATAGATAGATAGATAGATAGATAGATAGATAGATAGATAGATAGATAGATAGATAGATAGATAGATAGATAGATAGATAGATAGATAGATAGATAGATAGATAGATAGCTAGATAGATAGATAGATAGATAGATAGATAGATAGATAGATAGATAGATAGATAGATAGATAGATAGATAGATAGATAGATAGATAGATAGATAGATAGATAGATAGATAGATAGATAGATAGATAGATAGATAGATAGATAGATAGATAGATAGATAGATAGATAGATAGATAGATAGATAGATAGATAGATAGATAGATAGATAGATAGATAGATAGATAGATGGATAGATAGATAGATAGATAGATAGATAGATAGATAGATAGATAGATAGATAGATAGATAGATAGATAGATAGATAGATAGATAGATAGATAGATAGATAGATAGATAGATGGATAGATAGATAGATAGGTAGATAGATAGATAGATAGATAGATAGATAGATAGATAGATAGATAGATAGATAGATAGATAGATAGATAGATAGATAGATAGATAGATAGATAGATAGATAGATAGATAGATAGATAGATAGATAGATAGATAGATCAGTCTGGTTTGAATTGTTCAGGGGAGTTTACTAAGTTAAGTTTATATGTTTAAGGGAAAGAATTAAGCAAAAATAAAATTATAAATTTAAAATTGGTTTATTACTTATTTTATTCTAACTATAATTTAATTGACAGGGACCAATACAGTGACATTCATGTGTCATTAGGTCCTTTGTGTGAGAACACAGAGGATCACTACAGTGACACATGTTGTCATTGGGTCTTCTTGTGTTGGGACATGGGTCTTGACCAGGGCCGGGTTGAGCGTGTGCCATGCAACCTCATGCGAGGCAAAAAATATGCGACCTCATGCGAGGAAAAAAAAAAAAGACATTCATGTGTCATTAGGTCCTTTGTGTGAGAACACAGAAGATCACTACAGTGACACATGATGTCATTGGGTCTTCTTGTGTTGGGACATGGGTCTTGACCAGGGCCGGGTTGAGCGTGTGCCATGCAACCTCAAGCGAGGCAAAACAAAAGCGACCTCATGCGAGGAAAAAGCGACCTCATGCGAGGGAAAAAAAAAAGAAAAAAAAGGCCTTTTGGCTAAGATCAAAGTGTCTTGGCCAGGGCCGGTTTAACACAAAGGATCAGTAGGTCTTTTGTGTGAAAACTCAGAGGATCACTAAAATGACACCTGTGTGTCATTGGGTCTTTTTGTGTTTGGACATGCGCCTCTGAGCACTGTAATGCTCCTAGCAAACCCAACGGCCAAATATCTGGCTTTTGGCTAGGATCATGTGTCTACACACAGGGAACTGTAGTGACATTTATGTCATGAGGTCCTTTGTGTGAAAACACAGAAGATCACTACAATGACACATGTTGTCATTGGGTCTTCTTGTGTTGGGACATGTGGTCTTGACCAGAGCCGGGTATGGGCGGGGACCAATGCAACCTCATGCGAGGAAAAAATATGCAACCTCATGCGAGGAAATTTAAAAAAAAAAAATTGGACATGCGCCTACTAACCGGTCTTGGCTAGGATCATGTGTCTTCGACAGGGCGGGGGTTGGGCGTTGTAAATGCAACCTCGTGCGAGGAAAAAAAAATGCGACCTCTTGCGACGGAAAAAAAAAACACAACAAAACATCGCAGAAAACTGAAACAGACTGCAATATCATTTGAAAAGAAGATGGTCTTTCTCAGTTTTCACTGAGACTCATGCGAGTTAAAAAAATGCACCTCATGAGAGCATTTGATAAAATGCGCCTCATGAGAGCATTTGATAAAATGCGACTCATGCGAGCATTTTTTTAAATGCGCCTCATTCGAGCATTTGAAACACTATGCGACTCATGCGAGCATTAAAAAAAAGAAAAACATCGCAGTATAGTACAAATGATGCGATCCAAACCAAGTGCCAAGAAGAGGAAAATGTACATCAGTCCACCAGCGCTGAACAACAACCATGAGTATAACAAAACCAGAAACAGCCACCCAGAGAGAAAAGCCGACCCATCTTCAAATACTAAAGAGGTGGAAGAAACAGCTCTACAACACAGACAGGTACATGCACAAGAGTAAGACAGAAGGGCAGAACAGACAGACATCACCTCCCAGCTTGCTGCGGATGAGAGGGCAATAACATCAGAACTTAATGAGTTAGACCCAGAAGATATCATTATCGAAGCACTACGCAGAATTCGTGAATACAGAGACGGGTTCCTTAGTTATTCTCCACAATTACAAGAAGCAGTATTAGAAGTAGCTCCTGACTTGAAGCGAGAGAAAAGATAATCTCGGGTCATTGAGTATCTGGCAGGGCTTCGGCACGGTTGGTTATGGCGTGCCGCTAGTGTGTCCAGGGTGATATTTTATGAAGAATAACACATTGTACCTTCATGGAAGACATTCGATATTATTCAAAGTCTTGATAATGGAGAAACTAAGAATATAAGAACTCGTCACGGTAGAGCTTACACCGTCATTGAGATGACGGCGGTTATTGAGTCCAATCAAATTCCTATGGATTATTGTTATCAACGTGCATATATCTGCTATTATAACTTGTGATGATTTGCTGTTTATGCAATCATATTCCTATGGATTATTGTTATTATCGTGCATATATCTGCTATTATAACTTGTGACGATTTGCTGTTTACGCAATCAAATCCCTATGGATTATATCTGCTATTATAACTTATGATGATTTGCTGTCTATAATGTCGACGTTTTCTGTCGTCAATAAACTGTGCATGATGTGGAAACTTATTCATCTTACCCGTTGGTCCATTTCATGACTCTAACGTTACTGTTGTGTGGGTTGCATCACATACAAATCTAAGGGACCCACGACATTCACTTAAATATTAAACACCTGTCGGCCACTATCAGTAAGCCCGACATTGCTGACATCAACCAGCTGTGCCAGTCAGCAGCACTAAAACACAGCACCCCAGTACATCAGTAACACACACGTTTGTAAAAGTTTCTAGCTTTTTGGTTGTTGTTTTTGTTGCTCTCCATGTCTCAGAGCCATACAATAGGACTGACTTCACATTTGAGTTGAAGATTCTTATTTTCGTGTTGGACTTGATTTAGGCATGGGGCTGGTTACCCCACCTCGTAAAAAAAACGTTTTACCACAAAAACTTCAACAAACATGGACAAGTCAGACGATACATAATGGCCTAAAATCCTAACCCCTGCAGACCCAAGCAGAACAGTCCCAACTAAGATAGTATGGCCATGTCTCCGATTGGGAGAAGATCGGCCACCCCGAAAAGTATGGGAAACTAAGAGCCAGGGATCCAGACCTCCAAAAGTCCGTTGGGAGGACAACATTAGACAATCTCTGAAGGACCGATCGCTAGAATGGAACCAGGCCAGGAGGAAGACAGCCAATAGGATAGTATGACACTCTCTCTTCTAAACCTCTACACCTCACAGTAGAAGAGGAAAGACTAAGTAAATAGTAGTAAGTAAACTTTGAAGATTGAACGCCAAAGAGACAGATGAACACATTGTACCTTCATGGTAATTGTAATACAGTGTCATAAACTTTGAACTCTTTGAAACAGACATTACAAAAAATACAACACAAGAAATAGTTTTGCATAAAGCAGTTATGCTCAACATCTTTCCCAAAATTACTCCATGCATTAAAGTTCAGTTACTTGCACTTTTGGCAGAATATATACATCTAGTATGAATTTGCAGAAATAAAGCCGTCTATGAACAAAGGATTTTTAACTTAAAACTTTTTCTACAATATATTCTCACAGAAAACCAAACACTTAAATCATTCCACGTTGTTTTTAAAAAAAAATAAAACAAGCACCATTAACGTATGTAGATGTTGCAACATTAGATTTATTTATAGTAAAAAAAATTATTAGCAGCGTATTGTATGTATGTTTATACTTATGTATGTGTATGTGTGTATGCTTGGGCTTGTACCAACGCATGTTTCTTTGTACTTTGCAGTTACATTTCTTTATAATTTTTATGACTGAATTTTTTGTGTGTATTGTAAACAAATTCGGGACCCAAAGACGCAACAATAGACAGTGCAGTCAGCGATCCATGGCTTGACTGCTTGTGTCAGGGTCAGCGAACCCGAGCTGACCAAGACCCTACTCCACCTCCAAGTGGTGGTCCTGGAAACAGGCTGCTTCATGCAGTCTGGCTGAGAGAGTAGGGATCGAAGAGAAAATGCTAACCCTGTTCCAAAAAGTGCAGTGCATAATTCGGATGTGTCGGCCGAAAGGCGCAAATATCGTAACTTCGCTGTAAAAGGGCACAACGCAACCAACGTCCTTTTCAGGATGAACGAGGAAGAAGAAGAAGAAGTAAACAAATTTCCTTTTGAGAACTAAAAACATAAAAAGGTTTGTTTTGTAAAAATGAGGAGGTTTGCTTTTGTCTTTAGTGAACTACAGAAGCCAGGTTTTAGTGCATTTCTTGTCACAAAATGTAATGACTAAAATATGTTTTGGTTCACAATATTTTTCTCTGCTTGCTCCTTTTATAAGTCTAATGGTATTTGTCAAGTAACCTAGTTAATGTGTCAGACACGTAGTTTACTATCTATCCAGGAGTTACGCTTACAAATTATTGTTATTATTATAACACAATATATTTTCTACGAAGCTACATCATCTGTTCATAAATCAGTCACAGCGTTATGACCTTGTCCTCTATAATTAACAGCATCAACAAAAGAACAAAAGATGAGAGTCTGACACACAACTTCTGGAACAGTTCATTTTGTTTCATTCATTCTATTTAGCTCCCGAAGGAGCATATTTCATCGATAGATTAATGACAAGTTGTCCAGCTTGGTGACATTACGTAAGATCTGTCTGTGTCTATTATTCCCGTGTTATTTATGTTTCCTCTTGTTCATGCGTTGTTTCTTTAGGTACCTTTTACCTTTTTACCTAAGGATTCAAGAATAAGGACTACCTAGTGATGCTGTCAACAAATGTCCTTAATCTGTGTATCAACCTTTGTCTGTGACTTCTTCACGTCTTCTATGTTACTGGTACCTGTCTAGTCCATATTATCTGTTCTACACTAAACTCTTATCATACTAGTATAATCATCCTGTTCAACCTAATCACTCATTTATGACAAGTTTATCATTTCTTGGTTTTAGGTTTTTGTTGTTCTTCGTATTTCAGGAGCACGCGATAGAACAGACTTGACGTATGAGGTGAAGATTGATTTTTGAGTTGGCCGTAAAAGATTTTGTTGTTCAAATTTGAATTTATTACGTAATGATGTGCTATCTCCTGTTCGTATTTGTATTTTTAGCTTCATATCGCTATATGTTTCTCTACACGTGTTTATATTACTGCCACGGTATATGCGTAATTCTAGATGCGGTTGGAGTGTTGAATAAAGCGTCTCTCGACACATAATTTGTTTCGTCAAAAATAAAAATAAAATAAAATGTAAGATTCGACATTATTGTTACTGACAGTAGGATAATGAGAATAACATGTTTTAAGAGGTGAGAGAATACAATGTTTTAAGAGGTGAGAGAATACAATGTTTTAAGAGGTGAGAGAATACAATGTTTTAAGAGGTGAGAGAATACAATGTTTTAAGAGGTGAGAGAATACAATGTTTTAAGAGGTGAGAGAATACAATGTTTTAAGAAGTGAGAGAATACAATGTTTTAAGAAGTGAGAGAATACAATGTTTTAAGAAGTGAGAGAATACAATGTTTTAAGAGGTGAGAGAATACAATGTTTTAAGAGGTGAGAGAATACAATGTTTTAAGAGGTGAGAGAAAAAAATGTTTTAAGAGGTGAGAGAAAAAAATGTTTTAAGAGGTGAGAGAATATAATGTTTTAAGAGGTGAGAGAATACAATGTTTTAAGAGGTGAGAGAAGAATATGTTTTAAGAGGGGAGAGAAGAAAATGTTTTAAGAGGTGAGAGAAGAAAATGTTTTAAGAGGTGAGAGAAGAAAATTGCAGGTGATCAAATCTTTTTTATCCCGAAATGACATTCCTAGATTCTTAACAGATTTTAGATTTGTTATGTGACGCTCATACACTATGTGCTCGTGACTAACTACCAGTTTATCTTACACGGTTGTCCAGTTCTCTACCAGGTAAATATTTTTTATTTGTTCTAGCTCGTACAATAGTCCAGTCCTATTAAAAATATGTTATACACGTAATAACATACACATTTATATACAACATTTAAGTGATTACAAAACATAGTCCAAAAGAATAAAAACATAACTAATTTTACCATTATCATTTTATAAACGGTATTGACATGTTTTTGATATTAAGATAAACTATTTTAACACCTATTATTTTTTTTTCCTTTAGTGAGTAACTTTTACTCCTTACTTTACCTACAGTTAACTCCCTTGGTAAACATAACGCTTAAATAAAAGCGTATATTCGAATGTATACTGACGTCATTATTACACATATTCAGCTGTTTGTTTCTGATACATTGACACATAACTGCCTAATTATTCATGTATTGAATGGAGGATATTTAAGTCTGGCTCTCAGTTTGAAAGCTGTCACCTCATATTAGTTGACACTGGCTACAGCAACGGACTCTCAAGTAATCCAGACTGAAGTAACCTTGAGAAACGTTTATCTATTTAAGTATATATTATGTTGTATATAATGATTATTGTTATCTGTGTTTTTTTTGGTAGAGTTTCGTGCTGTCAGTGTGTGTGCGTTTGTGCCTGTGTGTGTGTGTGTGTTCTTTGTATGTTACATACTGTTTGTAATATTTAGAGCTTTGTCAATATAAGTTAAAACAAAAAAAACTCAAATGCTCACTGTCTGTCGGTGTTTGTGAGAAGAAACAACTCTAAAATAGCTGGACCGGTTTTAATAAATTGTCTTATTTAAAATGTGATAACAATGTTTAAACCAGTTTCACATAAGATCCAACTTGGATAAAAGGTAACGGCGCTTGACTTAGCAACACGTCTAATTACGAGATCTCGTTTTTTTTTAAAGTACATTCATTAATCAATTTTTGTGTGCTCGTTTTAGATACCAGCTAAAGTCAGATATTTTAAGAAGCCAGCAACCTGGAAGCATCGAAAGGAACATCATTACAAATGTAATTGAGGGTTATCAACTCACGTACGCTGCACATTTGATAATATTACGAACCCTAGTGATGAGCATATCGGTGACATTTTCTGACAGGGATATCCTTTACATATACATAAACAAGATGAGGCATAGGCCTATTACCAGCTCAGCAGAATTAAACAAGTGCTATATTTTCAGACTTCGCAAAGGCCACAAACAGATTGGGATACCATCTGTTCAAACAACTAAATATAGAAACTACTGATGCGTGTAACTGTGGCACTGATAAAATGAGTGTTGAACATCTGTTTCACAGATGCTAACATATGAAAAACAGAGAAAGTGCATATGGCCATCAGCAGCACCATTCCTGGAAAAAAAACTCTACCGTAATACCAACAGCCTCAAGCTGACTACTACTTTCTTTGAACATATTCAAATTGACGCCTGAAAGTGAACATATTCAAGTTGACGCCTAAAAGTGAACATATTCCAGTTGACGACTGAAAGTGAACATATTCAAGTTGACGCCTGAAAGTAAACGAAGAAGAAGAAATCTTTTATGGTTTGGTTTTGGCAGGGAAGCGGGACTGCGACAGGTGTCTGACATAATATACTTTATGATGTAAAGTGTTAGTGCATCGAACTGAAGCATGGAAAGTATATACGTGAACCAAGTGTTAGTCCACTCAACGGGTGATCAGCCCGTTGCCAGTCACTTCGATTACGGAAACAACAGCAAATGGGTTGATTTGCCGTTGCCCTAAAGACGCCACTAGGCGTGATGGAAACAATGGCAAAGAAAACCTATCTGCTGTTGCCCTAAGACGCCACTAGGCGTAATGGCCACTGACTGCTTTGACGGTCGGTGGCTAAGGTAACGGTAATCATGTCCTTTTTAGGATAGTCAGGATCCTATTTGGTTCTCCTCTCTTTGTCTAGCTCATGTATCGCTCCTAGAATACCGCTTGTGTACGGCGGTGGCCACATCCCGGGCAACAGTCTTGGCTGACTGGCTAAACTACATGGGTGGAGTAGGAGCAATCTTACTCAAGGGAATGTCCATCCCTAGTACACAAAGACTGAGACGGTGAGTGAGGCGGAGGAATCTGAGAAGATCAACGGCTCGCAAAGCGAAACAGCAAAGTGTGTGGCGCACTAGAGGCATGTCGGACATAGAAAAAGACAATGGCTAGCCACCGTGGAAGAGATTGGGGCCTTACCACGTACTTCCTACAGAAAGTAATGGAATCACAACAACAAGATAAGAACCGATATGTAGAGAACTCTCTGTCCCCTGGGGAAGAATCTACTGTACAAATTAACAGGGAAGAGGCAACTCCTCTAATGAGTAAGGAAGTACATAATGACGAGTGTTCCTTAAATTCTGTTGAAAGGGAACATTCTGAGAAAGACCACCTAAAAACTAGTAGGAGAAGCCTAAAAATAGGAACATGGAATGTTAGAACTTTAAACGGAGAAGGAAAGCTGGACAATCTTATATTAGAGGCAACCGACATGAAACTCGATATACTGGGAGTTGCAGAGGCAAGACTTTTGGATACAGGCTACATAACAAGAGACCAGTACACGCTTATACACTCAGGAGGAGAAAAACACGAAAGAGGGGTAGGAATGTTGATAAAGAAGGAGTTAGAAAAATACGTATGTGGATACTGGACACACAATGACAGAATGATGTTACTAAAGATGAGAGCAAAGCCATTCGACATATCAATCTTACAAACTCATGCACCAACTAAAGATTACAGCAAGGAAGAAATAGAAGAATACTATGAAGAGCTACAACACACACTTAAACCAGTCAAATCTACAGATGTGTTGATAGTAATGGGTGATATGAATGCAAAAGTAGGAAAAGGAAAATACAAGAAAATAGTAGGACAGTATGGATTAGGGACAAGAAATGATAGAGGAGACAGACTTATCCAGTTCTGTGAAGAAAACCAGCTGGTCATATGTAACACCTTTTTTGAACATCACCCAAGGAAACTATACACATGGAAAAGCCCAGGAGATGTAACACGTAATCAAATCGACTATATCATGATAAAACATAGATTTAAGAACAGTGTCACAAGTGCAAAGACACATCCTGGCGCCGAAATAAATTCAGATCACAATCCAGTTGTCATCAAAGTAAATATAAAGCTGAAAAGAGCAGGAAACAGAAGACAGGAGGAACCCCAGATAGAAATATCAGCGCTGAAACAACCAGATATAAAACAGAAATATTTAATCGAAGTCAAAAATAAATACCAACAGTTATTGACAGAAAGCATGGAGCAGTATAGAAGAGAAAACCCAGAAGAAAAAGCAACCGCAAAATGGGAATGCTTAAAAACAAGCATACAATCAGCAAATGCAAATTTACCTAAAAAGGAGTCTAAGAAAAATCAAATTTGGATGACAGATGACATCTTGAATAAAATGGCAGAGAGAAAGAAAGCAAAAAAAATACTCCAGAATATAAAACAATAGACAATGACATACGTACTATGTGTAGAGAAGCAAAAGAACGGTGGATAGAAACAAAATGTAAGGAAATAGAAGACTTGGAAGCGAAGCACATGACAAGAGATATGCATGAAGAAATAAAGAAATTATCAAATCGGTCGCGGTTTGCACAAGGAGGAAGCTGTATCAAGAACAAAAATGGTGTAATATTACTTGATGAGAAAGACATATCAAACAGATGGGCAGAATACGTAAAAGAACTATTCGAGGACAACAGAGGTAAAAAAAAACCATCACCAGATTCTAATGAAGGCCCACACATTCTCAGATCAGAAGTAGAGAATGCCATTCATATGATACAAAAAGGAAGATCAGCAGGCATGGATAACATAAACATTGAAATGATAGAAGCTCTGGAGAGCTTTGGTATAGATACAATCACAGAAATATGCAATGATATATACAATACAGGATATTTACCACACGACATGAAGACATCAGTTTTTATAACATTGCCCAAAAAACCAAATGCAACAGAATGTTCAGACTTCAGAACAATCAGCCTGATGAGTCATGCAATTAAGATACTGCTCAAAATCATACAGGAAAGAATAAAAAGTAAAGTAGACAGCGAAATCCAAGAAGAACAGTTTGGTTTTAGACGGAACAGTGGAACAAGAGAGGCAATATTTTGCCTAAGAAGATTAGCAGAAAAATATACAGAGGTCCAAAAAAGTATGTATATGTGCTTCATTGACTATAAGAAGGTTTTTTGACAGAATCCATCATGAGAAAATAATTGAATGCCTCAAAGACATAGGTATTGATGGAAAAGATATAAGAATACTCAGTAACCTTTATTGGGAGCAAACTGCCACAGTAAGATCGGGAAGGAATTATTCACCATACATAGACATAAAAAGAGGTGTCAGACAAGGTTGTGTGCTGTCCCCCTGCCTATTTAATTTATACACCGAAAAAATTTTCAAACAGATACAGGAAATACCAGGACTGAACATCAGTGGAAGATCAATAAACAACCTTAGATATGCAGATGATACCGTGTTGTTAGCTGAAAGCGAACAGGAGTTACAAGAACTAGTGAAGCAAGTGAACAGTATAAGTCATGAATATGGACTCGACATTAATATTGAGAAAACTAAAACTATGATAATTAGCAAAACAGACGATAAACCCACATTAAAGATAAGCGTAAATGGGAAAATCCTGGAACAAGTCAAGAGCTACGTATATCTTGGTCATATAATAACAGAAGATGGCAGATGTGAAACAGAAATCAAGAAGAGAATAGGAATGGCCAAAGCTACATTCAACAACATGAAACATATACTGACATCCAAACAGTTATCTCATAAATTAAAACTGAGAATCATAAAGTGTTATATATATTCTGCATTTCTGTATGGTGCAGAAACATGGACGATGAATAAGCATTTGGAAGAAAGAATTGAGGCTCTTGAAATGTGGATATATAGAAGAATGGGGCGTATCTCATGGAAAGAGATGAAAACAAATAAGGAGGTCCTAGAAAATCTAGGTATGAAAAGAGAACTAATGAGAGAGGTCAAAGTTCGGCAGCTAAAATACTTTGGCCACATAAAAAGGCATAACACCTTGCAGAAGACCATAACAGAAGGGAGAGTTGAAGGTAAACGTGCAAGGGGAAGACAGCGCTATAAGTGGGAAGATAACATCAAGAGATGGACGGGAAAGAGTCTATCAGAGTGTACCACCAAGACAAGAGACAGAAGACGTTGGAGATCCATTACAGCCAACCTCCGTTGTGGAGATGGCAACTGATGATGATGATGGCTAAGGACGGAAGAAGAAGAAGAAGAAGTGTTAGTGCATCGAACTGAAACATGGAAAGTATATACGTGAATCAAGTGTTAGTACATCGAACTGAAGCATGGAAAGTATATACGTGAACCAAGTGGATGCAAAAGCACCCCATTAGAGTTGAGGTTTTACAGACAAGGAAAGGAAAGGACAGCTCATAGAATGGCTCATGATATCCCGAGGTTTGCTAGCAAGGACAGACATTACCATTATGCGAACAAGGCAGTCGCCTAGGGCGGCGAAATCGAGTAAAATGTTTAAAAAATGATGTAACGAAGAAAGTCGTAATTTGAGAATAAAAACATATTTGATTCTGTGGCACTGTTAATTCATTTCAGCGCCCCATGGCAGGTTCAGACAGGAAATAAGGAACATGTGAGGTGCCAACTAGAACACTTATCACAACTTCTTTTGCAGTCAATAACCTTCTAACGTTTAGAATCAAACTATATAGTCTTCTGTGCATGTATGTTTGTATGACACGAAGCGTATTAAGGCAATTTAATTTTTCTAAATGCGCTGGAGCTGCTGGGAAAGTGGTCTGTCGACAACTTCAGCTAATGACAAGTGTAAAAATGGATACAGAAGAAGAGGTAGGGGAGAGAAGAGAAGGGAGAGAAAGAGAAGAGATCGCAAAAGGAGACATAGCAATAAAACTGACAGGCGTATTTATACGTAAATGTTATTGGAACTGTCTGAGCGCCAATCAACGTGTGACTATAATATAAAAAGTGGTATACAAATTTGATATCATAATGCTCCAAGAAACAAACTTAAAAGAGCAGGTCAGCATTAATTACCCAGGCTACAAATGTCTAACAAATCCAAGTGGGCCAGGTAGACGAGGACAAGTAACACATGTAAAGAACGAGCTACCTCATAACTGGTTGGATACCAGTGCCCATGACAATGAAGACGTGGAATTGCAAGGAACCACATTGAATATTGATGGCCAGAAAATGGAAAATCTTCAATTTATATGCTAACGTAGATCATCTTCCAGATGATAGTAACTGACCTTTCCTAGCTAGGATTGTTGGAGAAACCTATAACAAGGTGTTTAATTGCTGATGATTTTAGTGCTAGATGTAAGGAGTTGGGACAAGTAACTGGCAATAGCCAGGGTATGGCTATCGTAAATGATGGCATCCCGATAAAACTGCGACTAAACCAAGGTACACAGATAGTATCATAGATCTGGCGTTTATCTCTAGTGTTACTGCCACCTTGGCACATTGGGGTGTTTTAGTAGTACAGCACAGTGATCATGTAGCCCTGTGACTATACAGAAGATAATCAGTCTGGTAAAATAGAAATAACTGAAAGAAACATAGACGGGTATAGAGTAGAGATAACGGTTACATCCCTTTTAGGTCATTATGTAGATTATGTTGTCAATATATAAATTTTTTTTATTTTTTTTTCTTAACCAGCGGCACTTGGGCTTTCAGCCCTTCGGCCCAATGACATGTCATTGCGAGGCTGGGGAACCTGAGGACTTTCCTTCCAACCCGGTCAATAGCTTCGCTCCTTCCCATCCACAGAGGGTTTATCTCAGGAGCCGTTCAGGTCACTCTACAAATGACCGCGCCCGGGCTTTAACCTTGAAAACCTGGTCGCTAGCGCAACCTTGTAACCATTACACCAGCGCGGCTCCCATCAATATAGAATTACGTGAGTAGTCGTGTTTCACCTGGGAAACGTAGCTGAGTTGTTTATGAGCAGGAAATTTAGTTCTGGATTGTTCGAGGTAAGTTGTTTTTAAAAATCAGAAGCTAAGATTTAATCAGTAAGTTTTGAGATGTGACAGAGAGTGCATTGTCTGAAGAGAGTTAGTTCTCGTGTTTTAGTAAGACCAGCCTTAGTTGGTGGCTCGTGTGCGGTACACAGAATACAGTTACTACCCGTAAAGCTCTCATGCCACTGTAGTGTAGTTATAGATTTTCCGTAAGTAGTGAAATGTCAGTGATTCAGCATGTTGTTGTGAGGACTGTGAGTTTTGAACACTTCGTATCAGAGATAGAAGAGATGTTGTTGAAGAATAATAACGACAGTAAGGAAAGTATGAATAACATGCAGTAGTTCTCAATTTGAGGCCAGACCACAAGAGAATATAAGCGAGAGAGTGAGCGGCAGCAAATGTTTTGAATCACACCAGATAACCAGTCAGAGTATGTAGAAGGCTGGTTGATGACAATTTTGCCAACAATTTTCTTCAAGTTCAAGTTTTGTTTCTCCTGTAAATAAATAACTAAGGAGATGTCTACCTGTCATCGTTCTAACACATCAGTTTTGTGTTGAGTCAACAAGTCTTGTTTGATGTTTATATGATACTAGAGAAGCTGCTGAAAAGGCAGTCATACGAATCCACATTCTACGATCATACGACAAAACAGAAGTATAGAAGTCAACGGCCACAATTATTGCTTAGCATTTTAACAATGCCGTAGCTTAGAAAAATCAAATTCCTCAACTTACGGCAAATACACCGGATATATTACGCTCAATCATTTAATCTGGTAGGCAGGTGTGCCTAGAATTAAATATAAAACTTCTGGTCGCTAAAGATGTTTGTAGTTCATAATAGTCATTTTTTTAAATTAAGGTATTGGCTACTTGTTATTTGTAGCACGCACCTTTCAACAATCTACCATATTCATGGAGTTGTTGGTTATATAAGGACGCGTTTTATTTATTGTAATATGTATTTGTTTGCATTTATTTTATGATTTATACTATATTATCTCTAGTAGGTATTTCTCAATTTGTAGTTATAGTTCAATATGGTTTTATTATCAAAAAATGATATTGCCTTAACTGTTGTGGATTTGATGTTCTTTGGATGATTGATTAGTCAATCCGTATTTATCGGGGGGGGGGTGGGGGGGGGGGGGGGGGAATCTTCCACCACTGTAGACTGGCTCACATCCTTATTTATTCTTTTATATTTGGCTTTTGTTTTTGTAATATAGTGTTTTATTAACTTTTGTATTTCTAATGGGGTCTTAGTGCCTGTGAGATGTTCTACACTCATTTCTACCTTATAATTACTAAAGTATGTCTTAATGTTTTGCCTCTGCTGGTCATATTTTTTGCAGTCCACTAGAAAGTGTCTAATTGTGTTTAGTTCTTGACACTCTTCACATGTGGGTTCCTCTATCATTAAATATCCAGTTCCAAGCTTGAGCTTTTCCATTTTTTTTATTAATTAGTATTTTTAGTTCATCATACTTGTCATTTTTTATTTGGTTTTTTTTCACCATTTTATATGAGTGTCTTCCTTTTTTGCTTTGGTCCCATGCTATTATCCGCTCTTTAGTTATTGCTTTGGCAATTAAGCTCTTAATTTCAAACTTCCCTAAGCCTACTTCAATTTTGTTATTGCTAGTTCTTCCCCCTTTGGCTTATTTGTATGCAAGCTCATTTCCTGCTATCCCAACATGTGCTGGTATCCATGTTAATGTGAAACTGCATCCTGCATTGTGTAGATATGTATTAACCTGTAGTATTTCCTCTATAATATCTGGCCTGTTACATTCATATATGTTCCTAATAGCTAGTACTGATGAAAGGGAATCTGTGAGAATGGTTGCTTTATTTTGTGGGTTTTCTGCAACTATTTCTGAAGCTTTTAGAAGTGCCATTAATTCTATTGTACTGATGGATGTATTACCTGTTACTTTATATCTATTATACATTTTCAATTGTTGGTATTGCTATTCCTGCTCCTAATTGTTCTTCTTCATCTTTTGACCTATCTGTATATATAGTTAGGCTATTATGTATATACTGTTCTACGTATATACTCTAGTGTTTTCCTTTTTGTTGAGATTATGTCTTTAGATTTGCTTATGACCTTTGTTAAGTGGGAGTCAGTTTCTGGCACTTTTAGTTACCATGGTGGGATCTTTACTTTTTACTGAACACTACTATTTATCATGTTAAATAGTTTTGGATGATGATCCACTTCTCCCATTGTTTTCCACCATGACGGGTATCTATTATATTCTAATGGAATGTGACCTATGAATTGGTTACCCCTATCAAAGGTTTTGTGTGCAGGGTGTGCTAGATCTTTTGCCACTTTTGCCAAGTAGTTGAATCTTACCTCTTCTCTCCTTAGCTCCAGGGGTATGATGCCTAGCTCTACGTCTAACGCCTCTACTGATTTTTTCTTTGAAGAACCTGTTATTATTGACAGTACCTGTTTTTGGACTGTCTAGTTTTTTTCTTGATGCATAGAACACACTGGCATAGTCAACTTTACCCATAATAAATGATTTATAGAAGGTAATCACTGTCGTATTGCAGGCTCCTTA
Organism: Oreohelix idahoensis; assembly: GCA_024509875.1. Lineage (NCBI taxonomy): Eukaryota > Metazoa > Mollusca > Gastropoda > Stylommatophora > Oreohelicidae > Oreohelix > Oreohelix idahoensis. Next base: position 28,111 of record JAMPIV010021085.1, read on the forward strand.
ACCACTTTCTTTCATATATTTTAGCAATTTAATAAGTCTCCTACTGTTTTCTACTAATACGTCTATGTTTCTGCTTCAGGCTAGTTGCTTGTCTAGTATCGAACCCAGAAATGTAGTTGTTTCTGCTGTATGTTTGCTCATTAATGTTAATTTCAATTATATTTTTGTGATTACAAGCCCTCTACTGAAGATTATTCCTACTGGTTTTTAACGTTTAGATTATCTCCCCACTCGTTTATCCAGCCGGATACTTTATCTATTGGTTTGTGTACTGTTTTATAGATGACTGGAAGATTTCTTCCAGTTCTCCATATCGCTGCATCATCGGCAAACTGTGAGAAGTTGGTTTTTAAGTCTTTAAAATCGTCTCCTAGATAGTTGACCTTAATCGTAAATATTGATGGTGATATTGCTGATCCCTGTTGGATTCCATTCTGTTGTTCATAAACATCGGATCTATCATTATTTATTTGTACCATGAAATATCTATCCTGCATGAAGTTTTCTAGAAAATTATAAGTTCTACCTACGATACCTAATTTCCTGATCTTATATATTGTACCCTCTCTCCAACACTCATCATGTGCTCTTGCTACATCAAGGAATATTGCTGCTATCATTTCTTTCTTCTTGAAGCCTGTTTTAACATCATGTTCCAGCTTCAACAGTTGTTCTATTGCACTATGATGGCTTCTGAAGCGCGCCTGATTTGAACTGTACAAATTGTGCTTTTCTAAGTGAAATTTTAATCGGTTGTTAACTATTGTCTCTTTTCCTATCTTGACCTTTTTATGTTGGTGTTAAGTGACGACGCATTTTCCTGTGTGGTAAATATATTATTGCTATTTAAAAAATCTCATTTGTTAATCTTTCTGCAAATAGATCTACACTTTTAGACTCAATTTGTTCTGTGCTTAGTTTCTTCTTCTTCTTCCATCCTTAGCCACCGACCGTCAAAGCAGTCAGTGGCCATTACGCCTAGTGGCGTCTTAGGGCAACAGCAGATAGGTTTTCTTTGCCATTGTTTCCCATCACGCCTATTGGCGTCTTTAGGGCAACGGCAAATCAATCCATTTGCTGTTGTTTCCGTAATCGAAGTGACTGGCAAACGGGTGATCAGCCCGTTGTGAGTGCTTAGTTTACTTAGTTCTAATTGGAAGGACTTCCAGTTTGCTTTTTCAAAGTTGAATGTAGGTTTAGAGATTTTTGGACTAGGTCTGTATTTGTCGTTTAGGTTTATTTCTATGGGGAAGTGATCTGAGCTGGAGTCATTCAGTACTTCCCAATTAGCAGTGGCTAGGTTTGGAGTAAAAATACTTATATCTACTGCTGTATCTACTCCACAGCTGCGTGGGTTCATTCTTGTGATTGAGCCATCATTTAGTATTATTAGCTCAGCTCTTTCAATGTAATACAACAGTCTTTTTCCTGCTAGATCATTACTGTTGTTATCCCATGCATTGTGGTAGGCATTGGAATCTTTTACCAGTAACGTCCTGCTAGTTTTTTTCGAACTAATCTATATATATATATATATATATATATATATATATATATATATATATATATATATATATATATATATATATATATATAGAGAGAGAGAGAGAGAGAGAGAGAGAGAGAGAGAGAGTCACAGTCTATCAGAACTAATTTTCCAATCTGATACGCCTGCAGATGTCTCATATACAAGGGGCTTGACATAAGTCTTGAGCCTGACCATGAAGGACATGTCACAGAGAGCTGAAATTTTGTATAGTGTTTATTCCTTTTCAATATAGCCACCGTCTGAATTGTTACACTTCTGCCATCAATGCTTGACCTTGAAAAGACCTTGGGAGTAGAACACCCTATTTTTCAAACTAAACCAGTCATCACATGCCAGTATAACTTCTTCATCGCTGTCAAAATGATTTCCTTTTAGCAGTTTTTTAAGATTTGGGAATAGAAAAAAGTCTGATGGAGCCAAATCTGGAGAATATGGTGGGTGTGGAAGAATTTCAATATTCAAATCGTTGGCTGCTAGCTGCACAAGCCGTGCTTTGTGAGAGGGCGCGTTGTCTTGAAGCAAAGGACGATTTTGAGTGCGCGTTATCCCTCGTTTCCTGGTCACAACCTTTTTTAGTTTGGTGAGAAGATCTGCATAGGACTGTCCATTAACTGTGTTGCCACGAGGCAGATAATCTTTCAACAGGACACCTTTGGCGTCCCAAAAAACAGTCAGCATCACTGTTAGTGCAGATTTCTGCGCTCTCGGCTTGACAGGTGTTGTGGAGCTGCACTTAAACTGTTGACACCAGTTTTTTTTTTATCGAGGACAAGAATCACGAAACACTGGTTCCATCTCCCTGTGTATTTCTGTAGGTGTTTTCCCCTGAAACATCAGAAATTTTATCACAGCTCTGGCCTCCTTCTTTTCCATTGTTTTGTCAAATCTTTGGAGCAGCAGATCCGGTCAATAGGGTACATTGCGCCGTGCACCGTAGCGAGAAAACCCATTAAAGAAACAAACGCGTACTTCACACATTCAGTGCAAATATGATGAATGTTAAATGTGCCGAGTTTCTTCTCCCTCCTGTGACTCCTTCATGGTCAGGCCCAAGACTTATGTCAAGCCCCTTGTAATTCGGGAATAGCCGTGATAGAGATTCAGACCTGGAACAGGTCGTCTATACTTCGTTCTCTTTGCCCATCGCTTTCTCTTAGTGTTGTTACACAGTTTGTGTGATGGATTTCGTATTCACGTCACCAGCATAAACTTTTATTAAGAGAAATTTCTTGGAGAGTTATTAATTTTTTTTTGCATAGTGGTTAGTGCACTGGCTGCCTAGCTCAGTGGTCTATGGTTCGATCCCCAGATGAGGTGGGATTTTTTTAGGACGCAAACGGCTCCTGGGTCGACCCAGCCCCAATTGGGTACCAGAGCAACTCTAAGAAGGTTAAGGCGGCCGGCGTGATGCTGACCACATCACCCCTAGTGTGCCGATGGTCAAGAAAATATGGGCCTAACACCATATTCCCAATATGCCTCAATGGGCGTGTAACGGGATCTTTTACCTTTTTTTTTAATCCCTGTCTCAGAGTCAGTGGGTGTATTACTTTTATCAATGTTACCCAACATATACTGTCGGACAAAAAATGAACGGCTGTCAGTCAGGCGCTTGGAAAATTGTCACTGAGAAAGCGTCGTCAGGTTCGTATTGTCAGAGTATATGTGTGTGTATATATATATATATATATATATATATATATATATATATATATATATATATATATATATATATATATATATATATATATATATATATAATATATATATATATATATATATATATATATATATATATATATATATATATATATATATATATATATATATTTACAGTGTCAGAATGAGAGACAATTAAGACGCAGATAAAGATGTACTTTTTTACAATAACATAGCTTGAAAGAATCAAAATCCGACCAGGCGTGGCGGGTGATGGTGAGAGACGGTATGTTTCAAGGTTTTATTGATGGCGCATTCGCCGGATGTAAAACGCTTTTTTTTTTTTCCTCGCTTGAGGTCGCATTTAACTCGCTTGAGTCGCATTTGGAACACGCACAACACAAACGCATGTCCCAACACAAAAAGACCCAATGACAAACAAGTGTCACCAATGATCCTCAGTGTTTTCACACAAAAGATCTAATGACATATATGTGTCACTATACTGATCTTTTGTGCCGGGCACATGGTTATATTAGGGCGCATGTCCAAATAACAAAGACCCTTAGGTTTAAAGACCCGTAGGTCAGGTTTTTTTTTGTTTTTTTTTTTTTTTTCCTCGCTTGAGGTCGCATATTTTTTCCTCGCATGAGGTCGCATTGTCCCCGCCCCAAACCCAGCCCTGGTCAAGACCACATGTCCCAACACTAGAAGACCCAATGACAAAATGTGTCTTTTTTTTTTTTTTTTTTTCCTCGCTTGAGGTCGCATATTTTTTCCTCGCATGAGGTCGCATTTTCCCCGCCCAAACCCGGCCCCGGTCAAGACCACATGCCCCAACACTAGAAGACCCAGTGACAAAATGTGTCACCTAGTGATCTTCTGTCTTCATGGTTATATTAGGGCGTTTCACACAAGAGTTAGGTTTTTTTTTAATTTTTTTGAATGTCATGTACCGGTCCCTTGTGTAGACACATGATCCCAGCCAAAAGCCGGATTCTTTTTTTTTTTTTTTATTTTTATTTTTTTTTTTTTCCTCGCTTGAGGTCGCATATTTTTTCCTCGCATGAGGTCGCATTTTCCCCGCCCAAACCCGGCCCTGGTCAAGACCACATGTTCTAACACAAGAAGACCCAATGACAAACTGTGTCACTGTTATGATCTTCTGTGTTCTCACACAAGAGACCTAATGACACATGAATGTCACTGTACCGGTCCCTGTGTGTAGACACATGATCCCAGCCAAAAGCCGGATTCTAGGGATTGGGTTGTACAGTGTAAAATACACTGTAAGTTTTTTTAACCAAGTGTGTTACTCCGGATGTAAAACTTTTTTTTTTTTTTTTTTTTTTTTTTTTTTTTTTTTTTCTTGCATGAGGTCGCATATTTTTTCCTCGCATGAGGTCGCATTTACCCACCCAAACCCGGCCCTGGTCAAGACCACATGTCCCAACACTAGAAGACCCAGTGACAAATTGTGTCACCGAGTGATCCTCTGTGTTCTCACACAAGGGACCTAATGACACATGAATGTCACTGTACCGGTCCCTGTGTCTAGACACATGATCCCAGCCAAAAGCCGGATTCTAGGGATTGGGTTGTTTTTTTTTTTTTTTTTTTTTTTCCTCGCTTGAGGTCGCATATTTTTTCCTCGCATGAGGTCGCATTGTCCCCCCCCAAACCCGGCTCTGGTCAAGACCACATGTCCCAACACTAGAAGACCCAGTGACAAAATGTGTCACCTAGTGATCCTCTGTGTTCTCACACAAGGGACCTAATGACACATTGATGTCACTGTATTTGTCCCTGTGTGTAGACACATGATCCCAGCCAAAAGCCAGGATTCTAGGCATTGGGTTGTACAGTGTAAAATACACTGTAAGTTTTTTTAACCAAGTGTGTTACTCCGGATGTAAAACGCATGTACAATTTCAACAAGATCTGCGGCATGAGGATTATAATAATAAATATTTATGTTAATATATATAAAAGTATGTGCTTAAACATATGTTTGGTTTAAAAGTTATATTTGTTTAAGATAAGAGCCAGAATACAATTTAAAATTATTAAGATATAAATAGTTTTAGTAAAGCCTAAAAATAATACAAGCTTTGCATTATAAATTATTATTCACTACTGGAAAAATAAGGTTTGCAATAAATACTAGCCCTAACTATACATTTCTTGTTTGTGTAGAGGTTGTCTCCCGTTACACCAAAACTACTGCAATAATTTCCCCTGCAAAAAAAAAACGTGCTCACACATTCAGTACATAAACAACACTTAAAGTTGTTTCCATTCCAGATACGGTAGCAGCTGTGCGAGGTGTTAGAGACTTCATTATACTTCGTCCAGCTTATGACTGGGTGACCAGGTCTATTCATTCCTCTGTACCTTTGCCTTCGTAAATTTGCGTTGAAATCATTTCCGACAAACCAGGTAGATTACCACACACATACAACTTGTTTGAATAATATACCCCCCCCCCCCCCCCCCCCCCCCAATCCCTTTTCCCCTAGAATAAAAGATTCGTAAGATTGAGTGATACACACTGAGACACCACTATAGTGGTAATTGGTGTAATAAATAAACTAACTCCGAAAATAAACTTTGCGTACCCAAAATTTTCGGATATAAGACTGGCGTGTTAAAGACTCTGTACCTCCACTTCCATCACACAGACAGAGAGAAGAAGCTAGCGAGATAGGAGTCAAGAGAGATTTCTAGTATATGGCGTGATTAATAACTACGCCTAGGCCGGTCCCAAGCCCGGAAGAAAAAGGAGGAGGGCGGCCTGCATGGAGGCCGTTAGGAGGCAGCCCCTCCATCGTGCACAGGCACAACAGGCTAATCACCTGTTTGTCTTTTAAACATGCGCGAAACATAAGAGAGAAAACCGGACTTATTCTAAAGACGACGAACTGGAACGGACTACGGACTACGACATACGGAACATGGAACACAAGAAATATGAGAGGGAAGGAAGAGGAGCTGGTAGAAGCGATGAGGAAAGCTAAACTAGAAATTCTGGCTTTAACAGAAACAAAGAAAAAAGGACAAGGAGTTATTGATCTCGATGGCGACACGCTGCTCTACAGTGGCGTCCCCACATCTGAAGGAGCTAAAGGGGGCCTGGGTTGTATTGTGGCCAAAAACTAAAGGGATAGTATCAAGGGAAGGAACTTTGTCTCGAATAGTATTATGGTCCTAAAACTGAAAGAAGGAGAAACCAAAGTCAACCTTGACATTGTGTATGAGCCAAATGAAGATGAACGAGCAGAGGTCAAGGAGGAATTCTTCGAGCTGCTTCAAAAGACAGTGGGCGAATGCCTAGATGAAATTATCATGCTCGGAGATTTCAATGTCAGAGTTGGACATGACCATGCTAGATGGGAGAGAGTTATCGGAAGATATGGAGAAGATACTCTTAATGTCAATGGAAATCGACTCCTTGGATTCTGGACTGGGCAGAATCTGATCATTACAAACACAAAGTTCCCTCATAAGCGCATACATGTATACACTAGGTGTGAACCAACAAAGAATGAGAAGTCGGTGATCGACTATGCCATAGTTAGGAAGAGCACATTCAAGTATGTCGGGGATGTTAGAGTGTGAAGGGGGAACAGAGATTGGAAGTGACCACTACTTGTTAACATTTAAAAGAACAACTGAAAGAGTTACTCGGCCTAGGAACTGCATAACACCACGCAAGAAGCTTAGTAAACGAACAGGGGAAAAGAGCATTAAGACCTACAAGCTGAGAGAGCCAGAAGTGAAGACCAGATATAAGGGGCTTATTTCTACAACAGTGATAAACACTTAACAACAACCTGATGACCTGGAAACACTCTGGGTGAAATTCAAGGACATCATAAAGACAGCTGCAGCAGAAGCATGTGGTGAAGTTCGACTTTTCGACAATTAGGTGCCAATGCTTTCAGCGAGAGTGCATCCAGGAGGTCCTGTTGCGGATAGGAAGTCGAAAAATGGTGTTGGTGACAAGGAGGTCATGTTCTGCGCAAGTCTGGAGGAGAAGAAGTCCATTGCTGTTACAGCGACCCACGCCGTACTTTCCGATAGTGCCATTCCAGGAGATGTTATCTGGGCCTACTCTTGCATTAAAGTCACCAAGAATAATAAGCGTATCTCCTTAAGGAACTGATGCAATGACTGCATGTAGTTCTTCGTAAAACTTATCCTTGACGTCATCCTGGTTTGTCATAGTTGGTGCATACGCGCTAATGATGGTGGCATGTTTCCTTCCATAAAGCAGCGGGATCTTGACCGTCATGAGTCGGTCATTTATTCCCTTTGGGGGCCCCGCTAACTTGCCGATAATTGCTGTTTTGATTGCAAATCCAACCCCTGCTTCTCGTCTTTCTTCAGGTCCTCTTCCATTCTAATAGAGTGTATAACCTGCACCCTTTTCGCAAAGTTGGCCCTCGCCTGCAAGTCGAGTTTCACTCAGTGCTGCTATGTCAATGTTGTATCTCGCCAGTTCTCTCCCAATCAGGGCAGTTCGCCTCTCGGGTCTGTTTGTGTTAAAGTCTTTGTCGAGTATAGTGCGCACATTCCATGTGCCTAGAATGAGGGGGAAAAATCTGTCCTTTCTTTTTCTTATGTGTCGCCCGCTGAAGTAGGGTACCCACCAACCGCGGAAAGCTGGTTAGGTAATGGTGGAGCAGGCAATGTTTAGGGCACCTTTTCTAGCCCCTTCCTCATGCCATGGAGGTGAGCAGTGCTTTCCTAAAGAGGGCTGTTCAGACACTCAGGGGGCTGCCGAATCCCACTGCTGCTCCGATCAGTGGAAGACGACCATATGGCCTGAGCCGCCTGTGTGTAGGTCTGCGACTGCGACTGCCAGCGCACCCACGCCTGCCGCTTCGCCGCTCGCCCATCGCCACAGGACTTGTTGTGAGTGGATGGATGAGTGGATGAAAGAGTGACTTGCGCACTGATTTGGTTTAAATTGAGGAAGAGTTGCGCAATTCGTCGACCTTACTCTCTCGCCTGGGTCCATCTTAATCCAGTGGCAAGTGTTTCCCTGGTATGGTGGTTATATCAGGGTGACCGGAAGTTTCCCTGGTATGGTGGTTATATCAGGATGACCGGATGTTTTATGAATAAAGTTTCAAAATAGAACCATCGCCGGAAGTACGGGGAACGTGCTCTGTCGCCGATAACCTTAGCTAATGAGAAGAAGACGATGGAGCGACCAATCAACGAGCGGCTATAATACAAAAAGTGCTGTATGATTTCGACATCCTCATGTCACAAGAAACAAATTTAAAAGAGCATGTCAGCATTAATTCATCATTCATAACCCTCCACTCCCAAAGGAGCATAGGCCTTCAACAAACACATGCCAAGTCCTCCTGTTGCGTGCCATCATCTCAAGTTCTTTCCCCGTTCTTCTCATCATTTCCACCTCTGCTTCCATCTCTCTTCTCCATGCGCTTCTTGGTCTACCTCTGCTTCTCTCGCCCTGGGGGTTCCAGAACATGGACTGCCTTGTAATGCTATCAACAGGTTTCCTCAGTGTGTGTCCTATCCATCGCCGTCGTCTTCTTCTCATCTCTTGTTCCACTTGCACTTGTCTGGTTCTTGTCATCAGTTCCACGTTGGTAACCTTGTCATGCCATTTTAGTCCTTCTATTCTACGCAAGCACCCATTTATGAAAGTCTGTAGCCTTTTGGCTGTTGTCTGAAGTTACACGCAAACACTTCCTAACCAACATATAGGACTTCACAATATAGCGTGACCAATCGATTAAAGACGTCACGTGGGTGACCTAAATTAGCGTTGACATTTGATTACCGTTATATTCATCGATTCACTCGGTCATTAACCTACAGTTCCCAAAAGAGTATAGGCCTACAACACACTTACACCATGTCTTCCTGTATTGTGTCGTCAGCTGTAGGTCTTTGTATGCCTATTTCATTCAGTTCATGTCATTCACAATGCCACTATTCGCACCCAGGTATGACACCAACAGCGAGACGGACATCTGTAGTGGTTTACACTTAAATGAAAACATGTCGTATTCTCATGACTTGAAATGTTTACAAGTTTTGAATGTTTACAAGCGTAAAGTTTGGCTTTTTCAGATTTGGTGCTCATTACTAAAATGGGAATGTAACTATACAGGCGTCCATTTAAATGACAACCAATCGCACAGGGCATTTAAATTCTTACTGAGACGGAAGTCGGAGCGTGCCAACTTCGCAAGCCAAGATATTTCGTTTCTCACGAGGCTCTACAGGAGAGGGTCATTAACATGAGAATACAGTAGTTACGTGCAACAACCTGAGGATACAATATTTTCGTGCATCAGCCTGTGAATACAATGTGTACGTGCATCAACCTGAGAATACACTATTTACGTTCATCAACCTGAGAATATAATATTTACGTGCATCAACCTGATAATACAATGGTTACGTATATCAACCTGAGAATACAACATTTACGTTCATCAACCTGAGAATACAGCATATACGTGAATCAAACTGAGAATACACCATTTACGGGCATCAACCTGAGAATACAACATTTACGTGCATCAACTTGAGAATACAATTTATACGTTCATCAAACTGAAAATACAATATTTACGTGCATCAACATGAGAATACAGTATTTACGCGCATCAACGTGAGAATACAGTAATTCCATGAATGAATCTGAGAATACAGTATTCACGATGATGAACCTGAGAATACAGTATGTCTGTGAATAAACCTGATAATACACTATTTACATGTTTGAACCTGAGAATACAGTATTTCCATGAATGAATCTGAGCTTAGAATACTGGTCGTCATCATAATTCACATTTCAAACCCTCAATCCCCCCCCCCCCCCCCCCCTTCAAAAAAAAAGGAGTATTGAACTTCAGTGAGAATGCTGGTACCGATGTATTTAGCGCGGTATCTCATCAAGTACAAAGGGAAATAATTAAAATTATGTAAATTCGTTAAGGAAGTGGAGATTATCAAGTCAATCATAGAGAACGTATGTTTGATGCATGATTTATACAACATTCAACATTCTGGCGTCACAATTCTAATAAGATGAAAACTACTTAGATGACTCTGATGAATTATTATAATCATCGAATAAAAACAATCTGAGGGGGAGGGAAAAATGAAGGAACATTTCTAATATTAAGAAAACCTGACGAACAATGATCAATAATACAATGATTCCAGCCTGGAGAAATTCAGCATATAAATGTAATTTCTCGAAACGTATAAACAGCTGATATAATTGTAATGAATTCAATAATCAGTATAGTACAATAGGCGTGATCTGTTACAGTTTTACATTGAATGCTTGTGTCACAGGAGTAGTGACATCCGGTCCGGCATGACGTGAAATAGAGAAAAATATGTTGGCTATAAGAAGGAAAGCAATACTCTCAGAGCAGTTGGTTACGGGGGAGAGAAATGAAAAGTGTGTACCACGTCACAGAACAAGATGACGAGAACAAGAGAGACGCTATTAAGCCAAGATGGAGACAAGACCCCTTTCACCAACGAGTCCAGGAGACAGGACCCCTTTCACCGTCGAGTCCAGGAGACAGGACCCCTTTCACCATCGAGTCCAGGAGACAGGTCCCCTTTCACCAACGAGTCCAGGAGACAGGTCCCCTTTCACCAACGAGTCCAGGAGACAGGTCCCCTTTCACCAACGAGTCCAGGAGACAGATGAAGAGAAAAATCAAAAGTAATTAGACCTGAAGACAAACTGCCATTGAGAAGAAATAGCTAAACGAATTCAACCAGAAAGCAAGGGTTTCGAGAAGCGGGAAGCGTACTCTGACTTAAGTAGAAATACCACGACCAGAAAAATGTTTATCAAGGTCGACATTATAACAACTAACCTACAAGGGATGAAGGTCTAAGAAAGGGAGTCGTATTTCCTTTAATTCATGTTGGTAGATGACCTTGGGTTGGCTGCAATTTTGTTGAATGTCATTGTATTATGAACGAAATAGATAATGAAGAATCGTGTAATGAGATATTTCGGAATAATAATGAAGGAACGTTTCAATGATGATCCGTTAGCTTAGGAAACGGAAGTTAGAGATGAGCAAAAGATGGATCATCCGTCGTAACTGTCTTCTTGGTATTTAACATAACTGAACCACTAGAGAAATTAGTTGACGCTAGAACTCAAGAGTGAGATTCTGTTGGTACGAGTACCACGTACTTTTATAAAGTAAGAAACCCCTTAGAGATATTCTTCACGCTGTTATTAAATATTGCTACGAATATGACCTCTTACCCGTATGCCAGTAGAGTCAAATTAAACCAATGCCCAGACTAACTCAGACCTTTGAGTTATATTATACAAGAATTAGGGAGTTCCTGTATTCGTTGTTGACAGTGGAGTAAGATAGACAATTGTTATTCACTTTCTGTCCATCCTGATTTACCACTGATACTTTAGTTGGTTCAACCAACCTGTAGAAATACATGCCGGCTACAAGGTTAACTGTCCCTAAATTGGTCCTGACCACACCGTGTTGTCACTGGGATTACTCACCACTATACACACCGAAACGTAGAAGTTGATAAGTCATCAGCTTCTCTACGGCCAATGAAGTAAAATCAACGCGAAGTACTAAAGAGATCACCACCAAATCACACTGTGACACTTGGACGCCCTATTCTTTCTGATTCAGAATGTTCTTCAAAATTTCGTTCGACAAAACGACACTTAACAAATTTAGCAGACAAATTATTCTCTGAGTGAAGTCTTGCTTGAGGAATATAGAGTAATATTCTGTATGTATCCTTTAAACAATTGAAAAAAGTCGTTACAAGCAACAAAGTAATACGTTATGACACAAGCGCCATACCAGAAGAGTACAGTGTCGATATTCAGAACAAATTTGACATTCTTATGGCAGTACAGGAGGAAATGACACCAGATGAACTTGCCAATAACATCAGAGATGTTTATATTACAAATGCACAGAGGTTAATTCCTAAAAGAAGTATAAAGAGACGAGAATACATCTCAGACGAAACACTGAAGTTGGTGGTAGAGAGAAGAAAAATGAAGTCCAAAAAAGATACAGAAAATCAGGAGTTGTACAAGGAATACACAAAGCAGATTAAAAAACGAGTCAGACAAGACAAACAACAATACATAAACGACACCTGCAGGAAAATAGAGGAAATGCGCGAACAGGGATTGAGTAAGAATATGTTTTCTGAAGTAAGAACATTGAAGAACAGCAACTTTAAATCATCACCTCGAGCAATAAACGACAAGAAAGGCGACACTCTAACAGAACGTAAAGATATTCTGAACAGATGGAAGGAGTACTGTCAAGAAATGTATACAGAAATAAACAAAGCGGCAGATAACAACGTCATGAATGAAGCGGAACGTGAACCAGAACCTACCATAGAGGATGTCCGGAACGCAATAAAACACTTAAAAAGTGGAAAATCTCCTGGATGTGATGAAATAACAGCTGAAATTATACAGGCAGGAGGAGAAGGCAGCGCTCGTATATACCATGCATTATGCTGCAAGATCTGGCAAAGCAGAATTTGGCCCAAGGAATGGAAAAGATCAATTTACATACCCTTGCTAAAAACGGGCAACCTAAAACTGTGCACAAAATACAGAACTATAGCTCTTATAAGCCATGCCAGCAAAATACTATTACAAATTATAATGAAAAGGATGCAACAAAAGCTAGAAACAGAAATAAACGAAGTACAGGCGGGTTTTCTACCAGGTAGAGGCACTAGAGATCATATATTCAACATGAGAATCATCATAGAAAAGTGTAGAGAATTCAACGTTGACCTACATACTTGTTTCATTGATTACACCAAAGCTTTCGATTGTGTACAACATCAGCAGTTATGGGCTATTATGAAAAATATGGGATTTCCAAACCACCTTATACAACTCATCGCACTGCTGTACCAAGAACAACAGGCAGCCGTAAGAGTAGAGGGGGAAACATCAGAATGGTTTGAAGTACAGAAAGGAGTAAGACAAGGCTGTACCCTTTCCCCTTACCTGTTTAACATTTATGCCGAGAATATCATGAGAAACGTAAGAGATGACCAAGAACACACAGTTTGACTCATTTAACATCGGCGGGTACCAGATCCCGGAAATCAGATATGCTGACGACACAGTCCTCCTATCGACCAACCCAGAAGGACTTGAACAATTAATTATGTCCACCAAAAAACACAGCGAGGCCCAGAATCTATACCTAAACACCAAGAAGACCAAAGTATTGACAACAGACAAAGTAAAGACCAAACCAGAAATTGAAATTGATAACGAAGAACTGGAAAGTGTTAATGAATTCGAATACTTAGGATCAATCATCAAAAGCTCTGGCGACTGTGCTGTAGAAATTAAAAGAAGACTTGCAATTGCTTCACATAAACTAAAACAGATGAAAAACCTATGGCAAGGCACAAGCAAAGAAACAAAGCTATAACAACTGATCAGAGCATGTATATTCCCAGTCGCAACATACGGCTGCGAGACTTGGACACTCAATAAAACAGTTGCAAAAAAGATTACATCATTCGAAATGAAATGCTACTGAAGGATGTTGAGAATACCCTGGACAGAAAAAAAGACCAACAGAGAAGTACTGCACTCACTAAACGTACAGGAACATTGGCTCCTAAATACCATTGCAATAAGGAAGCTGAAATTTTTCGGTCATATAAAAAGACATAATAGCCTGGAAAAAACTGACCAATTTAAATGAAGAAAAGTAATTAACATGGTTGAAAAACAGCGGCTTATTGTAACAGCAGTGAGATACCTAGAAGAACGATCAGATAACAAAGCAAAATAGACATCATAAAAACAAATCATCTAGGAAGAAGGAAAAAGAACCTTTCCAGAAAATAAAAAGATGCTCAAGAAAACCATCAGAACGGAAGCAAAGAAAAGGTGCTTGCAGCAAAATTTTGGGAAGAACAGAAAAAACAAGAAACCCTAATGAACACGAGGAAGGAAAAACACTGCCATTTTAAATTTATAAATAACAAGCAAGTCAAACTGGTTACTGGAAGTGATGGAATGAAGGAAATAATATTTCTCAGAACTCTTTGACTGTGAGCAAGGTCAAGCCTTAGAAATGATAACCACTAGCACAGAAGAGATAAACAATGGTTATAAAGATGGCATCAAGAAGGAAAAACTGAAGGCCGCACTGGAGACAAATAAGGTAGGCAAGGCAGCAGGTCATGATGGTAGAACATCAGAAATGGTCATGTACATGGTAACAGCAATTGACCTGTTAATCCTGAGGGTCCTACCGATAGCCTGGCGCCACAAGACTGTATCAAAATATTTGGAGATTGCCATCATAACACAGGCGTGACATAGGCGGCCGGCGTGATGCCGACCACATCACCCCTAGTGTGCCGACGGTCAAGATAATATGGGCCTAACACCATATTCCCAATATGCCTCAATGGGCGTGTAACGGGTTCCTTTACCTTTTTTTTTATCATAACACCCATATTCAAAAAGAGTGACAACTGCCAGTGTGGAAATCTTAGAGGCATATCCCTTCTTGCTGTCCCTGGTAAAATCTACTCTAGAATAATGTAGCAGAGACTCAGACGCCTGGCTGAACCACAAATGGATAAGGTCCAGTGTGGTTTCTGAGCAAACCGAAGTTCTCAACACTTTATCTTCACATTCAGGCCTCTGGGTAAAAAATGCCAGTGAATCGAAAGGTTATAAAGATGGCATCAAGATGGAAGAACTGAAGGCAACACTTCAGAAAATTAAAGTAGGCAAAGCAGCAGAACATACCAGAAATGGTCACGTACATGGTAACAGCAAGCGACCTGTTAATCATGCGTAACAAGACTGAATCAACTATGTTTGTTTAGTTTTAAAATAACATGTAACAAATTTAATAATCAATTAGTATTCACAGTTTAAAATTAATAAACTGCTGGTGAATTTTGTAATGGAAACAGCTATGTTTGTTTAGTTTTAAAATAAATGTAACAAATTTAATAATCAATTAGTATTAACGGTTTAAAATAAAAAAAATGCTGGTGACTGTTATATTGGAATCAAATTTTCTCTTCACGAAGATTTAAGGTGATGTTATAGTCAGAAAGTTATGTCCCTTTCACGGTTCTGAGAAAATCCAAGATTGTCTTAATAGGAAAAGCACCATTTCTGAAGAAAATACGGTTTAAAAATTAAAATATACCTACTTAGAATGTGTTCTGACAAATAATTTTCACTGATTTAGATTCAGGAAAATATAAATTAAACTAGTTTAGACTAATCCCAATATTCATTTTTCTGCTATTTTGACTTAAAATGCCCCCGTCCCCCTCTTAATCGAACTTAGCACAACATCTATCAGAGTTTGGCCTGTCATGTCAAGTTCCCTACCAATATTCAGATAAAAGAAATGGAGGTTTCGTGATTCGGCCATGCTGTGCAAGGAGATTGTTTACAGGCGACACGAAAAATGCAGTTGCTACTAACTAAAATAAAATTGTCCGCTCTAATGTCAAAATACTAGTTGACTAAACGTATCTAATACACAACACCAACAACAGAAATAAGGCTTCAACAATGGAGAGTGATTTCCTCTTCCATACATTTTTAGAGAGGTTTTGATTTTATGAATTATTATTTTACTCTTAAAATATATCACCTTATTTATGTATTTATTGCAAGACGTATGAGCAGATCTAACTAAACTAATTACTAACAATACACTTTCAGTAATCTAAAATTTATGTCAGTATTTGTTACGTGTAATGGAAAAGAGTCTACAGTAATCGAACAGCCTATTGTAATCTAATAGCTACTGTCTGATTTGCTAGTTCAAACTTCCATTTAAAACTATCTGTCCTGTCTTTCTGCTGCTCACAATTTTGTCATCGCCCTCATTTCTTGAAACACTGTCAAATGCGGTGTCTACAATTTTCTTTGACCTGTCAGTCATAGCAGGAAATAAATTCCGCTATGGCTATACTTCTTTCCACTCACGCGAGCTCAGCTGTCAATCATATAATACTTGACCACTGGACAGCTAGACAGCACGTAAGAGAAACGGAACAGAAACTTTGAAGTTCACCCACGGAAATAACGACATTAGAAATCAAACCCAAGTCTATGATATATAAAAAATCAGCCATCAGTCGTCAGTCAGAATTTGAAGAGTCTAGCGCGTAAGCCTAAAACCAATTTCTTTATGGAATACTGTGGATACGTGATTTCGTGAATATTTCATTCTGGATTCTGACCTGATTGTCGTAGATTTTATTGATAGGAGTATTAAGACTAGGGTTGGTCCCTTCTGAATAGCTTGAAATGAGTGAGAGTCCCAGTGTGAATTTGAAAAATGAAATAGATTCCACGAGTGGTGAGATGATAGACTGTGGTATAGAGGCTGTCGCTGAAAGCGAAAAAGAATTCTTCTCCCTCTCACCTATCCTCTACGACGTTTTTTTTTACAGAGTCCGACAGTCTAAACCACATATATATTACATATAATTCTATCTACTCACGGGCACGCACATACACGTGACGACAGTTAAACACACAGAAGTGGGAAATCTATAAAAATGATTTTATATGTATTTGAACGAGCTGACCAACGCACTGATTTAGTTCAAGAGAGAGATTTTTATTATTATCATCAAAAAAAAATCTTCTCACAACACCAAAAATACATCAAGGAAAAAAAACATATACAAATAGTCATACAATTCAAGAAAATGTTACAAGGATGATAGCCCGTTAGATCTTACTCTAGGTTTAGCCCACAGCCCCGTTAAGAGAACAGATGATGGCCCAAAGAGTTATAGATACGTAGGGTTTAGTCTAAGAGATTTCTTTCTTTCTCGTCAATATATGAACAGAGTTGGATAAATCTGATTTAACCTAAGAAAAAAACAGAAACTCTAGCATTATTGTAACAAATTCTGCAGGTAAAAAAAATTTAAGACAGCAAATGTGTGACGATAATACACCGGTGAAATAACACTCAGACCTGTGTACTCTCATTCATCCAGCCATGGCCTTTCTTACACATGTATACTCACAACTTTGCTCGCTGCCTCTGGGAACATACTAATTCTAGGACCTTCACACAGACCCGAAAATGCAGTCCTTGACCAAGAAATCCCCAGTTCCAAAAGACGTACTAAACTCTCAGGGAACGATTCCTTGGGGGTTCTAATTTTTCGAATGTCTGATTAAGTCACATAAAATTTTGTCCAGGCACGAAAGTTAGCAGAGCACAATGTCATTAGCTTTGGATTCTAGAATTAAGGAATGTCAGATCGGTGTCTACTTCCAGGAAGGTACTCTATTTGGTCACCACAATACTAGTCACAATCTCTGTCGGGATGGTTTAATGTTTCTTGTAATATTCTCGCCGCCAGGCAGCATGTACATTTAAATTTGTGGAGCAATATGACCTGGCTCAAAAGCCCAATATATATATTTCTAGTCTTTAGAAACCGTTAGTGGGGTTGCTATTACTGTCTCTCTCTGATGGCTTATGCACTGTCAGACCCGTGTTACTTGAAACAAAGAAACCCACGTGGTTAAAGATAGGAAATGTCTATGCTTCTCACAAATATGTCTCTCAGGTTACTAAACGCTGGCAAGTTGGGTACCACCGTTTCACTATATAAAAGAAAGAACACATATCAAATAATTTACATATATGTACTCAATATAACTTACATTTTAAATAGCAAGCCGACCGCTTGACTTATAATTAAAACTTCCCATAAAGTAAGTTATATAAAAATCAATCATCAGGAATTTAGGAATATCTTCGTATTCCGTCAATATTCACTGATGTCGCATCTAGCATTTATAAGTTAGTTATTAAAACAGTTTCGACTCAGTATTTAACCGTTAAATTAAACTTATTTCAGCTACTTGTTTAGTAAACTAAAAATATAATTTATTTGGTATTTCCACTGCAACTCGACGATTAAAGAAATAACAAACTATCAAAATATTCACTCTGCACACAGAACTAGTTTAAAATGGAATCGACGATTTTAACACTAAATCACTTCACAAAACTAGATATCTATTATATATATTATTAATATACCTCAACCACAGAATTACTAAGAACGTTAAACCACTTCGACCAAACTAAGGCCATCTCTATTTACAGAGATTATTTAGAAATCGAACGAAGGTTGTTCTAGTCTAACTGCAAAGTTACTGAGTGAAATGAAATAGTTTCAAACGTGTGTTAATATTTTAAACCAGACAAAGGATGAACTATCTCCCCCGCCCCGATCTCTCCCTCTTCTCATAACAGCTACGTTATACTTAGAGGCGTGTCGTAACTGCCACCGGGCGATTACGCACCTGCGTTGACAAACTGACCGGGAAAAGCGCGTGTCAGTTGCAAATCTCAGACAACCGTCTACAACTGCGTCGTACAGATGCCGGGTTTGACACCTTAAGCGAGTGACAGGTGAAAAATGGTAGACCAAAAGTCTGCTCTATGTCCAGCGAAACGAATTTCTCACACCCCAGGCCTAGAAATCTGGTCGGGCAGCGCTCTGACCCGGGCAAACTGCAGACGTATGTCTGGCGAGAACCGTATATTCACAGCTATCTGCGCGACTGACATCTGTATAATCGAGTTTCCGTCAGCATGAGAAAGAAAGACGGTAAACTATCGAATGGGAAAAGAAAATATTATTCGCAAGCTAACGAATGCGAAAAAATTATATATAAGAAAAAGGGTAAAGAGTGACAGAAAAAATTAGAGGACCCGAGTGGAAGAAAGAGGAAGATGTAGACAATTTATAGAACATAACTCCCTATGTGACAGGACGTCCCCCCTTAAGATATGGAAGCACT
Organism: Oreohelix idahoensis; assembly: GCA_024509875.1. Classification (NCBI taxonomy): domain Eukaryota; kingdom Metazoa; phylum Mollusca; class Gastropoda; order Stylommatophora; family Oreohelicidae; genus Oreohelix; species Oreohelix idahoensis. Next base: position 47,214 of record JAMPIV010021085.1, read on the forward strand.
CCATGTCTACGTTATGAAAATAAATTTCCTATATCCGTTGCTTCAGGGTGTCTGTCCTCTTCCCTCTCATCTCCCCCCTCCAGCTCTGTGCAAGTCCTACTCATGAAGTCTGCCCCAACGTTTTGTTTCCCTGGAATGTATTCGACTGCGCGCTTGAAAGAGCGTCGCCGCTTCTGACATTTTTCAAAGATTTCCTGTGTGTGCAGTGGAGTTTCCCTGCCACTATCGTCATCTTCGTCAGTTTTGGCGATCGTCAGGAGATGGTCGGAGGTTGGCACTGGTCTTTCCAAGTATCTCTTTAAGAGATTTAAATGGAAAACCTTCTCCATTCCTTGAATAGATATCTGGTAGTTAGCCTTAGAAATCTTTTTCAGGACGGTAAACGGCCCTTGCCATCCGATCTTCAGTTGGTTGTTCTCGGTAGGGAGTAACACCAAAACTTTCTCTCCTGCTTCCAGTTCTCTCTGTTTCGCGACTTTCCTGTATCGGTTAGCGTGCTTTGTGCGAGCTCGCTTAAAGTTAGTCGTTGCTAGGTCCCACCCAAGTTTCAACCTTTCCTTTAAAACCGACACATATTTACTTGCTGAGACGACTGTCTCATCCGCCTTCTCGTCTGTCAGAGACTGAAGTAAGGCTTCAAGCGGGCTCTTAATGGGTCTGCCGAATAAGAGTGTCGCTGGCGGAAATCCTGTGGAAGTATGAGGAGATTCTCTGTAGCCAAATAAAGCTCCAAAAATACAAAGGTCCCAATCCTCAGGTTTCACTTGTGCCAGTTTACTTAGCAGCATGTTGAGGTTTCCATTAGCACGTTCCACGAGCCCATTTCCGGCCGGAGTATATGGCTTAGTGTGGATGTGCTGGGTCCTCAAGATCTTAACGATCTCATCCATCAACAGGTTTCGGTATGGAGATCCATTATCCGTCAACACTTGCTGAGGGAATCCCAACCGAGTGAACATCTACACGAGGGCTTCTGCGACATGCTTGGCATCTGCGCATGTTAGCGGGATAGCTTCTGCCCATAAAGTGCATGTATCGACTAAGGTCAGGATAAACCTGTTCCTTCTTTTAGTCCTTTCTAAGGGTCCTAAAATGTCGATCACAACCCGTTCGAATGGTGTTCCCACTATTGGCATTTCACCCATGTGGACTGGGGGTGTCCGTTGCTTGGGTGGTACACGTTGGCACTGGGCACAGGATTTGACGTACCTGATAATATCAGTGTTTACTCCTGGCCACCAATAATGAGTGGTTATACGTTGGTTTGTTGCGTTCTGTCCCATGTGTCCGCTGAAGGGAAGAGAGTGCCCCATTTCTAGGATTTGGCTTCTGTACTGTTTCGGTACTAGGAGCTGGTTGTAACCTTGGTCAGGCTTGCCCGTTCTCCGATAAAGTACGCCATCCTCAGAAAAAATGTCCCCGTGCTGTCTGGGTTCCTTAGCCATGGGCAGTTTCCTAAAGCAAGGTGACAAAGTAGGGTCCTTGTATTGCGCTTCTTTAAGTTCCATAGGTAACAAATTAGGCGCAGGCTCCCGTTCCTTGTTGGTTTGCCCTCTTGTAGTTACTGCTGCCACAATCGGCTCTTCCGGTTTCCCAATACACACGTATCTCCCGCCAAGTATGACTGGGTAGATGGGATCATCCATAACAGCCGCTTTGATCACACCTCTGACAAAATCAGAGTGGATCTCCACCAATGCGATGGGAAGCGCTGTAGGTGCCTCACTCTTAGAAACTCCACAAAGTTGGACGGTCTCTCCTGTCTCTTGACCGGGTTTGACCAGGTTTCTGGCAACAATGCAATCATAAGAAAGCCCCGTGTCAAATAAGCAAGAAGTCTGAGAACCGTTCAAAGTAACCGTACCTCGCGTTGAGGGTCCATCCCCAACAGGTTGGGAATCACTGTCAATAATTCCACCTTGCGAGACTGTTAATAAGCATCCGATGCGTTTAGGCTCGGTGTGCTCGGTCTGATCATATGTCCCGTGCTCAGGGGTTCTCCCTTTGCCACCTTGTCCTTTCTGGCTACGCTGCCATGTAGGGCGGTCGGGTTGATCAGACTGTTTGGGGTGGTTGGGGTACTTGTTCTTGTAGAACTTGGATTTTTCAGGAGGGGGGTTTTGAGGTCCAGTTTCTCTGTGGTTATTTAGGTTAGAAGCCTGAGAAGATTGCTCTAGGTTATGTTTTCGAAAATGCTCCTCTGTCGGTTTCCGCTTTGTGGCCGGTAGTTCAGCCAGCGCATTATGGTAACGCTCAGACTTCTCTAGGATGTCTTCGAGCTTTTCTGCACCCTGCTCAGCTAGAAATCTCCGGGTATCAGCAGACAATGTGTTCTTTATTTGTTCTGTTAAAACAAATTCCTCAAGACCTTCGTAGGTAGAGGGGAGCTGCGAGAGCTCTAGGCACTTTGTCAGATAACCCTTCAAACGAGACGAGAACTGCTGAAAAGTTTCAGAATTCTCTTTCCGGCTGTTGCGAAACAGTTGCAAAAATTTGCGAGCGTTCATTTCAAAGCGCTCCAGTAACGCTTTCTTCAACAGATCATAGATGTCTTGTTGGCTGCTTTCCAGTTTGGCGTAAACATCATACGCAGAACTTTTCAGCGCCTGAGAAAGCTTCATGTTCCAACGCGACCTTTCTAAACCGTACAGAGTTGCAATTTTCTCAAATTTTTCTAGCCAAGTGTCAATCTTCTCATTAGGACAAGGGAAAGATTCTAGCGGAAAAGACATAGCAGCGAGATGAGTAGATTGAGTGTTAGAAGGATCATTTAAGGAAGAATGAGGAGAAGACTCTCCATTGCTGGAGGTAGAGGCAGCACCACGGCTTTGGAACTCTAGAGTCTTAAGCGCCAGCTCATGCTGTCGTCGTTGCTCATTTTCTCTTTCCTCATGCTGTCTCTCCTTCTCTTTCTCTCTTTCCTCATGCTGCATCCTGCGAATTTCCATTTCCTCATCCATCTTCTTCTGCTGTAATAGACGGTCTTCCGCTTCTTTCCTCCTAGCTTCTTCTTCTTTCCTCTTCGCGTCATATCTCTCGAGTTCGTCTCTGACAAACGCTTTCGCTTCCTCTCCTTCCAGTCCCTCCTCTCTCGCTTCGTCCCTGAGGAGTTGTCTAAGCTTTGCCCTCTCGGCCATATTATGTCAGTGACTGAGACTAGTGTAGAAAGAAATTTAGAAAAGGATACTCTGATTCCTACCACTTACGAGAAAAAAATGTACCAAAAATTCAAAAGATGATATCCTTAACCCTGGGATACCTCCTCCAAAGTAAAATCTAACTATCGCTGCTATTATCGGCAATAAAGCACTTAATGCAAAACACGACTACGCCAACTAAATGGTAGTTAAGATTACTTCTGAAAAATAAGTTGCTACAGTGGAAAAGCAAAATAATTATTGCAAAAATTAAAGAGAAAAATAATCCCTTAATTATAAAATCCACTATAAGTTCGCCCCTGAAGTCAGATATGGTAAGGGAGGCAATTAATCTGGACAAATAGTCCGAAACGCACTCCTTAGCTTTTGTTCAAACAAATTCCTGCTTCAGAACCCTTGTGAATGTTATACACTCACAAAACTTTACCAGCGTTTAGTATACAAAATCATTAATTAACTTGTATTCCGACAAAATCAACCTGTAAACCAAATGTATAATGCTTCTTAATGCTGTGGAAAAAAAACTTATCAGTTTGTGTGGTCAGCACGCCCGTAAACAGATCGTTAGTCTAGGGGATACATTTTTTTTTAAAAGATACAAAACTCACAAGACATCACACTCTTACTCTATTTCAGAATAAAGAATCTTAAGTTCAAAATCCAGATAGACGAGTCCACCTTTGTCGTACTAGTCTTCCTATTCTAAGTTCAAAAATCCGTCGGGCGAGACCCCATTTGTCGTATCGCCTTAGGATTTTCGGTTCAATTCCCGGTAACGAGCGACCATTTGTCGTAGATTTTATTGATAGGAGTATTAAGACTAGGGTTGGTCCCTTCTGAATAGCTTGAAATGAGTGAGAGTCCCAGTGTGAATTTGAAAAATGAAATAGATTCCACGAGTGGTGAGATGATAGACTGTGGTATAGAGGCTGTCGCTGAAAGCGAAAAAGAATTCTTCTCCCTCTCACCTATCCTCTACGACGTTTTTTTTTACAGAGTCCGACAGTCTAAACCACATATATATTACATATAATTCTATCTACTCACGGGCACGCACATACACGTGACGACAGTTAAACACACAGACGTGGGAAATCTATAAAAATGATTTTATATGTATTTGAACGAGCTGACCAACGCACTGATTTAGTTCAAGAGAGAGATTTTTATTATTATCATCAAAAAAAAAAATCTTCTCACAACACCAAAAATACATCAAGGAAAAAAAACATATACAAATAGTCATACAATTCAAGAAAATGCTACAAGGATGATAGCCCGTTAGATCTTACTCTAGGTTTAGCCCACAGCCCCGTTAAGAGAACAGATGATGGCCCAAAGAGTTATAGATACGTAGGGTTTAGTCTAAGAGATTTCTTTCTTTCTCGTCAATATATGAACAGAGTTGGATAAATCTGATTTAACCTAAGAAAAAAAAACAGAAACTCTAGCATTATTGTAACAAATTCTGCAGGTAAAAAAAATTTAAGACAGCAAATGTGTGACGATAATACACCGGTAAAATAACACTCAGACCTGTGTACTCTCATTCATCCAGCCATGGCCTTTCTTACACATGTATACTCACAACTTTGCTCGCTGCCTCTGGGAACATACTAATTCTAGGACCTTCACACAGACCCGAAAATGCAGTCCTTGACCAAGAAATCCCCAGTTCCAAAAGACGTACTAAACTCTCAGGGAACGATTCCTTGGGGGTTCTAATTTTTTCGAATGTCTGATTAAGTCACATAAAATTTTGTCCAGGCACGAAAGTTAGCAGAGCACAATGTCATTAGCTTTGGATTCTAGAATTAAGGAATGTCAGATCGGTGTCTACTTCCAGGAAGGTACTCTATTTGGTCACCACAATACTAGTCACAATCTCTGTCGGGATGGTTTAATGTTTCTTGTAATATTCTCGCCGCCAGGCAGCATGTACATTTAAATTTGTGGAGCAATATGACCTGGCTCAAAAGCCCAATATATATATTTCTAGTCTTTAGAAACCGTTAGTGGGGTTGCTATTAGTCTCTCTCTGATGGCTTATGCACTGTCAGACCCGTGTTACTTGAAACAAAGAAACCCACGTGGTTAAAGATAGGAAATGTCTATGCTTCTCACAAATATGTCTCTCAGGTTACTAAACGCTGGCAGGTTGGGTACCACCGTTTCACTATATAAAAGAAAGAACACATATCAAATAATTTACATATATGTACTCAATATAACTTACATTTTAAATAGCAAGCCGACCGCTTGACTTATAATTAAAACTTCCCATAAAGTAAGTTATATAAAAATCAATCATCAGGAATTTAGGAATATCTTCGTATTCCGTCAATATTCACTGATGTCGCATCTAGCATTTATAAGTTAGTTATTAAAACAGTTTCGACTCAGTATTTAACCGTTAAATTAAACTTATTTCAGCTACTTGTTTAGTAAACTAAAAATATAATTTATTTGGTATTTCCACTGCAACTCGACGATTAAAGAAATAACAAACTATCAAAATATTCACTCTGCACACAGAACTAGTTTAAAATGGAATCGGCGATTTTAACACTAAATCACTTCACAAAACTAGATATCTATTATATATATTATTAATATACCTCAACCACAGAATTACTAAGAACGTTAAACCACTTCGACCAAACTAAGGCCATCTCTATTTACAGAGATTATTTAGAAATCGAACGAAGGTTGTTCTAGTCTAACTGCAAAGTTACTGAGTGAAATGAAATAGTTTCAAACGTGTGTTAATATTTTAAACCAGACAAAGGATGAACTATCTCCCCCGCCCCGATCTCTCCCTCTTCTCATAACAGCTACGTTATACTTAGAGGCGTGTCGTAACTGCCACCGGGCGATTACGCACCTGCGTTGACAAACTGACCGGGAAAAGCGCGTGTCAGTTGCAAATCTCAGACAACCGTCTACAACTGCGTCGTACAGATGCCGGGTTTGACACCTTAAGCGAGTGACAGGTGAAAAATGGTAGACCAAAAGTCTGCTCTATGTCCAGCGAAACGAATTTCTCACACCCCAGGCCTAGAAATCTGGTCGGGCAGCGCTCTGACCCGGGCAAACTGCAGACGTATGTCTGGCGAGAACCGTATATTCACAGCTATCTGCGCGACTGACATCTGTATAATCGAGTTTCCGTCAGCATGAGAAAGAAAGACGGTAAACTATCGAATGGGAAAAGAAAATATTATTCGCAAGCTAACGAATGCGAAAAAATTATATATAAGAAAAAGGGTAAAGAGTGACAGAAAAAATTAGAGGACCCGAGTGGAAGAAAGGAAGATGTAGACAATTTATAGAACATAACTCCCTATGTGACACTGATCCCAAAGTGGACGACCTGCGGTCTATATTTTATAATGTGTGTACTTGTACATCACTACATATAAATTATCTATCAACAATCGTGTAGAATCTATAAGGCTACTAGCCTGATGATATTTTCTGACTGTAAATTATAACGACTGGACTTCAAATCCAGGATATTATTTTTAACAGCCCACAGCGGCATAGACCTGATATCATCATTTTGTCCCAGACACCTGACAGTTGTATTCAAGTCGAGTACCTAGTCGATACACTGTGCAGGACCGGCACTCTGGCAAAGAGTCGGTTGTTAAAATCCATCATCATCATCCTTAAAATTAGGAGCAAACAGATTATCAGGATACTGGGAGAATCACCTCACTTCAATGGTCAAAATCATAACGATTTTTTACACTAGTCACCTGTTTGTATTGACACCTGTACACAAATAGAATTCCAGACCGAGCGGGAACTTGAAGCTTGTTCTCCCCCGCCGTCTCCATACACAGCAAGCGTGTACGCCCTGTGTCTAGATTTATTCTCCCATTCTGGACAAACCAATTGGAGGAAAAGTGGGTAGTTTAGAACAGTGACGATAACCGTTAGGATTTATAACACTGCCAGGACTTAGTGAGAACTTTAGAAAATTCGGCGTTCACCTCATTAGTATTTTTTTTTTGGGGGGGGGGAAACGAACTGGGGCCAATTTGTACCCTCGACAGCTCGAGTTTGAACACTAATCACAGTCAAAAAAGATTTTGAGGGATATTCTATAAAACAATAGATACCACAGACCCACTGGTGACATACAAAATGTAAGAGATTGAGAGGTGACCACAGAGGGAGCGAGTGTGTGATGATTTTGTTTTTGCTGGAGAAAGATCTATTAAGTTGGTTGTTTGATTTTTTTACTTGGTCTTATCTCGCACCAAGATTGTTTATTCTTGTAAGCAAGTGTAAACCTACAACCTTTGGGTTAATATTTTTTTTCTCCACACGGTGAAGGCGTATTAAAAAAATTCATGATTTTTTCCTCGATATGTATGATACTTGATATCTTTGAGTATTGGTGTTGTCTAAGTTTAGTGATAAATAAACAACAAATAATTTAATGTTGTGTGTTGGTCAAACCATTACACATTTTTCCGTAGTTCTTCACATGTATGTGTCTTGTTGTCACATGGTGTAGTGTGTGTAGAGTAACCTGTCTTATTTTAGATAGGGAGCAAAGACTGTCTTGGAAACAAAGCACCGTCGTACAGATAGGCTGGAGGAGAGAAACCTACTCACTCTAGGAACATATCTTTCCCTCAACCTACCACAGTGAACCTAATTTCTATACCTTCTCGTAAATCATTAAACAGTCACTCTTTACTTAGACGGGCCAAATTAAAAAAAATTACCTAACGTACGACATTATTCTACGGAAATTAACAATTGGATATCTTTTCAAAACGAGGTCTGCAATTGTGATTTATTGCAAATGTGTATCCGAGTTTAATCCCGTATGAGCCCCCAATTGTCACGTATTGCCTCCCCTGCTTTGCAGTAGTGGTCCAACAGTGGACAAAACTCAGGAGTATCTAAATGGTTCGACAGAGCTGTCTCCCTTTGCACTAGATTACTCTTGGCAGAGATGTAGATAGAAGGTTAATGACGCTTCTACCTTACGGGAGATTTGTCATGTGCCATCATCTCAAGTTCTTTCCACGTTCTTCTCATCTCTTTCACCCCTGTTTCCAGTTCTCGTCTCCATGTGCTTCCTGGTCTACGTCTTCCTCTCTTTCCCTGGGGGTTCCAGAACAAGGACTGCCTTGTAATTCTATCAACAGGTTTCCTCAGTGTGTGTCCTATCCATCGCATCGTCTTCTTTTCATCTCTTGTTTTATTGGCACTTGTCTAGTAGTTGTCATCGGTTCCACGTTGGTAACCTTGTCATACCAATTTAATCCCTCCATTCTACGCAACCACCCATTTATGAAAGTGTGTAGCTTTTTGGTTGTTGTCTTTGTTGTTCTCCATGTCTCAGAGCCATACAATAGGACTGACTTCGCATTTGAGTTGAAGATTCTTATTTTCGGGTTGGATCTGATTTCTCTTGATCTCCATATATTTCCCAATGCTTCTCGCTCCTCTTGCCTTTTGTATTCTTATTTTGATATCGCTGTCTGTCCCTCTAATTTTGTCTATATTGCTGCCAAGATATGTGTACGATTCTACATTTTTTATTGGTGTTTCTTCAAGTTCAACCCTGTTATCATTACTTGCATATATTCTCATTATTGTTGTCTTTTCCCGGTGTATTTTCAGACTCAATTGCTGTGACCTCTCATCGAGTGTTTTTAATTTGTCCTGCATCTGATTACGGTTATGGGACAGAAAAGTCATCAGGAAAATCCAGATCATCCAACTGCTTAGTCAGAGTCCACTGGATTCCATTCCTGTTGTGTGTTGTCGATGATCTCATAACCCAGTCTATTGTTAGTAAGAAAAGTAGTAATCAATTAGTATTAACAGTTTAAAATAATCAACTGCTGGTGAATTTTATGTGGGAATCAAATTTTCTCTTCACTGAGATTGAAGGTGATGTTTTAGTAAGAAAGTTATGACACTTTTGCTGGTGCTTTTTATAAGCACTTAAATGATATAAAGGAGTCCTTGCAGCTGTGGTTTTCGTCACTTCTTGGTGAAGAGTGTACTTTTCCCAAACGAGTGGCGCAGTAACTTCAGTACTTCTGATAGCTTGTAACCTACGTTTTAGACAAAATAGAAAACAAATGTCTCGGCCAAGTACATTTGTGGGCTGCCGATTAACAGGCGCATTTTCGCTGTCCACCTACCAGTGTTAATCTCTCAGAAGAATTAAATTTCCGAGTACACAGTGTAGCCCACGGAAGATGATTAAACATCAACATTTTCCTCTTGGTATTAGCAAGGAAAATGTGTCTGGACGGCGCGAATAATGAGTTGCCTGAGTTACAAGTAACAAAGTGCATTTATCTCACAAAATACTATACACTTTAGGCACATCCGATGTAATCCTAACTCATCACAGCCCCATTCGGAGACTGGGGTCACCTCTGCGGTCGGTTTTCCGAACGACTAGCTAGAAGATATCTCCAGCGCTTGCTTTAGTGGTTTACGAATTTACTAGTTTCGTCTGCTGAGGCTGCTATCCACACACACACACACACACACACACACACACACACATACACAAAAGGTTATCCTTTCTTACCGTTCTGATGTCATTGCGTACTTGGACGATATTTGTCTCTTCAGTGATTCCTGGGAAGATCACTATCAAGGTCTTGTTGACCTTTTGTCTATTCTACGCTCGCATAATTTGACGGCCAAACCGTCAAAAGCCTTTATTGGCTTTAGCGAGATTTCTTTTTTAGGTCATCGTGTTGGTCACGGTCTCTTGCGGACGGAGGACAACAACACCTCTAAAATTCTCAATATCACTGTTCTGTGTCTCAGAGTTTGCTAGATTATATTTTGCACTTCTCAGTCCAAATCACAGGTGGTACTTCCGCCGACATTTCCAAAGAAATACAATGCTTATTTCATTTCCCACTTCAATCCGATCGTAAGCTTTTCAGCACTGTGTGGGATGGTGTCACGGGACGCGAGTAATTCCGCATTTAAATTCTTAAAACCTATTGCAGATATTTTGTCGATAAATTTCTCAAGGTATGAGAAAGCAGTCGGTTGTCTATACCCAATGTCAAAACCAGACATCGTTTTTCATCAGTCGTTCCATACTTTTCGACCGTAACATTTGTGACAAAACCAAAAAATTATGGATTGTACGCGCATGCGCAGTACATCTGTGAAAGATTGTGGTGCCGTTATTGGTGTGGACATGTCTTTTTATGTAAAAATATGACACGGAATTTCTGTGTTGGGGTGTAGTGGGGACACGGGAATAAGACAGTATAGATATAACTATTGTCGTTAGATGGTAGGTGGGGTATGAGGAGGGCGCGGGGGTATTGATTTTGGCAGGCGGGGGTGATGAGGGGTGAGAGAAAAACCAACGGGTTTATATAAGTCAGCCATGTGTTCGTATGTTTCTTTATACAATATACAAAGACATGTAGACAACAGTTATACAATATACATAACAAAAGGATAAGGTTATATAAATAGAAGTATATATGTATATTTTATTTCCAAACAGCAGTAACAAAAACATTATATGAGTAGGGGCACATATTGGAATACAGTTATGTTAGATGGAAAGAGGGAGGGTGTGTACAATTTTTAAAATTTATTTTCAAACAGCAGTAACAAAGGGGGACATAGTGGAAGAGAACTATTTTTTAGATGGAAAGAGGTGAAGTGGTCACGTTATCGGCGTGTTCCTGTCTTTTTATGTAAAAATAGGACAGATAATTTCCGTTGTTGGATGAGTACAGCTAAAAGTCTAGCTTATTGTGTTGTTTATTGAGCTCCTTAGTACGGTTGTCCTGCCCCGCGCTTGTTGTTTTAGTGAGAACCGCCAAAAAACGTGTGTTTGTCTATTGTGTTGTGTTGTTTTATTCAGCCCCTTAGTACTATGTGTATTGTGCTCCCCGAAACAACCAGGGGTTCTCTTCTCGTATAATTTCCTACCCTGGGAGTTCTGACAAACGATTCGTGTTTTACCCTCACTAGTAAGAAAACTCGGCTCGATGCGCGTCGCGAAACTTCGCGCGGAAAACCATTGCTCGTATACTTTATCTAAGAAAAACATTATACAAACAGGACACATAATAGAAGAGAGCTATTTTTTTTAGATGGGAAGAGGTGTAGTGGTTACGTTATCGTTATGTACCTGTCTGTTTATTTAAAAATAGAACGAACGAACGAACGAACGAACTTTATTTTCGAAGGGTAAATAATTGGGCGCGCAGGGAATTTCCGTTGTTGGGTGAATGTAATTACATATTGATACAGGGGCTGGGGCATGTGGTAGTTTTCTTTATTATTTATAGTATGTCACGAGTAATAAGTCTACACAGGACAATGCACAGCTAGTGGTATATAAGTGACACCCCCCCACACACACACACACACGCACACATCCGTATTCTCAAGGAAATACCACAAGAGCTGACGTGTTTTTATTAGGCTCTTATTACAACGACTAATTGTGTTACCGCGAGTTTTGGAACCGGATCGATGGCCCGTGCAAAACATCGCGCGTATACCATGACTCGTTTATAAAATTCCGATACCATAGAGGGTGACGTCAGGGCTAAATATAGCTATCTAGAAAAGTGTAATAAAAAATCTAACATGCAGAGTTTTGCGTATTTGTAGACGAAAAATCCTAGCTGCAACGGGATTTACCTTTGTAAGACTAACATTTTACCTTTGTAAGACTAACCCTGCTGCTTATTTCTGTTCACGTCACAAGTTCAAAACATAATCGATCAATAGTAGAAATGTATAAAAGAAACATTCCTTCGTGTGTTCGAAACCCCGCGACTTATGGTTTCACTTTTTTCACATCGGCGACATCTGGTGATAGGTTTTATATTGTCTCCCAAGCGGTTCAAACATGCGGCGACCACGGAAATGTAGTACATTAAATAAATGTAACTAGGTATTTGTTCCAGTTATTAAACGCGTATCTACGTTTTGTCCTGAAATTTTCAAACTTTAGTAAAAGCTTTTCTTCCAAGCAGCAAAGATGGTCCCTAAATTTTCTCCCAGGCCTGCGCAAAGGGTCCAACCTGTATGTAAATAGAACAGCTGTCAAATACTTCTTTATACATGTCAAACAGTCGCACGCAAGGGTAAGAACCAGACAGCACACTTGCAAGTCACAGATGTTCCTGTGCGCGCATTTAGGAAACTAGCTATAGACATCATCGGTCCACTGTCAGTATTGTCGGATCGAGGTTTTTTCTGTATATTTTAACGTGCATTGATGTGTGCACTAGATGGCCTGAGGCCATACTGTTAAAAACCATTAGTACCATGTTTGTTGCGGAAGCTATACACCTAATTTTTACTAGGATAGGGTTTACTGAGGAAATACTGTCCGATAGAGGGACACAGTTTATGTTTCAAGTTATGAGAGATATAGAAAGCTTATGTCGCATAAAACATTCATTCACAAGTTTTTATAGACCAAATTCAAACGGGGTTTGAGAAAGATTTAATGGCTCTCTTAAGTCAATGCTTGGGAAGGTTACTGATGCATACCCTCGGGACTGGGATAAAATTCTCCCATCGGTTCTCTTCGCTTACAGAGAGATCCCGCATGAGAGTACTGGGTTCTCTCCCTTTGAACTTGTCTATGGAGCGAATCCGAGAGGTCCGTTATATCTTTTGAAGGATTTAATCCTTGGTACCACTATTGATAACGCAACTCGCAGTAGTTACGAGTCCGTGGTTTATTTACGACATAGGTTAGTGGATGCATGTAATACTGCATCACAGAGTATTCTAACGACAACTCAAAAATCGAGGTTGCTGCACAACCAATCTCGTACCTTAAGATCATTTGTTCCAGGGGATGAAGTCTTACTTCTCTTACCTATCAAGGAAAATATGTTGTTGATTTCATGGCAGGGGCCATACAAAGTGGTGAAAAAGATCACGGATGTTGATTACTCAATTGAGATCAGAGGCAAATTTAAAACTTATCATCTTAATATGTTAAAATTATACACTCCAAGACCATCTGAATTGGTAGATGTCTTGGATGAGGTTCATCGATCCTCATGTGCTGTTGTTCAGTCTGAGGATGCCACATCTGCTATTCCTTTGGAATTTACTTTGCCTTCTATTTCTGCTTATGAGACGTGGCAAGATGTGTCTATTTGACAGCGTTTTCTACACCAAGAGATTTATTTGAATGGCATTATATATGTTTCGGGTTGGTGAATGCACCTGCGACGTTTGTTCGCATGATGCGCCGTTTAGTTGGCGATAGACCCGATGTCATCACATATATAAATGACATTTGTTTATTCCATAACACATGGGATGAACACATTGTAGGTTTCATTTCTTTGTTGGAACAGCTAAGGAAACATCATTTGACAGTTAGACCTTCGAAGGTACAGATAGGTTTCCAGGAAATTTGTTTCCTGTGTCATAGAATCGGCAATCATCGACTCTATCCGTCTGATAGTCTTGTAAATAAAACTCTGAACATTCAGGTACCGAAAAATAAAAAAAAGAGGTCCGAAGTCTGTTAGGGTTAATTAATTATTAATATAAATTTATTCCAGACTTTTCTTCTATCTCTGGTCCTCTTTCGGAGTTGACGCGCAAAGGTGCTCCTCTTAAGGTACTGTGGTCAGATATTTGTCAGGTAGCATTGGATAAGATTAAAATACTATTCGCGAATCATACTTTTTTTATTCTGCCAAATATCCATGAACCCTTCTTTATTTGCACAGACGCTTCTCAGAAGGGAATCGGTGGCAGTTTGATGCAACGTGTCGACGATGTACTCCATCCGTGCTTCTTTATAAGCCGAAAGTTGTCTGTAGCAGAAAAGAAGTACTCGGCTGGTGAAAGAGAGATCCTTGCTCTTGTGTGGACGATATCAAAACTGTCAAGATATCTGACTGGAAGAAAGTTTTACGTTGAAGTTGATCATCATCCTTTTACGTCGATGAAACCGATGCTTTTCTCAATTTAATATGCAATACATTATAAAGAAATCCACAATCTATTGTTACAATGAGATATGAAAAAGTCCTATAAACAATATCTACAACAGTTTTTAAAAAATATTTATCAAAATAAATCGGCTGGGAAAAGGATGCATGCCTAAATGGCAAGAAAAAAAATAAAATTATTTAAATTCTCAGGTATCCTGAATATGTTTCCAATTTCAAATACAAAATCAACTATGATACATGCAAGTTACGTTTCCAAAATTATGTTTCACAATATAATGGTTACTACATATAATCTCTGAATGTGCCAATATATTAATTAAAGGAAAAAAAATTAAATCTAGTGAACAAAAATACTTAGGGACTCTCAGAAGACGACTACTGCATCATGCCTAGTTAATGAGTTTGTGCATAGGGATGGCAATCTCATCGTGAATAAAAAACTATCTCAGCAATCACAGCTGCAGAAGCACATCAATGTGTGCACTAGGTTAATTTTTTTTAAATGTCAAAAAACTGGGTCACTTTAATTCGCACGTGAAAATTGCCATTGTTGCTGCAAAAACTCATCTTTTTTCAGCACGCCCCACTAGTTCAAAAGGTGAAAAATTGAGTTGAATTTGAATGCACGTGGAAAATGATCATCGGTTAAGAGTGTTCACCGTTGGTATGCAATAAATCAGTATTACAAGTGGTAGACATGATCACTGCATTAGCCATGCTACCAAAGAGAATTCTCAGCACTGTAGACCGTGGTCGAGCCATGGCATGGATTCAGGATGGTCAATCTGTTCGTCATGTTGCAAGACGTTTAGTAGTGTCCCACTCAACTATTCAGAGACTTCTTGAGAGATTTCAAGCTACCGGACATTTGGAAAACCGACCATGCTCACGAACAATTATATAAACCTTGTCTAAACTGAATGGCGGCCCTCAACTTATGTCCAGTAGTATATATATATATATATATATATATATATATATATATATATATATATATATATATATATATATATATATATATATATATATATATATATATATTATTCTGCCTCATACGTTTGCTTTCATATTTGTAATAACTGAATCAACTATGTTTGTTTAGTTTTAAAACAACAGATAACAAATGTAATAATCAATTAGTATTAACAGTTTAAAATAAATAAAATGCTAGTGAATTTGATGTGGGAATTAAATTTTCTCTTCACGGAGAATTAAGGTGATGTTATAGTAAGGAGGTTATGACACTTTTGCTGGTGCTTTTTTATAAGCACTTAAGGGAGTCCTTGCAGCTGTGGTTTTCGTCACTTCTTGGTGATGAGTGTACTTTTCTCACACGAGTGGCGCAGTAAAATCGGTACTTCTGATAGCTTGTAACCTATATTTTAGACAAAATAGAAAACAAATGTCTCGGCTAAGTACATTTGTGGGCTGCCGATTAACAGACGCATTCTTGCTGTCTACCCACCAGTCTTAATCTCTCAGAAGAATTAAAGACACGAGTACACAGTGTAGCTCATGGAAGATGATAAAAAATTAACATATACCTCTGGGTATTAACTGGGAAAATGTGTCTGGACGAAAAGGGTGACAATCGACAGTGTTGAAACCATAGAGGCATATCCCTTCTCAGTGTCCCTGGTAAAATCTACTCTAGAATCCTAGAGCAGAGACTCCGACGCCTAGCTGAGCCACAATTGGATGGGTCCAGTGCGGATTCCGAGCAAACCGAAGTACTCAAGACCTAATCTTCACACTCAGACAGCTGAGTGAAAAGGCCCTTGAGTATAAGAGTGAGATGCATCTTTGTTTCATAGATCTGGAAAGGCGTTTGACAGGGTCCCCTGGAGCAAACTTTGGGACTGCTTAACAAGGAAGAATATTCCAGCACCTCTGATTCATGCTATACAGAGCTTCTACAAGTCTAGCAGAAATTATGTGAGGACACCAAACCATAAGTCAGAAGAGTTCAGGACCACCACTGGTGTAAGACAAGGTGATATCCTATCACCTTACCTCTTCATACTCCTTATGGACGATGTCATCAAGGCATGTAAGGAGAGAACAAGAAAGTATTCAGTGGGGTACTGGAAGATGAGACAGGTCTATATTTCGGAGCTAGCATTTGCTGATGATGTTGCCCTGATTGCTGAATCAGAGGCACATCTCCAATCCAACCTGCAAGTCTGGAAGGACGAGCTGGAGAAGAGAGGGGTGGTCATAAACAGCTCTAAAACAAAATCAATGGTGATATCACGAGAAGAAAGAAGACATCAGATTAAGCTGGGAGAACAGGTCCTGGAGCAGGTCGACCACTTTAAATACCTCGGAGCTATTATAGACCAAAAATGAGGCATCAAAGAAGAGTTGGCCACTCGAAAAGCAGCAGCTGGGAGACTTTTTCAGGCCATAAATCGAGGATTCCTCAGCAAGAGAGAGGTTGGTAAGAAAACGAAGATGGCTGTATACCACTCCACCTATGTCCCAGTCTTGACATATGGATGCGAGTCATAAGCTCCAGTCTTTGTATTTTAAGTCCTGGTCCCTTAAGTTTTTCAGTCTCTGTATGCATAAAGGCGGGCTTACTTTTTAATGTTTCAAGTTTCCCAAAAACTTTGATCTGTCACAAGTATGGAATTCAAGGTCTGATCCTTCTCTTTCTGGCTTTTTGGGAGTTGCACTTTTGAAGTTGCGAAGCTGTCTGTTCTGTGTCTCAGAGTTTGCTAGATTATATTTTGCACTTCTCAGTTCAAATCACAGGTGGTACTTCCGCCGACATTTCCAATGAAATTCATTGCTTATTCCGGCTCCCACTTCAATCCGATCGTAAGATTTTTAGCACTGTGTGGGATGGGGTGTTTTAATTCATAATCTCCTCCTCGTGTTTAAAATATTACATTAATATTCCAACGCGAAATCACTTTATAATAAGACGTAATATTTCCGGTGACATCTTGTGCACTCTCACAAACGCATTTGTGAACTATTTTGATGGCCATATACTGCCTTTAAATACTGACTCGCCAGACAGATTGCCTGATATAATCACACACAGGGATGGTCCCGTGAAACTATTGTCTCATTATCGCCCGTGTTTTCGTGCCTTCTTTAGACAGTCAAACAAAAGCGTTCGCCGGGCGCTCAGACAAACAATATTAGATTCCTATTCATCCTCGTACGAGACCATATTGTGTCTAACAAAGATCGTCGCCTATCAAATGGGGTAGACGACTCAAAGACCGGGTATTGTTACGATAATACTACAGTTCACCTGGCGTAACGTAAACACGTCTGCGTGTAAAAAAGATAAAGGTAGTCCCATAGCAGATACTTCCGTAGGGGAGTTGAGTGTTAGAGACTTCACTCTACTGATCCAACATAGAGAGTTACAAGAATTAAAACGCATGATGTATGCCAAATAAAAGCGATTGGTGAGATAATGAAGAACAAGAAATGATACTGCCGTAGATCTAAAGGTGTGAGAGAGAACTCAAAAGTGCATGTTCAGACGTTCTATAACATTTATCCACACAATGAAAGTAAATATTTTTGAAATTTAAGCATTAATAAAAAGATTGTTTATAAATTTAATAAGTTTACAAAAGTATGGATCTAATGAAGACGTTCACACACAACATTCATAGCTATGTTTAAACATTACACTATATACAAACTCAAAACAGTTTCTTTCGAGTTTTTTTGGATATAAATTTATCAATTATGTCATTAAAATAAGTAAGTCGGAGTTTTTAAATGCAGAGAATGCTAAGATCAGACAACCGATCTTGGGACATTGTTGACCGCAGATCATTCTAAATCCTTTTTAGTCTAGAAAATGATCTTTCATCATTACAATTAGTAACCATTAAACACAGGAACAATCTGAAAATTGTTTCCACATTTGGAAAAGCTGTCTGACTTTTTTCTTGTAATATTATTTGGTACATGTCCTTGTGGCAGAAATTTTCTTTTTCACGGTGAGCTTGTTTGGCGTATAGGTGGTAGTGCAAGTGTTCATCGACTAGACTGAGGTCAACATCCTTTGGATACTTTTGCATCACAATCTCGACGCGCAGGTTCACCAAAAATGAAAAGTTGCCAGTTACACTCCTACACACTGTTGCCCTTTTTGTCTACTGACGAGGGAATATTAAGTTCAAGAGCTGCCGATTATTAAGTTCCCGAGCGTTTATTTATTTCAGGAAAAATCGGCTCACAACATCAAAGAAAGTACATCAAGGAAAATACAGGATATACACATAGTCATAAAAAAAATCAAGGAAATGTTGCAAGGATGATAGCCCCGTTATAGTGTTAACTCTAGGTTTAGCCCGGCCCCGTTAAGAGAACAGATGATGGCGCCCGAGTCACAGATACATAGGGTTTGAGTCTAAGAGTTGTCTTTGTTTTATCTCGTAATTATATGCGCAGAGTTTGAAAAAAATCTGATTTAACCTAAGACAAAACACAAGAACTCTAGCCTTAGCAACAAATTATGCAGATTGAAAAAAAATTAGGACAGCAACAGGGTGTCAAAGATATAATAGTGAAAATATCACTCAGACCAGCGTACACTCATTCATTCCGCCATGGCTTCTCATTCAGGTACTCACGACTTTGCTCGCTGCCTCTTGGAACACACTGATTTTAGATCTTTACACAGACTCAAAAAATGCAGTCTTCTGCCAAGAAGTCCCCAGTTCCAAAAGACGTATTTAACTCGGAGTCTCCGGGAACGACTACTTGGGTGTGCAAATTTGTTCAAATGTCTGATTACGTCACCTAACAATTATTCCAGGCGCGGGAGTTAGCAGAGCACAGTGTCAATGGCGTAGGTTTCTAGAAATGATGAATGTCAGGTCGGTGCCTTCCCTCAGTATAGGATTCACTTTAGTCACACCACAGATTTGTCCACAAGATATAATCTAGTCGGGAAATGATTGTTAATATTCACGCCACCAGGCAGCAAATTATATAGAGTTTTCTAGAAGAAATTAAGTGCTGGCTCCAAGGTCCAGTATTTATCATTACAGTCTTTGAAAACCCGTTATAGGGATATTAGTATTTCTGTCTAACTTGCACCGTCAGATCAGTGTTACTTGAGAAAACCCACGTGGTTCAAAATAAGGACTGTCTATTTCTTCACAAGTATGGAAACTACTACTAGGTGCTGGTAAAGTTAGGGTCACCCCAAAACTTTCACTGTGTGGAGGAAAAATAACACATATAATATAATAAACAGAATCTGTACTGGTTAAAACTTACATTTAAACTTGCAAGCAGAGAGCTTTGCTTATCATTTAAACTTCCCGTGACAGCATACTCCTTGGTCCATATAGCAACCAGTGGGGTGGCTCCAGAACTCATTAAAGTAATCGAGCAGAGGAGTCTTTTACTGCAGTCATCACGAAAGTTAAGGAAGTGTGGCCATGGAGCTCAAAATTATGTACCCCCATCTTAAACTGACATTGTAAAATAAAATTAAGAGGGGAAATTAATTGTTTTAATGCCAGGAACTGAGAACATCTCCAATACTAGTTCCAACAGAAACAAACTATTGAAGTCATGATGACAAATACCAACAGAGCTTGAACAAAACAAAACCAGTATTACCTCATATTACTACTACACAACTGACACACATAGGATACTTTTAATAATATATGTCACTACAAGATTCATATTGATAAATTCTGTACATATAACTTGTAATTAAAATTGATTGTGATTCCTGGTTCACTTTGTATTTGAATCAGGACACATATACATTAATGACAGCACTGAATACATATTGATATTTGAAAAGTTATCAGTGACTCATTTAAGATATTCTCATACAGTGTTATATGTATGTGAGTGTCACAGTGTTGTCAAGTGTGGTGGAATAAATTAAATTGTTTATCTGTCTGTTGTTGTTGTGACTTACACTTCATCATATACATACCCTAGACATATAACGTAGTCATCACAATATTCCAGAATAATTCTGACTGAGGTAAAATATGTGGTAGCAAGTAAGGTTATCTATAATACACTACTCTTATTAGATATAGATACCTTCACAGCTGATCTCAGTCAGTACACTAAGTCCCCTATAAATATTTATAACATCCCACTTTACCACATATATTGGGGGCTCGTCCGGGATTTTGAATCTCTCCCTATTAAAAATATTGGGGTAATTCACTTCAGGGAATAATAGAAATTAAAAAAGTATCCTTGGGTGAAAATAAATAAGGTTGAGCTCACAGTGCCTGTGTTGTCCTGAGTTAATTAGTCATAGATAAAATTGTTTAGTTAAATATTTTAGACATTTATCTGTTAGACAATGGCCGACCTGGCAAAATTTCGATCTGCTGCTGTACAGACTGCAAAAGAGTTAGGAATGGACGGGCAAATTATGATTTCTTATGTCACTGCTGAATGTGACAAATATATTGAACGAGAAGAAAGAAGATTAGAAAAAGAGGCCGAAAGAAAGTTAGAGGCTGAAAAGGAAATTAAGAGGTTGCAGATTGAGGCTGAGGCTAAGAGGTTGCAGATTGAGACTGAGGCTAAGAGGTTGCAGATTGAGGCTGACAAAGAGGCTAAAGCATTGGAAGCCGAGGAAAGAAGATTGTGGTTCGCACTGTTGACCTGCCATTGAAACATCATTTTTTGATGATGCGTAGATGGCAGAGCGGATAGTGTGATTCGCTTGCATGGCTAGGCGGGGTTGTCGCACGGAAGGTCCAGTGTTCAAATCCTGGGTAAGCCACTCATGTCTGTTGTTTTTCTGTTGTCTGGTGTTCTACTTCTTTATTTCCTGCGAGTGCCTGATAACATACCTTTATATTTGTTTCATATTAATTTACTGTTTACAGGCCTCAGGTTTCCCTCCTTATTTGTAATAAATGTTTGTACAATACCAAACCTACCCACTATCCTGTTCTCACTGTTCTAGTCTACTATCATTTACTGGACACAGTATTAAGGTCCTAAGGGTCTTGTTGGATTCGGCCTATACTGCTTGATAGAAATACAACAGAAGTGATTGCGTCATTAATAGGCTGAACTGCCCATGGAGGACTTCTGGTGTCGTGTATTGTGGTTCGCACTGTTGACCTGCCATTGAAACATCATTTTTTGATGTTGCGTAGATGGCAGAGCGGATAGTGTGATTCGCTTGCATGGCTAGGCGGGGTTGTCGCACGGAAGGTCCAGTGTTCAAATCCTGGGTAAGCCACTCATGTCTGTTGTTTTTCTGTTGTCTGGTGTTCTACTTCTTTATTTCCTGCGAGTGGCACGGAAGGTCCAGTGTTCAAATCCTGGGTAAGCCACTCATGTCTGTTGTTTTTCTGTTGTCTGGTGTTCTACTTCTTTATTTCCTGCGAGTGCCCGATAACATACCTTTATATTTGTTTCATATTAATTTTAAAAAAAGGACTGCATACTGTCTCTACTACATTATAATGCATAATCCGGACAGACCAAAAAATACATAAAATTGAGGTTACACCGGAAGGGTTAAATACAAAACAACAACAAAATTATCCAACACGGTATTGTGGCAAGTGCGGCAAACGATGACAGTTCAAGTGACCTTGATCTCTTATAAGCGAATGTTTGTTATTCACACAACAAGAGGCCATCTGCGATTGGGTTGAATTTATTTAACTAGTGCTGCAACGGAACACAGCTCAAGTGGAAATTATCTATATCAAGCGACTGTTTACGTGCGCGTTCACCACAATACCGCAAAACGTTGGTCAATTGCATTGTTTTGAGATTAATTTAATGCTGATATTTTCTTGTGTGCTGAATTATTATAGAAATGAGTGAAGTAACTGTTACATATTTACAAGAAATTGTTTTTCCGCGATTGTCGTTGGCTGAAAAATGCCGTGTAAAAACATTAGGTCGGCCTCTTCCGAATTTAAAAATTATCCAGACCTCGACCAGCAGGAACAGTACATATCAGAGAAAATTTAACAGAGAAATTTATGAACATCATGACTGGTTGTGTCTCTGTAATGTAAAGAATGCATTATTTTGTTTTCCTTGTTTACTTTTCAACGGTGATACTACATTGACAAAGACAGGCGTAACGGATCTGATACATTTGTGAGTGTTATGTATAGTATTTTAAATGAATGAACAGTGCAGCACCCCCAATGACAACCACCTGGAACCGCCACTGGTTGTTTGTCTTATCTAGACCTCTCCTGCTTGAGAATCACTGAGCCAGCTTCCCAGTTGTACAGTATTTCTCAAGCGTTGTGCCGCAGTCCACAAGTGTGCCGCCGCGCCTATCAAAGTGTAAGTATATTTTTAGTGATCATGTAATGTAAATCGATCTTACAGCATAAATTCATTCAGTAATAATTAGAGCTATTAACTGATTCTAACCCAGACATTTTTTCGATTTTTTTCTGTTTTACCGATGACCCAATATGCAGACATTTTATCTACAAGTGATGTTTTACAAACGGGCAGTAGACACATATATTAATTTAGTAGATATATGTATTATGCATCAAACTTTAGGAAATTGGCTGCATAATGTGGTGACTACTGTTGAGTTTTAATGTGATGTTATAATTGTTTGTTATGTCTTGTGAAGTGTAGAAACAATAAAAAATCAAAATCGAAAATGAATAAAAAATTATGCACATACACATAAATATTTCAGCTATACTTAATCCCTTGGTAGTAAAATACCACGAATTGAAACTTAAATCCAGCTGGCAACTAATTCAAAACGTTTGATAAAAAACAAATGAAAATTGTAATTTATATAAATTTTTTTGTAAAGTCATATATTGCTGAACTGGAATCTCACTTACACATTCCTGTCCCATGCAAATTAATTAATTTACTACTTAAAAATATCACGTTTGTTCAACGTCCTTATCGGAATCGAAAATATGTTATTATCGCTACCGATATCGCTAAAATTCATTTCGAAATTATATATTGAGATTGATTCGTTAATAGTTTATGAGTTTTATGTAAGTGACTTTACCACATGTAAACAAATAACCCTATGAAGTCATTAATTGATAAAAATATTCAAAAACTAAGCACTAATCTAATTATTTATCTACCAGTTCAAAATACGATATCCACAGGAAGTGTTTACATGATATGAACACTCTATCGCCACTTATTGCTTAATTTGTTGTTTAATTACGGAATCTTATAAAGCAGGCGTACCACGCGGCCTGTGGCCAGATCCACAGCAATTCTAGCAGCGGATATAAATCACTCACTTGTAACTTCACACATTTTTTTTCGCTCACAAACGTTCACACACATGTGCCGAATGTAATGAAATAATTTTAAACTGGCTTATCGCCAGATATTCTATAATTTTCCGCTCAAATACGACATATATCAACTTGGCGCGCCGTACGCCATGGGTAAAGCGAAACGCCTATCTGGCGCGCCATACGCCCGTTTTAAACAAAAATAGGTATACTTCAAAATTATTTTAATCAATTAAAAGAAAATCAAAGTGAGAGTTTTCTTTATTCTGAATTACCAATACATTAGTGTATTTGATTTAGTATCCATTCCTGTAATTGTATATTCAGGAGCGGGTTCATATAGGTGTGACGCAAATTTTAAGAAAATTGAAAAGTATGCCTTGAACATAAAATGGCTGAGAAATACTTACTTAGTATTTTCACTTCTACCGTGAGGTGTTGAGGTTTGGAAGAGAGAGCGCCAGACTATCAAATCGGCTGTCTTCCTCCTGGCCTGGTTCCATTCTAGTCCTCGGACCTTCAAAGATTGTCTAATGTTGTCCTCCCAGGGGACTCTGGATCGTCCTGGAGGTCTGAACCCTCTTGCTCTTAGTTTCCCATGCTTGTCGTGGTAGCCGATCTTCTCCAATTCTGCAGACATGGCCAAACCATCTTAGTTCCGGTTGTTCTACTTGGGTCTGCAGGGGGTGGGATTTTAGGCTTTGACGTATCGTCTGGATGCGGACCATGTCTCTTCTTGTTACTGCAACCACATTCCGCAGATACCTCATTTTTTCTGAGGTTTGCTTCTGACTTTTGTGGGTTGTAGTCTTTGCCCATGACTCGCATTCATACGTCAAGACTGGGACATAGCTAGGGCGGTATACAGCAATCTTCTTTTTCTTACTATCCTCTCTCCTGCTGAGGAATCCTCGATTTATGGCATGAAAAAGTCTCCAGGTGCGGCTTTTCGAGTGGCCAACCCTACTTTGATGCCTCCCTTCCGGTCTATATCAGCTCCGAGGTATTTAAAGTGGTCAACCTGCTCCAGGACCTGTTTTCCCAGCTTAATCTGATGCCTTCTTTGATCGCGTGATATCACCATGGATTTTGTTTTAGAGCTGTTTATGACCATCCCTCTCTTATCCAGCTCTTCCTTCCAGACTTGCACGTTGGATTGGAGATGTGACTCTGATTTAGCAATCAGGGCAACATCATCAGCAAATGCCAGCTCTGAAATACAGACCTGTCTCATCCTCCAGTACCCCACTGAATACTTTCTTGTTCTCATTACGTACCTTGATGACATCGTCCATGAGGAATATGAAAAGAAAAGATTACAGGATATCACCTTGTCTTACACCATTGGTGATACTGACCTATTGTGACTTATGATTTGCTGTCCTCACATAATTTCTGCAAGATTTGTAGAAAATCTGTAAGGCATGAATCAGAGGTGCTGGAATGTTCTTCCTTGCCAAACAGTCCCAAAGTTTGCTCCAGGGGACCCTGTCAAATGCCTTTTCCAGTTCTATGAAACAAAGATGAATCTCGCTCTTATACTCAAAGGCCTTTTCACTCAGCTGTCTGAGAGTAAAGATTAGGTCTTGAGTACTTCGCTGAGCTCGGAATCCACACTGGACCTGATACAATTGTGGCTCAGTTAGGCGTCTGAGTCTCTGCTCTAGGATTCTAGAGTAGATTTTATCAGGGACACTGAGAAGGGATATGCCTCTATGGTTTTCACATTGTCGATTGTCACCCTTTTTGAAAATCGGTGTTATGATGGCAATCTCCTAATCTTTTAGTATGATCTTGTTGCACCACGCTGCCTCTAGGACCCTTAAGTGTAATAGGTTGCCTGCAGCTCCGATGTACTTAACCATTTCTGGTGTTATAACGCCATACCCTGCTGCTTTGCCCAACTTAACTTTTTTCCAGTGCTGCCTTCAGTTCTTCCATCTTTATGTCATCTTCACCACCATTGGTTTTCTCTTCTGTTTTAGTGGTTATCATTTCTGAAGCTTGACCTTGCTCACCATCCAGGAGTTCTGAGAAATATTCTTTCCATCTTTCCATTACTTCCTTCGGGGCAGTAAGCAAATTGCTTTGCTGGTCCTTTATAAATTTGAGAGGGCATTGTTTTTTCTTTCTCATGTTTTTTAAGGTCTTATAGAACAATTTCTGGTGTTCTTTCGCATCTTTTTCTAGGGTTGAGAAACACTGCAATAGTAATTCGGTATTAAACATAATTGTTCTTTTCCGGAATGACTATTATGCCTCAATGGTTCTCATCTTGTTAAATTGGCTTAATTAGATCGAAAGTTGTATTAGCCCGTTCCCGTCGTTCTCTAAGGGTAGAATTCCTAAAGCCATCTCTATAGCTGCCATTGATTTTGATCTGATTGCACCTGCTATTGTACATAAAGCCAGATGATGAATTATGTCTAATTTAATCTTGTTACTGTGTGAAAATCACCAACTTCTGATAGCCAGGGTGGAAATGAGGCTCGGGAGATGTGCAACAATGCGGAATTGTAGACAGCAATTTGATGTGGGACATCTGGGGGATCAAGAGGCAGGAGACAGGTTTACGGTCGCGGTGTCCAACAGGTTCCGGGTGCTCCGGCGGCTGGGGGATGTGGAGGGTGCGGAAGACTTGGCGGCAGGTCGGGACGGTATGGAGTGGGACATGTGAGGTGCTGGGGGGAGCGACAACGGAGGGCATGGATGGCAACGGAGGCCATCGGTAGGATAGTGGACGGAAAAAACGGGAGAGCAGATTTGGACACAGCGGAGCCAGAGGTTCTGGGGCCGTGGCTCAGGAGGTGTGCACAGAAGGAAGCGGCAGAGAAGTTAAGGAAAGTGTCGAGAGAGACAGGAGGAGGTGTATTGAGGAGTTGGCGGGAGGAGCAGGGGATGCTGCCGCCAAGGGAAATGTGAGAGGACTGTGTGGCGGCACAAAGGGGCTGACGGGGAGGTACAGGCAAACGGGTTGCCTCATGGGAGACAGGAGGGGAGGGCTGCTCAGCAATGTACGGGAGCGGATGGGGAGGTGGACAGTGTTTTGAGGACCTTCTCGGTGGACCAGCTCCACGGGGCCCCCTGGGCGTCCGGCCAGCGGAGGGGGCTACAAGTTGACGATGAGAGACCGACGGGGAAGAGCTAGAGAAGGCCATGGGGCTTCTATGGGATGGGTGGGCGTCCGGACCGGATGGCATTCCAGCGGAGGCCATCGGAGCGGACGTCGACACGGCTACAGAGATGTTATATAAGTTGCTTGGTGGGGTCTGGGAGGGAGAGGAGATACCGGCAGAGTGGAGGGAGGGATGTCTGGTTGGATTGCCTGGGAGGGGAAATTTACGGGAGT
Source organism: Oreohelix idahoensis (assembly GCA_024509875.1). Taxonomy (NCBI): domain Eukaryota; kingdom Metazoa; phylum Mollusca; class Gastropoda; order Stylommatophora; family Oreohelicidae; genus Oreohelix; species Oreohelix idahoensis. Next base: position 73,939 of record JAMPIV010021085.1, read on the forward strand.
GCACAAATTATAGAGGAATGGTGTTGCTATCGGTGCCAGGAAAAGTGTTAGATAGGATTGTCCTTGAGAGATTGAAAGAGTCCATGCACAGGAGGCTGAGAGATGGACGGGCAGGTTTTCGATTGGACAGACCCTGTCCAGATCAGACGGTCACTTTGAGAATAGTAGTTGAACGGGGTCTGGAGTGGAGTTCACCATTGTACATCGGATTTGTGGACTGCGAGGGGACATTTGACCTTGTGGACAGAGAATCACTTTGGGGATTGGTGGGGCATTGTGTAGTTCCCCTGGGGATCATTAATTTAATAAAGAGGGCATATGGGGGCATGACATGCGGGGTTCTTCGTGAGCGACAGCTTGCAGAACCATTTGGGATAGGGGCGGGAGTGCGACAGGGATGCCTCTTGTATCCATTTCTTTTCTTATTAGCAATAGACTGGGTTGTGTGTAAATGATAGTAAGAAGTTATTTAATTTCTTTAGGACTTAAGATGTTTAAACGGAAAGGTATAGATATTTCAACAGCGGGAATGTTACTTGAGAGGTAGGTGCAAAGACTTCCTCGAATAGTACTTCATTTATAGAGAAAGATCGTTTAAAATGACATCTATACATCAGGGTAGTCCCCAATTTAGTTATTTAAAGCCTGAATAGATTTAAATGCATTTGGCTAATTAAACAATTATTATTTAGAATGGTAGAGATAAATTCACAGTATAATTCTAGCTTTAAATGATCAAAATCGGCCCAGAATTAAGAGAGATAATAGATAATAACAATCTCGCACATGGAACAAGAAGGCAGACACACGCATCAGTTTTAGATTCCTAACACCGCTTTTACCCCATGCCATCCGAGAGGGACGATGCGGTACTATATAAGTCTTGAACTTTGCTGATTTGAGGAGCCAACGTTTTCAAACACAAGCTGAACAGAAGAGAGCGGCAAAATTGGGCTGTCAAATACTTTGCCACTGCATCTGCATAGCAGACCTAGATACCTATTAACAGCCTGTTACAGCTTATGTGTATTGCCTGAGGGTAAGAAAGAATATATATATATATATATATATATATATATATATATATATGTGTATATATGTGTATATATGTATATATATATATATATATATATATATATATATATATATATATATATATATATATATATATATATAATTATGTAATTTTCCTGTGATTAATCCACTTGTGTGTAGGAAGTGTGTTGAATGTGTTAAGAAAAAAAAATTACAGGACGAGTGTGCTGCCGGCTGAAACGCAAGCACGTGTTGACTTTTAGAGACGAAAGCCAGCATTGTGAAATGTGTAGAATAATTGAGAATGATGGCAAAATTACAACTGTAAGTTTGATAATGTTTTTGAAGGAGTATTTCTTAAAGGAACGACACACTGATCAGGAACATAAGAAAGGATGACAGGATTTGTTAACATGTATTAATCAAGGTATTACTTAGTAGTATGTACTAAACCAAATCATTGAATGGAAGCAGATCATGGACAAATGGATCTAACTTAGGATTTATAAGGAAAGTGTAATCACGTTGAACTGGCTGTGAGTGGTACTGAAGTAAATTGTCCTGTGCAATTGTTAGCACAATGTCTGACACTGTTTGTTACGTCCATTGTGTGTGTGGATAGAATAGTGCTGGACCATACAGGGGTTGTGATTATTTGTATTCCAGGTTTTAGAAACAGAGATGGATCTCACTCTTATACCCAAGGGCCTTTTCACTCAGCTGTCTGAGTGTAAAGATTAGGTCTTGAGTACTTCGGTTTGCTCGGAATCCGCACTGGACCTCATCCAATTGTGACTCACCTAGAGGTCGGAGTCTCTGCTCTAGGATTCTAGAGTAGATTTTACCAGGGGCACTGAGAAGGGATATGCCTCTATGGTTTCCACACTGTCGATTGTCACCCTTTTTGAAAATTGGTGTTATGATGGCAATCTCTCAATCCTTTGGTATGGTCTTGTTGTACCACGCTGCCTGTAAAACCCTTACGTGTAATAGGTCGCCTGATGCTCCCATGAACTTAACCATTTCTGGTGTTATACCATCATGCCCTGCTGCTTTGCCCATCTTGATTTTCTCCAGTGCTGCCTTCAGTTCTTCCATCTTTATGTCATCTTCACCATCATTGGTTTTCTCTTCTGTGCTAGTGTTTATCATTTCTGATGTTTCACCATGCTCACCATCCAGGAGTTCTGAGAAATATTCTTTCCATCTTTCCATTACTTCCTTCGGGGCAGTAAGCAATTTGCCTTGCTTGTCCTTTATAAATTTGAGAGGGCATTGTTTTTCCTTCCTCATGTTCTTTAGGGTCTTATAGAACAATTTCTGGTTTTCTTGTGCATCTTTTTCTAGCTTTTCTCCACATTCTTCCCAGGACTTCTGTTTTGCTGGTAGCACTTTTTTCTTTGCTTCTTTTCTGAGTGTCACATATTGTCTATATTTTTCCATTTGTCCTGTTGTGTTTTTCACTCCTAAGTATTGTTTCCATGCCATTTTCTTCTATCTTATTTTCTCTTTGACTTTCTCTGTCCACCAAGGTGTCTTCTTTCTCTGGTTACCAAGTCGGACTTCACCGCATGCTTCTGCAGCAGCCGTCTTTATGATATCCTTGAATTTAATCCACAGGGTTTCCAAGTCATCAGGTTGTTCTTCTGTGTTGCTCACAGCTGCAGCAATAAGCCCCTGATATCTGGTCTTAAATTCTGGCTCTCTCAGCTTGTAGGTCCTAATGCTCATTTCTCCTGCTCGTTTACTTGGTTTCTTGCATGATGTTGGGCATTTCCTAGGCTGAGCAACTCTTTCAGTTGTTCTTTTGATTGTTAGCAGGTAGTGATCACTTCCAATCTCTGGCCCCCTCCAGATTCTTGCATCTCGGACATATTTGAATGAGCTTCTCCGAACAATGGCATAATCGATCACTGACTTCTCATTCTTTGTTGGTTCACACCTAGTGTATGCATGTATGCGCTTATGGGGGAACTTTATGTTTGTAATGATCAGATTCTGCTCACTGCAGAATCTAAGGAGTCGCTTTCCATTGTCATTGAGAGTATCTTCTCCATATCTTCCGATAACTCCACCCCATTAGCATGGTCGTTTCCAACTCTGGCATTAAAATCTCCGAGCATGATAACTTCATCTAGGCAGTCATCCACTGTCCTTTGACGCAGCTCGAAGAATTCCTCCTTGACCTCTGCACTCTCATCCTCATTTGGCCCATACACTATGACCAGGTTGACTATGGTTTCTCCTTCTTTTAGTTTTACAACCATAATGCGCTCCGAGACAAAGTTCCATTCCTGATACTATCTTTTTGATTTTGGGCCACAATGCAACCCACGCCCCCTTTAGCTCTTTCAGCTATGGGTACACCACTGTAGAGCAGCATGTTGCCATCGAGATCCATGACTCCTTGTCCTTTTTTTCCTTGTTTCCGTTATGGTCAGGATTTCTAGTTTTGCTTTCCTCATCTATTCCACCAGCTCCTCTTCCTTCCCATTTATACTTCTTGTGTTCCAAGTTCTATAAGTCGTAGTCCGTAGTCCGTTCCAGTTCGTCGCCTTTAGAATCAGTCCGGTTTTTCTCTCTTGTATTGCTCGTAATCGTGATTTAAAGCAAACAGGTGATTGGTCTGTTGTGCCTTTTCATGGTGGAGGGGCTGCCTCCTTACGGCCTCGATGCGGGCTACCCTCCTCCTTGTTCGTCCGGGCTTGGGACCGGCATAGACGGAGTTCACAATGAAATAAAGTACATAGCAAAAATATATATGTAGTGCATGGTCGCACACCTGAATGAACGACACCAAGTAAGAATGACAGATACAAAACTCGATTCTTTCACCCACTCATTCAACCTACATCGGAAAAGAATCAAGGATTACACTCAATGAACTGGATGGGGGCTCAAATCACAAGCCACCACTTCTACCTATCGTATTCTAAATTATTAACTTTGACCACTACTGTCCAGCTGTAGACCAAATGAACTGTCTACACAACTCTGCCTTGAACTTTCCACAGTCCTGCACTGCAGATCACGAACCTGGTCCACAACTGACTTCTTCAATAAAACCTGGTTCTTCTAACTCTTTATTACTTCTATATCTCCACTCTAAAGCATTCAGAAGGAATTTTGAACCTTTCTCCTCCTACGAATACTGCCGGTGATGACTTGGGCTTAAGACTCAGTGACTCTCTGACGCTGCTGTCACCTTCTGAGGAGCTGATGCGTGGCTGGGTGGAAAAGTAGATTTTCCCTTTCTCTTTTCTGTTGTACAGATGGCGGGTCTGGTTCACTACCACGTTATTTGATAGCCGAAGGCGTTAAATAGATTCAAGGCTTTATTATGGCCTTTGCGACGAGCACTAGGCGACGCTTCTATCTGATGTGCTTTTAGCGAGCTTAGAGCTCATGATTTCTAGAACCAGTTCCCGCTGAAGAATTTGTTTCTTCTCTGCAAAAGAACGTCTCGGTTCTGTCACCTTTGGCGATATCTCGAGCACTCGGCCCGTGAGATGACAACTTTGCCGTTGGTAACTGGTAAGGGCCGGTTTTAACCCCCCATTTTGTGCCGTGAACTGCTGTAGACAATATAATAACAACAGCTACACAAACACATAAACATAAACTCATCTCTAACACCTAATTCCCGTAAATAAATACCTCTCCCCCTTAACTCAATACAGCTCCCCTGCGCTGTTGTCGCACCATCGATAAACAATTATTTCACTTAAAGGTCAGTCTGCTATACACTAGCCTTCTCCTTCAATCCCCCCTATTCAACGTAAATATCCGACTGGTAAGTAAACAAACCCCGATACAAGCTGGCCTGGATTCTTTTACGTGCCGGTTGACCCGTTTGCCGTCACAACATTCATACACTGAAACGAAACTCCTGTACTAAAATACTAAGCCATACTTAAATTTACAGGCTGCCTCAGGACCGTTCAATCGAATGCCAAATTTGTATACAGCATCTGCTACACCCACTCAGTAAAATTAAATACACTACTCTTTATTTAGAGTTACACACACACACACACACACACACACACACACGTATATATATATATATATATATATATATATATATATATATATATATATATATATATATATATATATATATATGAAAATGAAATCCCATCTCTTAAATTAAATACTCCTCACTCCCCTGTTGAGTACACCTATGGGATGCACACAGTAACGTACACAAAATACACTAGCGTGTTTAAACTGCAACTATTATAATCAACTCTAGGTTACCTATATCGGACCTCATAATTTCAGTAGATTATAGCTTACAAACTTAACCTTATACAATTAATTTCGCAAGCGTCGTTACGCTGCAAATATTATAAATCAAAGATGAGGAAATATTAATTACCACCTACATAACAAAGTAATACCCAATTAAATAAAAATACACAATTACGCCCGAGCATCTACTCTGCCCCTATCATAATCGCATTGCGATTTTCACAGTCTAACAATTACCTATGACAGAGCTCCAACGTGTCTAAACGCTATACTTGCACAGATAATATCACAAACTACCACATTAACCAAAGATCGAACTAGCTTATCCTTGGAAAACATTATATGCCCTCTGACATTTATATTTTATCTCTAAGGTAGTAATTGATGGCGATTTGGTTTTAATAAAAGTTAATTAACTCCCAAAAGGGAAACTACGTTATTGTGCAAAGATTCTATTAAGAAACGAATTATAAGTACTACTCTAAATTAAAATATGAACATACCCAGTCGAATATCTTACTTAAGAGCAAGCGAACCTGACTTTGTTTACACGGCTGAATGTCTGGAGACTAAGAGAGACGCGCTAATGATATCTCTGATATTAATAATTTGAATACCCTCGCAAAAACCCAAGCTATACGTCATCGCTTGGCGTCGCTCTTAAACCAACAATATTAGGGCATCTCATAAACTATTAAAATCCCCTAATGATAACGCAGGCCCTTCATGAATCATGTTATTATTGTTACTGCGCGTCCAAAATTGCGTCATGTTACATCGACCGCGTGAACAAATTTAACTTTTATTCGATCCTAGCGCCAGTTTTACGTACATGGGTAGTGCTTTTCGCCCCACCCCCGCTTTACCTGCGTGGGTGAGGGGTTTTCGGCTATATCCGAGCTGAAAAATCTGCCCAGCCTAAAATAACTACAACTCCTAGTAAATACAATAAAAATGGCCGCGATTACTTTAACACTGAAAATACGTCTACTAGCCCGCAATCACTTTAGAGAGAGAAACTGGTGCGAGTATAAACTTAAACCTTACAGTAATCCCTCCTGAAAACTCGATTAATTACAAAGAGAAGAAGACTAAACTCAAATAGTTACAGAGAGAAGATGAAATGGGGCCTGTTGAAAATAAAATCACAGTAATTCTATCACAAGCCCCAAAGGCAAATGCAGTATCCAGTCCGTTCCCTATCAAATGCTGGTCACTGGCAATCATTCAAACTTGTTTTAATATAGTCATTTGGACATTTTTATAAATAGGCACACATTTCCTTATTAGAATAAGCCAGAGACACCTCAACCAAGTATATTGGTGTCCTTGGGAGGAAATAATTCAGGAAAACACTGAATACTGCAGGAGCTCAAAACACATACGTCCACGCAGTTCCAAACACAAGCCGCATCTCTCTTGCAGACGATCAACTCACTTCTGCTTCAAATTTGTTCACGTCTGCCAGACAACCATATTGGCATGACGTCACTTCAAGTGACTCCGTATAAAATAAACAAAAAAGGAGCCCTGTTGAGCTGCCTATTATACCGACGTAATCGTTATGAATTGTAATTAAAAACGAGAAATATGTCTTGTCCCCTGTCAGTGATTATGCCTGTCTCAGAGTCAGTGGGTGTATTACTTTTATCAATTTTACCCAACATATGCAGTCCGTCAAAAATTCGGACAACAAAAAACGGCTGTCAGTCTGGTGCAATGGAAAATTGTCACTAAGAAAGTTTCGTAAGTGTATATACATTTACAGTGTCAGATTGACAGACAATTATGCCGCAGATACAACTGTACTTTTTTACTATAACATAGCCTGGAAGAATCAAAACCGACCATACGTGGCGGTTGATGGTGAGAGAAGGTATGTTTCATGGCTTTATTGGTGGCGCATTCGCCGGATGTAAAACGCATTTACAAGTTCAACATGGTAGGTCAGTACAACAGTCAATGTAGAATTATTGTTACATTAAAAGATGTATATAGCTTTATAAAAATATGAGCTAAAGTCTACGTTTGTTTTATAAATTATATTTGTTTAAGAAGCAAACCAGACTACAATTTAAAATTATTAAAATATAAATATTGTAAGTAAAGCATAAACAAGGAAACTAGTTTTTCATTACAAATTAACATTAGTAACTGAAAACAATTGGCTTGCAATAAATGCTTGCCCTAAATATTTATTCTTTGTTTCTGTGCAGGTTTTCTCCCGTTACCACAAAAAAATACCGCAATAAATTCCCCTGTAAAAATAAAAGTGCTCATACATTCACTGCATAAACAACACGTAAAGTTATTTGCATACCAGATACGGTAGTAGGGGTGCGAAGTGTTGAAGACTTCTTTATACAACGTCCAGCTAATGATTGGGTGACCAGTTCTATTTATTCCTCTGTACCTTTGCCTTCTTAAATTTGTGTTGCTATCAGTGCTATCAGTTCCGACAAACCAGGTAGACTGACAAACATATAAAACTTGTTTTAATAATATCTCTCCCCCCCCCCTTTTTTTTTTTTTACCTAAAACTAAATATTCGTAGGACTGAGTGATACAAATTAAGACACCCCTACAGTGGTAATTGGTGTAGTAAAAAAACTAATCCCGAAAATAAACTTTGCGTACCCACAATTTTCCGATATAAAACTGACGTGTTAAAGACTCTGTACCTCCACTTATATCACACATACAGAGAGGAGAAGCCAGCCAGATAGGAGACAAGAGAGATTTCTAGTATATGACGTGAAGTAATCATTAAAATTAATAGTGCTAAACTTTAGATAGTGTATTCATAGTCACTGTTCCCAGGAATCTTCTGAAAGTACTAAAACTAGGGTTTGTAGATTAATAATTAATACCATTTCAATCCTTCTATTCTATCCAAGCACTAAATTATGAATGGTTGTAGCTTTTTTGTTGTTGTATTTGTTGTTCTCCATCTTTTGGAGCCACATCATAGTACTGACGTCATTTGAGCTGCTTATTTTTGTGTTGGACTTAATTTCTCTTGATCTCCATGTGTTTCCCAATACAATGAAAGATCTTCTTGCTTTTTGTATTCTTATTTTGATACCACTGTCTGTCCATCCAACTTTGTGTATATTTCTGCCAAGATATGTGTAATATTCTACATCTTATAGTGGTGTTTCCTAATATATATATATATATCCATCGTTGGAGTTGATAACTTGGTTGATGGGAAATTGGTGTTTGCATCTGTATGAACTCATTTTAAATATGTATATAACGGTACCACCCGTGTGTTACCGGGGCCCGAAAGGGGAGCAAAGAATATTAACACTGTACCCTACCATTCAATCGCAAAAAGCGACCAAGGAGGGTTGGGCATGGTCTGGTTACCCCATCCCGTAAAAAAACTTGTTACCAAAAAAACGTCAACAAATATGGACAAGTCCAATAAAGAATGGACACGACAGGAAGACTTGGCTTGTGTTTGTTGAAGGCCTATGCTTCTTGGGGAGCTAAAGGGTATTGGTTGATTGATATAAAGATACATCTAAGTATCTCTATATATTGCTGAATTACCTTCTGCTATGGACTTTCTGAACACGAGTCTATTGTTACATAGTGACAAATATTTATCTCGTGGAAAAGCGGCGGGGTTATAAACTTTACAAAAACCGAGAACAATCAGTTTTTTGTAGTTTTCTTCCTTAGATCCTCCTATTTACCTCATCGCTATGAGTAATTCTTGATTGAAGGTTACTTCTTTCTATAGACTCATCCTTTTTCTCTAACTCTCTGGCCATGATTCGTGGACTCCTACGGCAGACCAAGGGAGATAACCGCCATAACATTTATTTCTGCTTCATGTGGTTTTGTCGGCTGAAAGCTTATTCTCTCCTAGCTGGATTAAAAAGGGGGGATTGGGGCTGTGGAGCTGATCTACAGTACAGTATTCCGAAGTTGCTAGAAATAATTCGTCCACATCTTTAAGTTTTCTATTATAGTAATTATGTTGCTCTGTTAGCTTCTGTCTACTATTGTAGAGGTTCTTCAAATTGTCTCTTTTAATCTACATCTCAGTTTAACATCTGGTAGATTTTTCTGTAGCCATCAATCTGTGTTATAAGGTAAGACTGCTAACCACATGAAACCAGTCTTACAAGAGCTTCTTCTTCTTACGGCACGCTTGATTGTCACAGTGCTTCTGCTCTTTCTTTGTCACGGCATATACTCGCGGACATAACATGACGTCCACATTCACATCAAGTGCCATCTTCGCACACAAATGTGCTGTGATAAATCACATCCTTGGTCAGTCTCTTGTCTTGGCGGTAAACTCTTGTTTGTTATTTTATGTACATATTTTGTTGTTTCTAGTTGGCTTGTATAAATCTTTATCATTAAACGTATTATTGGTTTCTCACACCACACAACAGTTATTAGACAAACATACACTCATACAAGCAGGCAGACAAACAGACATGCTGGAGGGCAGATAGATAGATAGAGAGATAGAAAGACAAACAGTTAGATAGACAGACAGACAAACAGATACATTGATATATAGATAGACAGACAGACAGACAGGTAGGTAGGTAAATAGTATATAGTTACATAAATAGATAGATAGATAGATAGATAGATAGATAGATAGATAGATAGATAGATAGATAGATAGATAGATAGATAGATAGATAGATAGATAGATAGATAGATAGATAGATAGATATATAGATAGATAGATATATAGATATATATATAGATAGATAGATAGATAGATAGATAGATAGATAGATAGATAGATAGATAGATAGATAGATAGATAGATAGATAGATAGATAGATAGATAGATAGATAGATAGATAGATAGATAGATAGATAGATAGATAGATAGATAGATAGATAGATAGATAGATAGATAGATAGATAGATAGATAGATAGATAGATAGATAGATAGATAGATAGATAGATAGTGTCGTGAATTCTGATTCACAACACGTCATGCATACCACCGTGGTACGCCATACTTTATAATAGTGTATGCTTGACGGACCAGTGATACGGCATCTTCATGCATAGTGTTTACAAACGTATTAGCATAACAATGGCCGAGCTGAAATCTGTGCAACCTTGTTATAATTGGAATTAAACTACAGTAGTATGAGCGAAGTACCGCCTGGAAGAGGTTAGTAATTTAATAATAGGATCGTTATTGTATAAGTAGGAGTAAAGACTTCCACGAAAAGTATTATACGAATGGAGAAATCTCGAGTGGAATGCATCGAGACATTAGGCAAGTCGACAATTTTGCTTTTTACGCTACGCCTAATAAAAGATGGAAGTATGTAAGAAAAAGACAATTATCTAGAAAGATAAAGACTAATTCAGGGCCTATTTTAAACCTAAGATGATGGAAACCGCTCCAGGAATAAAGAAGATATTTGAATTCCTGGTTTTCCATATTTGCACATCTAGACAAATGTATGCCGATATTTGCGTATGCAACACACGGCATCATTACTGTGTTACAGTCTGTTATGGTATGCTAGTAATGAATACTTTATTATACTTTTCTTATATTTGTGGTCTAAGGGATTTTACCTGTGATTATGTTTTGCTTTTGATACAGGTTAGATTTATTTGTTATGTTTCTTGACTCTGCCGATTTTCGGTTTGGATTAGCCTTCCAGATTGTTCGAGATTGCCTTATATGGTTATAGACAAGATTGTACGAGACGGCGTTATATGATTTTCGACCTGGCTCCTCGGTACGGTGTGAGTTGGACTCACATCAGCCCATTATCCGGGCGCATGCGCGATGATTTTGGCACGACCGGAAGACTGTGGTTTTGGGAGTCGCCTGGCGTTTTTAGAGCTGAGAAGTCGCTCAGCGTTTTTCTCTTACGGTGTCAAAGGGGATCAGAGTTCTTCTGTGATTAAATTATGTTTAAGATTCCCCCCTTTAATGTGATTCTTGAATAGTGTTATAAGCCTAGGAAATAACAAGTGTTTTGGTGTGTGATTCATGGAAGGCAGAGCAGGTAAGAAACATTTTGAACCTATTTGTTATTGCCATGAACTTTGAGTACTTAGACGACTTACTCCCGGAGCGGAGAAGTGGTAACTTTACTATTTTTGCCAGAGGTGTTGAACCAGATTATCAATGAACTATAGATGTAAGCCCGCTGTTCATGCGGCCTATTGTTTGCCAAAGGTGTTGAATCAGAGTATCAATGAATTATATATGTACGCCCGCTGTTCATGCGGCCTATTGTTTGCCAGAGGTGTTGAATCAGAATATCAATGAATTATATGTGTAAGCACGCTGTCCATGCGGCCTATTTTTGACAGAGGTGTTGAACCAGATTATCAATGAATTATAGATGTAAGCCCGCTGTCCATGCGGCCTAACTTTGCCAGAGGTGTTGAACCAGAGTATCAATGAACTATATATATATAAGCCCGCTGTCCATGCGGCCTAATTTTGCCAGAGGTGTATTGGCGTGTGATTACGTCCATGATGTGTTGAACCTTTGTATAGATGACAATGTATGTGTCGATGACAGCATGATTTGTATTGTACCGTAATAAACTGTTTGGAAACGTCATTAGTCGTTCAACGCTTCCTGACTTCATCGTCATGTGTTACTGTGACGTCTTCATGACATATTTACAGTAGCCCTGTGTGGGCGTGTATGTCAACATACTTACATTTGTAGCAGTACCAACTACTTTCAACAGTGCCAGTACACCAATCTGCTACCGTGCTACATCTACTACACTATTTACAGTAATGGCCAGTATGGCCCATCGAGATTGGCTAATGAACAAAATTTTACAGTGGTGAAAATTTTACATACTGCTTCCCGTGTCGTTCGGCCCTGACCTATATAACGACTTGCCCTCTTGCGAAATAGGCCATGCAATTTTGAAAACACAGCGAGAGCGCCAGGTCTGTCAGTGAAGACTTCCTTTGCCGTCGGCATCTGAGAGCAGACTGCGTGACCATTAACAGCTCGTTTGTATGTACTTGAGGGTACAAAAGAATATATATATATATATATATATATATATATATATATATATATATATATATATGTATATATATATATATATATATATATATATATATATATATATATATATATATATATATATGTATATATGTATATATATGTATATATGTATATATGTATATATGTATATATGTATATATTATATATGTATATATGTATATATGTATATATGTATATTTATATGTATGTATATATATATGTATATATATAGTTATATATATATATATATATATATATATATATATATATATATATATATGTATATATATATATATATATATATATATATATATATATATATATATATATATATATATATATATATATATATATATATATATATATATATATATATATATATATATATATATATATATATATATATATATATATATATATATATATATATATATATATATATATATATATATGTATATATATATATATATATATATATATATATATATATATGTATATATATATATATATATATATATATATATATATATATATATATATATATATATATATATATATATATATATATATTATATAATATATATATATATTATAATTAATTAGTTCTAATTAATTAATTAAATGGTGCGATTGGAAGTGTGTAAAAATTTGTTATTAAACTACTGTGTAATTTCAAACAGCCTCTGACAACCAAGTCCAGCTCCCGGCCTTCACGTGTGGCTCAATTTGAGCCCGGCGGAACTGTTTCCACTGACGGGAGAAGGGGCAAAGGCGAGCGACTGGCGCCTTAAAATCAGCAGCTTCGGGCAGATAGGGCTCGTGATCCTTGGTTGGTAGCTTATCTAAGAGAAGGAACTCTGAATTCAAACCACCGCTGCCTTGCGGGAATATCCATTTATGGAATTGGCTTCGGGAGTAAACCCTGAGGATAAATCCGGAGTCGGAGTCCCTAAGGCAGTCCAATGTCGATTCGACATTTATCTGGCAACTCCTGCGACATGGCTGGTACCAAACTGTATCGGCTACTGCCGTTCCTTTGGATCTACCGGCTGTGTGGAGAGGGGGAACATGCTGCATGGGCAACAGCTTGATCTCCATATAACTGTGCCCAAGCTCGCGCCCTGGAGAGGACACTCCAGCTTCACCCTATAGGTGTCGGCAAAACACGGGAAGTAGCAGTTACCGGTTATAAGCATTTTGCCCAATTGGCGTAGGGCATGGCGCCAGGGGCTACTTCCGACAGTGGGAGAGGTTCTAGGATCTCACTGGACAGCTACCGCCCGCTTCAAGCTGGGCAGCCCCCAGTCAATAAGGTGTTGTCCCGCCACTGTCTGCTTTCCCCATTGGGTGCATGGGGATTAGGGTCAAACCCGAACTGTGGACAGAAAATTTTGCACCAACCAATTATCGAAAAAATAGAAATAAGCAAACTCTCAGATTGGGATGCTGGAACGTCCGGACTATGTTGACTGGACTATCCGAAAACCTACAGGATGTAAACGATGTAAGGAAGACAGCCATAATTAATGATGAGCTTAAACGACTTCAGGTGGATATAGCTGCACTTCAGGAAACGCGCCTGGCGGGCTCTGGAACGGTGAGCGAGAAGGACTACACATTTTATTGGCAAGGGAAAGATCTTAATAAAGCTAGAGAACACGGAGTAGGTTTTGCGGTCAAAAAATCGCTAACTAAAATGGTTGAACCAGGCGAGAATGGATCAGAACGCCTGTTAACGCTCCGCCTGCAAACTAGCACAGGTCTCATCACCCTTGTCAGTGTGTATGCTCCTACTCTGTACTCTGCCTCAGAAGCTAAAGATGAGTTCTACGAGAATCTAACAGCAATTATCAAAAGCATACCTAGGCAAGAACAGCTTGTTCTCCTTGGTGACTTTAATGCTAGAGTGGGTGCCGATAATGTTTCATGGCCTTCATGTCTGGGCAGGTTTGGTATTGGCAAGATGAATGAAAATGGACAACGGCTCTTAGAGTTGTGCGTCCACCATGACCTCTGCGTGACCAACACCTACTTTCAGACAACACCCCAGCATAAGGTGTCATGGAGACATCCACGATCCAAGCACTGGCACCAACTTGACCTGATTCTCGTCAGAAGGCCACTCCTCAGGTCTGTGCTCTCCACGCGCTCGTACCATAGTGCAGACTGTGATACAGATCACCCATTGGTTTGCTGCAAATTCAGAGCACAACCAAGAAAACTCTATCGTGTCAGACATGAAGGGAAACCACGCATTGATACCAGCAAGATGTCAGACCCTTTCATGATCGCTCAATTCACTGCGACCTTCGAGAAAGTGCTCAGTAGCCCTCAGCATGGTGATACTATTACAGAGAACTGGGAATATCTACGGAACACCATTCAAAGTACTGCACTTGCCACCTTTGGTAAGAAAACAGCAAAGTCAAATGACTGGTTTGATGCTTCATCAGATGTGATGGCACCTGTCATTGAAGCTAAGCGCAGTGCTATGAATGAATACAAACGTTCACCGAGTGCCAGAACCCTACAGATCCTGAGGGCTACGAGAAGCAAAGTTCAACAAACTGCTCGACGCTGTGCAAATGACTACTGGCTCCAGCTCAGTGAGAGCATCCAGATCGCAGCGCAAACAGGCAACATTAGACAAATGTATGACGGTATAAAGAAAGCACTTGGCCCCCACAAAAGTAAGACGGCACCGCTAAAAACCATCAGCGGAGAGAAGCTAACCGATAAGGGTAAGCAGATGGAGAGGTGGGTCGAGCACTACTCTGAGCTTTACGCTAGAGACAATACCGTTACGCCTGCAGCCCTTGATGGTGTCAACAGTCTGCCAACTATGGAGGAGCTGGATGCCGAACCAACATTAGAAGAACTCAGCAAGACTATTGATAGCTTGGCCTCTGGCAAAGCACCGGGCAGTGATGGGATTCCTCCTGATTTAATCAAATGCTGTAAGAGCACGCTATTACATCCCCTGCATAGGATGCTATGCCAGTGCTGGGAAGAGACAACTATTCCTCAAGACATGCGAGATGCCAAGATTGTAACACTGTATAAAAATAAAGAAGACAGAAGTGATTGCAATAACTACAGAGGTATCTCTCTTCTTAGTATTGTTGGTAAGGTTTTTGCCAAAGTCATCTTAATGCGACTACACAAGTTAGCTGAGCGCATATATCCAGAGTCACAGTGTGGATTCCGAGCTGGCAGATCAACAACAGACATGATCTTCTCTCTCCGCCAGCTTCAGGAAAAATCAAGAGAGCAGAAAAGACCATTATATATCGCCTTTATAGACCTCACAAAAGCATTCGACCTGGTTAGTAGGGATGGACTCTTTAAAATCCTCCTGAAAATAGGCTGCCCTTCTAAAATGCTGGAAATGATAAAGTCATTCCATGACGGCATGAAGGGAACAGTCCAATATGCTGGAAGCACGTCACAGCCCTTTGATATACGAAGTGGCGTTAAACAAGGCTGTGTTCTGGCTCCGACCCTCTTCGGAATCTTCTTTGCCTTACTCTTGAAACATGCATTCAGAGATGCAACTGAAGGAATATGCATTCACACTAGGTCAGATGGCCGTCTGTTTAATCTTTCAAAGCTGAAGGCAAAAACAAAAATCAGAAGGGTCACTATAAGAGACTTGTTGTTCGCTGATGATGCTGCAGTCGTCACTCAAAGCCAACAGGAGCTTCAGAGCTTGAAGAATCGCTTCACTAAAGCATGCAAGGACTTTGGCCTCACAATAAGTCTAAAGAAAACGAATGTGCTGAGTCAGGATGTGGGTGCTGCACCAGTTATCACTATCGATAACTATGAATTGGCAGTAGTGCACCACTTCACATACCTAGGGTCTACCATCAATGACAAACTCTCACTGGATACAGAAATCGACAGCCGCATTGGCAAAGCTGCAGCTACCTTTGCCCGCCTCACATCGCGTGTTTGGGGAAACTCTAAACTCACCATGAAGACCAAAGCTGCGGTATATAATGCCTGCGTCACCAGCACACTCCTATATGGCAGCGAGACCTGGACGACCTATGCTAAGCAAGAAAGAAGGCTCAATACCTTCCATTTGCGGTGTCTACGCCGCATCCTCGGCATCTCGTGGAAAGATAAAGTGACAAATGTCGAGGTGTTGTCACGTGCTGGCCTTCAAAGTATGTATACGCTTCTTAGACAGCGCAGACTTCGCTGGCTTGGCCATGTTCGCCGCATGGAAGATGGTCGCATCCCAAAAGATATCTTCTACGGACAATTAGCAGATGGCAAGAGAACAGTTGGGCGACCACAGCTGAGGTTCAAAGATGTGTGCAAGAGAGATATGAGGGCACTGGACATGGATCCAGCAACATGGGAGGATGAAGCTGCCGATCGCACTAAGTGGCGATGCTATTTACGGCGCCACCTCAGATTGGGCGAAGAGAGGCCCACACAAGAAGCAGAGGTGAGGAGAAAACGTCGAAAGGAGCACCAGGAAAATAAGCAGCTGAGGGCTGTCACCTCAGGGGCGCATTCCCATAGTCAGTTATGACTG
This sequence comes from Oreohelix idahoensis, assembly GCA_024509875.1. NCBI lineage: Eukaryota > Metazoa > Mollusca > Gastropoda > Stylommatophora > Oreohelicidae > Oreohelix > Oreohelix idahoensis. Next base: position 90,812 of record JAMPIV010021085.1, read on the forward strand.
AAGGGGCTATTATTATTATAATTTCTGCAGGCAAAACCAAGCCTGTGTATATTCAAATAAATGGGAATGGCAGCGGATAGTGTGTTCATAGTTTTAGAAAAGCATTCAAAGAATTATTTCTTGATGGAATGGGACACACACCAGGAACAAATAGATAAGCTACAGTCCAGTGTACAACAGCATTACCACAAATCAAGAAATTTAAGACATAATGATGATAATTCAGTGCTTCTAGATAGGCAGATTCAGTAATTGACTGTAATTGGAGCTAAGCAAACTAAGCATAGAACAAATTGAATCTAACAGTATAGATATATTTGCAGTAAAACTAACAAATGAGATTTTAAAAATAGCAATAATATATACCAAACAGGAATATGCCTGAACACTTAAAACCAACACAAAAAGGCAAAAATAGGAAAAGAAACAAAGATAAAAATCCAGTACCATGGTGGACAGACAGAAGTTCAGAACAACTGAAATTGAAGGAGACGGCCCTGAAAAAGTATAGAAAAGCCAAAACTGAAGAGAATTACACAAACTATAAAAAAGTAAGACATGAAACAAATAAAATAATATTCAGAGCTAAAGAAAAGAGTTGGAGAACATTTTGTCAAACACTAAACCATAGGTCACAAGTAACTACAGTTTGGAGAAAACTAAAAGCAATTAAAGGAGGAAACAACAAGAAATTTAAAATCCCAACAATTAAAATACCAGAGAGAGCTGAAACAGATAGAGAAAAAGCCAACATACTAGCTAAATACTTCTATCAGGTTAGTTCAATAGACAGTCTAGATAAGGCAGAAATAAATAGGCGGAAAACACTGCTAGAAAAATTAAAAGGAGAAAATATGGACACCACACAGGATGCTAATTATTTAAATGCAGATATTACAGTAGATGAAATAGAAAGAGCTTTAGCAGGAAAAACCAATACTACCTCTAGGGAAGACATTCTGAGCTATGAAATCCTCAAAAAGGTATTAAATACAACTCTAAGAGTGATTGCATTCTCTCTACAACAAAATCTGGCACACGGGAAAAATACCGTGTTCATGGAAGACAGCAGTAGTTATCCCCATACTAAAGCCAGATAAGGAAACACATGATGTCAGCTCATACAGGTCAATATCGTTAATATCGCATCTAGGAAAAATTCTAGAAACAATAGTCAACAGCAGACTAAAATTTCATCTAGAAAAGCATAATTTGTACAATCCAACCCAGGCAGGCTTTAGAAGCCAACATAGTACAATAGAGCAACTGTTGAGCAACATGATGTTCCCAAGGCTGGAACATGATGTTACACACAAACCACCCAAAACAGACTGCTTCATTCTTTTAAATACCGCAAAAGGAATGAGATATTTATTTAAAAAGACAGTGGGCCAAAGCAAATATAAAACAGGCTTCAAAAGGAATTAGCAATATTCCTTGATGTAGCAAGAGCATATGATGAGTGTTGGAGGGAGGGTGCACTACATAAAATCAGGAAATTAGGTATAGTAGGCAGAACCTACAATTATCTAGAAAACTTCCTGCAGGATAGATACTTCACGGTACAAATAAACAATGATAGATCTGAGGTGTATGAGCAACAGAATGGAATTCCCCAGGGATCAGTAATATCACCATCTAGTTTTACGATTATGGTCAACGACCTAGGCGACGAGTTTAAAGATTTAAAAAACAACGTATCCCAGTTTGCAGATGACGCTGCGATATGGAGAACGGGAAGAAATCTCCCATTCCTCTATAAAACAGTACAAAAGCAAATGGATAAAGTATCTGACTGGATGAACAAGTGGGGATTTAATCTAAACGTTAAAAAACCATAGGAATGATTTTCAGTAGAGGGCATGTAATTAAAAACAATATAATTGACATAAGCATTAATGAGCAAAAAGTATGCACAGCAAAATCAACTAGATTTCTTAGTATGGTACTAGACCAGCAACTAAACTGGAACAAACACATAGACCTATTAGTGCAAAGCAGTAGGGGACTTATTAACATGCTAAGATTTATGAAAGGGAGTGGTTGGGGGGCCTGCAATAAGACAATGATAACCTTCTATAAATCATTTATTAGGGGCAAACTTGACTATGCCATTGTTGTCTATGCATCAGCCGCCCCGAGCAATAAGAAAAAACTAGACACAGTCCAAAACAAGGCAATGTCAATAATTGCAGGTGCCTCAAAGGGAACATCAGCAGAGGCACTAGAAGTAGCGCTAGGCATTATACCCCTGGAGCTAAGGAGAAAAGAACTGAGATTCAGCTACTGGGCAAAAGTGGCAAAAGATCCAACTCACCCAGCACACAAAACCTTTGATAGGGGTAACCAGTACATAGGCCACGTTCCATTAAACCATAATAGATACCCGTCAGGGTGGAAAACAATGGATGAAATGGATCAATACCCAGACCTGTTTAATACGATAAACAGTAGTGCTCAGTACAAAGCAAAGATAACAACATGGGAACTGAGAATGCCAGAAACTGACTCTCACTTATCAGAGATCATAAGCAAATCTAACAACATAATCTCAGCAGAAAGTAAAGCACTAGAGGGGGGGGGGGTGGGGGGGGGAATGAAGTGGATCAATACCTAGACCTGTTTAATACGATAAACACTAGTGCTCAGTACAAAGCAAAGATCCCAACTTGGGAACTGAGAGTGCCAGAAACTGACTCTCACTTATCAAAGATCATAAGCAAATCTAACGACATAATCTCAGCAAAAAGTAAAGCACTAGAGTACATAGAACGGTATATAAATAATAGCCTAACTATATATACTGATGGGTCAAAAGATGAAGAAGGACAATTAGGAGCAGGAATAGCAATACCAAAATTAAAAATTTACAAAAGATACAAAGTAACAGGTAATACATCCATCTTTACAGCAGAATTAGTGGCAATCCTAAAAGCTTTAGAAATAGCTGCAGAAAACCCACCCAAAAGAGTAACCATTCTCACAGATTCCCTTTCAGCAGTATTAGCTATCAGAAACAGAAATGGTTGTAGTAGGCCAGATAGTATAGAGGAAATACTACTGGTTAATACATATCTGCATACTACAGGATGCAGGGCAACACTAACATGGATACCATCACATGTGGGGATAGCAGGAAATGAGCTTGCAGACAAAGAAGCCAAAGGCGGGAGAACTAGCTATAACAAAATTGAAGTAGGCCTTGGGAAGTTCGAAATAAAGAGTTTAATTGCTCAAGCAATAACTAAAGAGTGGATAACAGCATGGGACCAAAGTAAAAAAGCAAGACACGCATATAAAATCCTAAAAAAACCAAGCAAAAAATGTCAAATAAAAGATGAACTAAAAATATGAATTAATAAAAAATTGCTGAGGCTCAAGCTTGGTACTGGATATTTCATGATTGAGGAACCCACATGTGAAGAGTGTCAAGAACCATACACAATTAGACACTTTCTGGTGGACTGCAAGAAATATGACCAACAGAGGCAAAACATTAAGACATACTGTAGTAAACACAAGGTAGAAATGAGTGTAGAAAATCTCATAGGCACAAAGACCCCTTCAGAAATGCAAAAGTTAATGAAACACTATATTACCAAAACAAAAGCTAACATATAAAAAATAAATAAGGATCCGAGCCAGTAGTCCAATCTGGAGAAAGATTCACCCCAGATACATACAGATTAACCAAATAAAACATCCAGTGAAAATTTAAAACATACCAGATTAGACAATTGCATATTATAGATTTAAAAAAAAAACCATTATGAACTATAACTACAAAACGAAAATACCTACTAGAGATAATATAGTATAAATTAAATACAAACAAAAACATATTACAACAAAGGAGACACGTCCTGATATAACCAACAACTCCATGTACATGGTAGATGGTTGAAAAGGGTGTGCTACAAAGAAAAGTAGCAGACATATTAATAAAAAAAAAAAAAAACACACAAGTAGAAGGTATGGCTGTGTTCCGGGCTACGCCGGTACCAACAGGTGTTCGGATACAATGTTGCTTGAAAAAGGCCCAGTTTAGGGAGGATGGTCATTATGTTTACACAAAACGTGTTCACGTCCGAGTGTGGGCAGGTTTCAGATAATGTGCAACAGTTGGGCGTGCTCTGCTGAGTAGCCAATAGGGCTTAGCAGACACTGTCTCAAAGATAGGGACGGGAGTTATTTTTACCCGTACTCAGTGCGGTGTGAAAACCATATTAACATTTCAACATGTACAAAAATTCGTTACTCATTGGATGCCTTGTCGTGATAAGAAAAAGGGACCTTACAAAAATGCCAATCATACTTCAAAAAGGAAATTTACGAATACCTAAAGGGTTATCTTAAAAACCAGACAACAAAAGACCCTGTGGAGCATGTATATTACCAAAAAAATGGGGGAAAGAAAAAAAAAAGGGGGGGGGGGGAGATTGAATGGACATTGTTGGTACATGTTTCAAACAAATAGACTCTTAAAACATTTCTTTGTTTCCCTAGGCGAAACACAAAACACATTATGCATATTAAAATTTTTAACTCAAGTCTCTTCTTCCATCATGTTTCTCTCTTTTTTTTCCATTTTATACTGATATTTATTCATTCTATCAAGTGCATTTATCAAAGTGTCTCAAATAAAACATCACATTTTGTATATTGTAAATATAGTGTCGTACATGGGAGGTGACTGGAAATACATGGAAGAAATATTGTCTACTTCACCCTCGGCATGTCGTACCAGGTTACTAATGGTGATTACATCCTGAAGTAACTTCAGTGGACAGTCTGGCTGAGAAGACAAAGGACACTTGAAAATTTTGTCTGGGCGAGATATTAAATGCCCCCGGGTTGAAAGTATAGTGGCAAATTGTGTGCTGCGTTACGCTTTTCTCCTTGGCAAGTTTCAACTAACAAGTTGAGCATACAGCCTTGAGCCATAAAGGCGGCTAGGCACACCGGCATTTCGAGAAAGATAAAAGGGGTAGTTTGTGATCATATTACCTAGAGCATATCCAATTTGAAATTCCAAAACATGTTCAATTTACAACATACACTAAAATACATTCATAAACTGTAAATACAAGGTGAGGAACGTAACTACTAAAGTTGGGCATTTCTGTACATTCATGTCAATTTGACTGTGTCCATTAATAATTTCAAGGTGAAATAGGGTGGAAAAAAAATCCAAAGTTGAAAACATATTTATATTCATGTAAAAATTTGATTGTATACGTTTGAAAGGGCTTAATTTTTTTTTTTAAATGTTATAACAGATGTGGTCTATTTTACATATAAGAAAAACTCTTCCATCATTTTAAATAAACCAAACAAACATGGTCTGATACTACAAGTACTTTTTACTATTACATAGTAAAAACCCATCGCACGCACACACTCACAAATAAAAAATCATAGGTATGAATGATTACGTTCCGAAGATGTAAGGCAATCGGAACATAGGCGCCCGGAGATAATGGGGCGAGAGACCCTACTGAAAGCTCCAGGTAGGAGAGTGGTCGGTACGTGTTACGGACTGCTTTGTTCTCAGTCGTGGGCAAGCTCTAAAGATGTAATAGTTGAGCACACCCCTGAGCCGCCTTTCAAGAGGCAAGCACTCCCTGGTACGAAAGAAAGATAGAAGTAAAAGTGTCAGTTTTGTAGCGTCTAGGCCACTCTCCTAAGACGGAGAGAGTAGAGGAGTGTTGCTCCGCTGTACATTAAAATTGGGTGAAATTGACAGTGCTTTCTGTAGGAAGACATTTAACAGTATTTGCGAATTAAAAAGACGGTATTTGAGCACTGCTAAATTCCTCAAACTCCAAATCAAATCTCTATATTGAGACAATAAGATGAGAAGTTTTGTTTGTATGTGTGGGGTCGTTCTTGGGATAGTGTTTAAAAAAATAGCTCTGTAAAAGTCTACGGGTCTTTCCGTGTGTGAGGCAATGATACTTTGCAATGCTTTTCTCATGGGTATGACTGTATTGCACGTGTAGTAAATATGGTCTTCAGTTTCTTGTATGTGTGTTTTGCACCGCTGACACTGTGATGTTTGCTTGGATCTATCTATCTATCTATCTATCTATCTATCTATCTATCTATCTATCTATCTATCTATCTATCTATCTATCTATCTATCTATCTATCTATCTATCTATCTATCTATCTATCTATCTATCTATCTATCTATCTATCTATCTATCTATCTATCTATCTATCTATCTATCTATCTATCTATCTATCTATCTATCTATCTATCTATCTATCTATCTATCTATCTATCTATCTATCTATCTATCTATCTATCTATCTGTCTATCTGTCTATCTGTCTATCTGTCTATCTGTCTATCTGTCTATCTGTCTGTCTGTCTGTCTGTCTGTCTGTCTGTCTGTCTGTCTATCTATCTATCTATCTATCTATCTATATATCTATATGTCTGTTTGTCTGTCTGTCTGTTGTCTATCTGTATGTCTAGAAGTAGTAGTAGCCCCTTTATTCATAGCTGACTTTTAGATTGTGGGCCTGAGGTGATAGGTGAAAGGTGATAGGTGATAGAATCTTCTTCTTCAAGTATCATACCTGGTGGCGTGTGTGAGCAGGCCTATAATCCTATAGATCAATTTTGTTGATGACTTGTTCTCATGCCATGATTTTAAACTGTCGATATCATTCTCTTTTTATCGTCTTCTATATCTGTTTTCTTGTTGTCCAGATTTACTCCCGCTTCCTTCTTCTCATATCATGTCAAAATAAAAATGTATTGCTCCCATCTAACCTGAGGAATAAGCTTGTGAAAAATTAGTCTCTATCATGACAACCACATTACTCATGCCTACGGTAGTTTTAACATTTCTCGTCAAACCACACCTCTGTGGTCTCCAGTGCCTTAACCTCCTTGTTTACTAATTGTCCGTGACTCACTTCCAATGTCAGGATTATAACATTGAAGAACTCTCTTTCTTACTTCCATTGACAAAGACTTATTGCATAAAATACTTTTCATTTTATATAATGTTGCTTTCGCATGGGCTATTCTACTCTTGACTTCTGAGATGCATATCCCATCCAGTGTCATTAACATGACCTGGTATTTGAATCTGTTGACCAGTTCTAAAACTGTTCCATTTACTTTGTGCATACCTAAGAATATTAGGAAAAAATGCGCGCTATTTCAAGTGTTGTGCAAATTAGTGCAATGGCAGGAAGCTCACGACCCTTACGTCATTTTCACACTGCAATTTTAGTGGGAAAAAGATGAATGCTATTTTAAACGTCGTGTAATTTAGTGCAATGGCTAGAAGCTAACGCCTTTGACATAATATACAGACTGTAACTTTGGCTGGACAATAATTTTTCGTGACTGAAGAAATAACACGACCTATATTATCTCCATTATCTTTTTTATGAGCTTGTACGATCAGTTCTGTTTTCTTAGTCCTGTGGGTTCCATTACTCGTTCTAACCAAATCTTCTGTGTAACTCTATTCTTAGTGTTAACATTCACATGGTTCTTAATTCAAGGTTGTTGACAGAAAATGTTCTTCTTTATACTTTTTCACAACTTTGGACGCATCCATTAAAATCAAACAATACCCATCTCATTGTGTTATCTTTAAATCTATTTTCGTATCTACTGCAATTGGCCAAAATACAGGACACCAGAGGAAAACTAACGTGATCCAAGAAATCACTCGATTCCTGAGGTGTGATGAAAAGACAAAAATCCACAAGAGACCCAGTACCATAAAAACTAGACTAAAATGACCCACTTAATTGAAACTTTGATTCTTGTCACTCATCTTAAGTGATGATAGAATGTCTCAAGGTTAAGATTTCAGTAAACACAGCTTACACATCATATTGGAATTTAGTGTTTGTTTTAAATCAAAATTGGTTATTTATATATATATATCACAAAGTGCATATATCTCACAAAATATTATACAGTTTAGGCACATGCAATGTAATCCTAACTCATCACAGCTCCATTCGGTGTCTGGGGTCACCTCTTCTGTTTGTTTTCTTCACGACTAGCTAGAATAAATCACCAGCGCTTGCTTTAGTGGTTTACGAGTTTACTAGTTTCGTCTGTTGAGGTTGCCATCCACACACACACACATATATATATATATATATATATATATATATATATATATATATATATATATATATATATATATATATATATATATATATATATATATATATATATATATATATATAACCACTTAAGAAAACATGTCACATTTACATTTGTAAAACAATTGTTACACTTACCCCAACGTTTTCGAAATACAGTACACAATCTCCGCACAAAGGTTAGAATGGACACGAGCAATTTATGTTATCTGCTCTCGAACCACTTGGTCTGGAAATTTTGAATCCATTTTATAACGGGTGAATCTGCGAAACACATGGTCTTGGAAAGTTTCTCTTATGACGGGTGACCCAATTATTTTGGGTTCCAGTCTTTGTATTTTAAGTCCTGGTCCCTTAAGTTTTTCAGTCTCTGTATTTATAAAGGCGGCCTTACTTTTTAAGGTGTAAAGTTTCCCAAAAAACGTTGATCTGTCACAAGTATGGAATTCAAGGTCCGATCCTTCTCTTTCTGGCTTTTTTGGGAGTTGTACGTTTAAAGATAAGAAGCTGTCTGTTCTGTGTCTCTGAGTTTGCTAGATTATTGTTACGTGCAGTCTTTGATATCTTACAATATTATACATTGGTATACTTGTTATGTTCGCAAATATTTTGTAAACAAAATAGATATTTTTTAGTGCTTAAGGGAAAGTCATTATTGAGTTACTTCCCTTGAAAGTTGTGTCGTCTCTTTCGATCGAACTCCGCGGATGAATCCAGTTTTACTGCGATTTACTCTTTGTTTGGGTAGTAATAGATTGTTCTTGCTTCAGAATATCTATGGCCTGAATTTATGTGTATTGTTTGGCTGAGTAGGACGAGTCTGTCTTATATCTGTATATCTTTACATATCTAAGTCAAACTATATGTTCTTTTGTCTCTAGAGAGGTCAAAGGCTGTTCGGCGGATGTGTCTCTAGAGGGGTGTGTTTTGGCTTCGCCCTGATCATGGGGGCTGTGTTTTGCTATGTCGGCTTGTCGCCGGGAAAAAGTGATCTCTATATTTATGGGGAAAGTGATAGTCGTCTAGACCTATCGTGTATGCTTTACCCCAGTGTTTATTCTTATTGCCAAGGAATGGCAGAATCATATTTCTGATACGCAGGTAATAAAAGATACTCTTTTGAACTCTCGTACGAAGCCACCGTTTTTCGATAGGTATGACTTGTACATCTGAGAGGATGCATTTAACTAGATGGAAAACGACTCTGATTCCTAGCAGCACTATATCCTGTAGAATGCAGTCAATTGTATCATGATAGAATCTACAGAGCAATGAAACATTTAATGAATGACTAACTTTAAGACAGATTCATTATCTGTATCCAAACGTGAGTGACAACTCACGAGAGAAGCCATCTTGTAAAAACATTTAGTGACTTTCAAGAAGAGAAAAGGGATGCCCGTATTATCGCTTGATTAGTCCAGAGATCACTGCTACACATGAGAACCCATTGCTAGCGGTTCAATTTGATTATATGGAAAAATCTGTGCTGGACATTATGTTAAGGAATCTTCACTAGACGAGATTAGGTCTAGAAGTCATCTTGGATATTGTTTATAATCTGACGTGCTTTGTCAGTAAACTCAGATGATATATATATATATATATGGGCAATACTTAGTGCTTGGCTATTGACAGTCCATTATACTATTATTCTACATGAGTGCCCATGTAACATTGCAAGACCATTTATCCACTGTACCATGATGTATTATGCCAACCTGTGATTTGTCACTATCTGTGCTGTCGAGTGTGTACGTCCAATTAAACTTTAGTAAAGGTACACAGTCGTTGGTGTCGATGACTTCCAGCCATACATGAGTGTGAGAAAAGAACATTTGTCAACACCACGAACTCTTCCTATCATTCGCACATTATACACTCCATCTATGTCTACACACCACTGCGTAGGTCAAGTTGACATTCCATACTCGAACCACGAGCAACACAACAACACAGTATTTAACTCTGGTGATGTTCGAGTGAGCTTCAGATTTTTCAGCATGTCTCTTGCTAAGGGCAAGGGTCTTGTATTAAAAGAGTTTATCAACTGATGATAAAAAGAAAGATCTCCCAAAGAAAGATCTTATCAACTGGTGGACCAGCTTTCTGGGTTTGACCTCGCAGAAGTTCAGAAGTCAACAGATTACCGATACCAGACCGTTTCCTGTGGCTAATACGACACACTTGCAGTATTGGTTTGCTCTTTGTCAACACTTCGTCACGTGACCTGTCAAGTGAATGCAGTATGTAGGTCAGCGTTGTTGACATGTGTACATTAGACATTACAGAGTTTCACAGAACAGTTGGATCAATTCTTGTCAATATTAACAGGAAGACAGTATTATTGAACTAAGAAGTCCTATTTTCATCGATGGATCTTCTTGTTTTCTATATATGAACTTTAATATTTAAGGCCAGAATGTTTAATTGAATAAAGTGGCAGGTTGTTTATTTTCATAAGAATAACTTTGCCATTACTGTAAAACTGAGTCTATTTCGCAACACATACTATCATACACATAATTTATATATTTATGTTTACATGTTATTTATTTGTACAGTATGTTAGTTTATATGTCAGCGGGTTGTGTTTAAGGTTGGGCGGAGTCCTCACAACAGAATATCCCACGTCATAGAGGGTCCGTTGTGGGCGTTTTCTTTAGGTGCAATTTCCGTAATTGGAAATTTGCTTGCAACAACTAGTTGCTATTTGTGTTAGCTGTGAAGACTGTAATTATTGTTATTTTTGTAATATTTCTTTGTTCTTTAGTTTTGTTTGGATTTGTTTGTAATTTGTTGGTCTACCCTTTTCTATCTTTCAGTTCTATTCACAATTTATATTCATATACTGTGACGTCATTTGTGTTGTTATCCCTTGCAGATTCAGTGATTATTTTCATTGATTTCCCTATTTGATTTATTTGATTTCTGCAAACGTTTTCGTATTGTCAGTCCTATTTGTACTTTATGTATTCTGTTGGTTGACATATGTTTTATATAGGTATATTTCATAAGACACTATTGCCTGTGCACTGCACTTGGATTATGGTATAAACCAGTACTTGATTATTATTACTGTTATACAAGACCTTATTAAGGCTTGTGACCCACAGATATTGGGATAGTATATGATTAATCAAGTCATTAAGAACTTGTGGTATTATTATTGTTTCAAGTGATTAGTATTATTGTTAGACATCATGTCTACATTAGAATACTTCATTACACAAGGGAAATCCCTTGATAAAACTGGTCAACAATTAGAAGAATGGGCAGTTGCTCAATATGACAAAGCATTAGCTGCAGAAGAGAGAAAAGCTGCTGCAGAAGAGAGAAAAGCTATGGCTGAAGAGAAAAGATTAGAAAGAGAAGCTGAGGCTGCTGCTGAACAAAAGAAATTGCAGATGCAGGTGGAGCAAAGGAGATTTGAAGCTGAACAAAAAAAATTAGAAAGAGAAGCTGCTGCTGAACAAAAAAGATTAGACAGTGATGCTGAACAAAAAAGATTAAACAGTGATGCTGAACAAAAAAGATTAGACAGGGAAGCTGAACAAAAAAGATTAGACAGGGAAGCTGAACAAAAAAGATTAGACAGGGATGCTGAACAAAAAAGATTAGACAGAGAAGCTGAAGAAAAAAAAAGCAATAAGAGAACATGAATTTGAGTTAGAGAAATTGAGATTGACAAGTATGAGTAATGTTAATCAGGCATCTAGTGGTAATGGTAAACCTTCTACTTACAAGGTTAAGGTTCCACCGTTCAATCAGTCCAGTGACGATATTACATTCTGGCTGGATAGATTTGAACGTTCTTGTCGTACACATAATGTGGATAAATCACCATACGCTAATCAATTATCAGAAAACTTGAAAGGTGAATCTTTGACTAGATTATGCCTTGTAGGAGAAGCAGATAAGGATAATTATGATGTCATTAGGGCGGCTTTGATAAAGAAATACCAGCTAAGTGAGGAAGGCTATCGCCTTTTATTTAAGACGATGGTGCCTGAGACAGGTGTAGAATTCTCAGAATTCACTGCAAAGGCACGTCTCACAGTTGATCGTTGGATTGAGCTTTCCAAAACAGAAAAAACGTATGAAGGACTTATGGATTTGTTGCTCAGAGATAAGATTATGTCATGTGTTAACAAACCATTCCTGGAATTTATACATGAGCGTAAACCCAAATCTCTAAAGGAAATGGAAGAATATTGTTCCCAATATGTCACTGCACACCCCGACGTGACTTTTGGCAACACTAAGATTAAGGAGAGTATACCAGTTGCTTCAGCAACACCATACAATCCCAATCATTCACACAGATTTCAGGGACCTCAAAACAGATTTGATAAAAAAGGTAACCATAATAGTTATCAAAACCAAGGTAACCAATCATTTCAGGGTTCTTCTTCAAAGAACTGGAGACGAGCTGATAGCTCTCGACACAGGGGTGGTCATAATTATAAGAATTTCCGTAGAGGAAGTAATTATAGAAACTATCCGGGTAATCCGTCTTGGAGTCAACAAGATCATAATTACAGAGATACTCATTATAATGAATATGATAATGGTAACCAAGGGAACTATGACTCAAACCCAAATAGGGGTTACAATAGAGGTAACAATAACTACAGAGGTGATAATAACCGAGGTAGATCTCAAAACAAAAGACATAAACCACATTTTCAGGCAAACTCTGCACAACAAGAGTCCCATGAAGCCTATAAACAGAGTAAAGATAATAATGATGCTAGTAATATGGCATGTGCCGCTTTTGATTTTGGGAGAGCATCTCAGTGCCCCCAATGCAAAACATTATTTGAGCCAACCACAGTGTCTACTTTAAGCTGTGGCCATCCTCTTCCTGCTCTTCCGGCATCAGTCGCGCATGATGGAAGAGGTTCTCTTGTCTTACATAAGGGTTTAGTAAATAACAATCCAGTCTCTGTGCTATTTGATTCTGGATGCACCACAATTGGTGTTAGGCAGTCACTCGTAGACCATTCCCGTGCCACTGGACAAGTAGTCAAATGTGTAACATTTGGCGGCACATTAGAGAAATACTCTACTGCTATCATTAGGATTGCTACTCCTTTCTTTACAGGAGATGTACACGCATGTCTTCTTCCGAATCCGATCGCTGACCTCATCATCGGTCGCATTCATGGAGTCAAAGAATGCACTCCGCAACAAATTTCCGCGTGGGAAAGGCAAAACATGCAGATTGCTAACGCTGTAGTCACTAGAGCGCAGGCTCTTAATATGCCTCAAACTTCATCTACTGAAGATAATGAAGTGCATAACCAAGGTGATCCCTTGGTAATTTCTCGTGACTCGTTTATAAAACAGCAAGAAGATGATCCCACTCTGAAGAAATTCTTCATTCTTGCAACTAAAGGTGATCCGAATAAAGACACAAGTCGTAAATCGTGGATTACAAAGAAGAATGGCGTACTTGTACGTATGGTTCAAGACTCCACTACGTCAAGTCATTCTCAAATCCTGGTTCCCAAGAATTTGAGAGTTAAAATTTTGCAGCACGCTCACGACTCTCAGTGTGCTGGACACATGGGTTTTTCCCGTACTAAGTCAAGAGTCCTTGCGGCTTTCTTTTGGCCATTGGTAAACAAGGACATACGGATTTATTGTCGATCTTGTAAAGTATGTCAGGAAGTTAAATCCAAAGGTCCACGGCATGCTGCACCCATTCAGGCGGCGGACATTCCTATTCGGCCGTTTCAAAAAATGGCCATAGACATTATTGGTCCATTTAAGATCAAGTCTGCCAGAGGACATCAGTTTATCTTGACGTGTGTTGATATGTGCACACGTTGGCCAGAGGCTATTCCTCTGAAGAGCATTACTACTGCTGATATTGCAGATGCTCTTTGGCTTATATTTTCTCGTCTGGGGTTCCCCGGAGAGATATTGTCAGACCATGACACCCAACTAATATCAGATACCATGCCTCAAGTAATGTCTACTCTGCAGATAGATAGATCTTTAAGTAGTATCTACCATCCAATGTCTAATGGTATGGTCGAACGCCTTAATAGAACACTTAAAAACTTACTAGGGAAGATAACTGAGGATCATCCTCAAGACTGGGACAGAGTTTTACCTGCGGCCCTCTTCGCTTACAGAGAGGTACCCAATGAACATACAGGATTTTCTCCATTTGAACTCGTCTTTGGCGCGCGTCCGCGTGGCCCTATGTCGCTGCTTCATGATCTCATAACAGCTGACAATATTCACGATGACACAAAGTCATCCTAAGAATATGTCATCGCGTTGAGACAAAAGATTATCGAAGCATGCAAATTAGCAACTTCTTCTTCTGAATTTGCGAAACAGAAGGCAAGGCAATTTGCCAATAAGAAGAGATGCTTACGACAACTTTGTCCTGGTGACAAAGCATTTGTATTACTACCTTGTAGGGGAAACAGACTACTTATTTCTTGGAAAGGTCCGTACGATATAATATCGAAAATTTCCGATGTCGACTATATTGTCAATATTGATGGGAAGCATAAAACCTTCCACAACAATATGCTTACTGAATTCCATGAACGTCCGGATTATTTGCAACTTATTTTCCAAGCAACGGACATTTCTCCAGTACAACATGGTCATTACTCATCACTGTCCTTGATACAGGATGAGGAAACAAGTTTTTCAGATGTAAATCTTCCTCTTCCAATGATCCCACTCCATTCTAGTGAATCATGGAAGAACGTTACTGTCTCTCCTGATTTGTTCTAGGAGAACAGCGACAAGTTTCAACTATGTTGCAAACATTTCAGGATGTACTCACTGACATCCCTGGACAAACGCATGTCATTGAACATGACATTGTTCTAACTGACCATACTCCTATTAGGGTTAGACCTTATCCTATACCTATACATTTCCAAGCACAGGTTGAGAAAGAGTTGGATGAGATGATAGATTTGAAAATAATCGAACCATCCACCTCTGCATATTCTCGCCGATGGTTATTGTTCGTAAAAAAGACAATAACATACGTCTTTGCGTTGACTATCGAAAATTGAATCAAGTAACGAAGTTCGATGCCGAACCTATGCCTTTACTGGAAGAGCTACTTACTCGACTCTCCAAATCTCATTTTTTCACTAAACTTGATTTGTCTAAAGGATATTGGCAAGTTCCTTTATCTGAACGCGCCAAACCTCTCACGGCTTTTTCAACACCTAGAGGTTTGTTCCAATGGAATTTTATGCCTTTCGGTCTTATGAACGCACCAGCTACATTCGTACGCATGATGCGCCGAATCCTATCTTATCGGTCAGATGTCATTGCATATCTTGACGACATCTGTCTTTTCAGCGATACTTGGGAAGATCACTATTCAGGGTTAGATGAATTGCTGTCTACTTTGCGCGAGCACAACCTGACAGCGAAACCCTCTAAAGCCTATATTGGTTTTAGCGAAATTTCTTTCCTAGGCCACCGAGTTGGTCATGGTTTCCTAAAGACAGAGGACCATAATACTAGTAAGATACTTAACATCTCGATCCCTAAGACTAAAAAACAGGTGAGAAGTCTGTTAGGTCTTATTCAATTTTATGGCAGATTCATTCAGAATCTATCCTCTATCATGGCACCTCTTTCGACACTTCTAAAGAAAGGTTCGCCTAATATGGTCCACTGGTCTCAGGAATGCCAATGCTCTCTGGATAAGATTAAAACATTGTTTTCAACACCACCTATTTTAGTGCTACCTACTAAAGATAAGACATTCGTTCTTCGTAGTGACGCTTCATCCACTGGGATTGGAGCGGCACTAATGCAAGAGTACTCTGGAACTCTGCATCCTGTAATGTATATTTCCAGAAAACTTAATGCGGCAGAAAGGAATTATTCGGTTTTAGACCGTGAGCTATTAGCTATGGTTTGGTCGATCCTCAAACTACAGAGATTCCTTCTAGGCGCACATTTCATAGTAGAAACCGACCAAAAAGCTCTTACTGCTATACAGAGTAAGAATTTGAAGAGCTCGAGGTCTACTCGATATGCAATTGCTCTTCAACCTTTTCATTTCTCTGTGCGAGCTATTCGTGGATCAGATAATGTGATGGCAGACATTCTGTCAAGATGCCCACATGATTCCACATAACTATTAGGGCTTAGAATTCTTGATATGTCTAGTTCTATAGTAGTTCCTTTTCTATATCATAATAGATACACATTTGTAATTTAATAATATAATGATTGTATCACTACATAGCGGTTCATTGATGTTTATTCACCGCTGTGCTTTGATGATTTTTCTTCATAAATCATAAATGTAAGATATCTAATACGAAACTATGGTATGAATTTTTTAGGCATCGTGTAATTGCCAGAATTGTATTATACTTTGATGACACCTTCCTGGAAAAATATACTTGTAGAGAAATAATTTCTCTCAGTTTATGAGACACATTCTCACCAGTCGCTCCATATGTCGACTTAGCCTCATATTAGGCGTTATATTTATTCCTGATATTTTCATCTACGCATTATTCATGCGTTGTGAGCCTATTGTACGTTGCTCCTAGATGTATTTCAAAAAAAAAAATGTTCATTTTTTTTCCCGGGAGGTGTGGTAAGACTGTTACGTGCAGTCTTTGATATCTTACAATATTATACATTGGTATACTTGTTATGTTCGCAAATATTTTGTAAACAAAATAGATATTTTTTAGTGCTTAAGGGAAAGTCATTATTGAGTTACTTCCCTTGAAAGTTGTGTCGTCTCTTTCGATCGAACTCCGCGGATGAATCCAGTTTTACTGCGATTTATTCTTTGTTTGGGTAGTAATAGATTGTTCTTGCTTCAGAATATCTATGGCCTGAATTTATGTGTATTGTTTGGCTGAGTAGGACGAGTCTGTCTTATATCTGTATATCTTTACATATCTAAGTCGAACTATATGTTCTTTTGTCTCTAGAGAGGTCAAAGGCTGTTCGGCGGATGTGTCTCTAGAGGGGTGTGTTTTGGCTTCGCCCTGATCATGGGGGCTGTGTTTTGCTATGTCGGCTTGTCGCCGGGAAAAAGTGATCTCTATATTTATGGGGAAAGTGATAGTCGTCTAGACCTATCGTGTATGCTTTACCCCAGTGTTTATTCTTATTGCCAAGGAATGGCAGAATCATATTTCTGATACGCAGGTAATAAAAGATACTCTTTTGAACTCTCGTACGAAGCCACCGTTTTTCGATAGGTATGACTTGTACATCTGAGAGGATGCATTTAACTAGATGGAAAACGACTCTGATTCCTAGCAGCACTATATCCTGTAGAATGCAGTCAATTGTATCATGATAGAATCTACAGAGCAATGAAACATTTAATGAATGACTAACTTTAAGACAGATTCATTATCTGTATCCAAACGTGAGTGACAGCTCACGAGAGAAGCCATCTTGTAAAAACATTTAGTGACTTTCAAGAAGAGAAAAGGGATGCCCGTATTATCGCTTGATTAGTCCAGAGATCACTGCTACACATGAGAACCCATTGCTAGCGGTTCAATTTGATTATATGGAAAAATCTGTGCTGGACATTATGTTAAGGAATCTTCACTAGACGAGATTAGGTCTAGAAGTCATCTTGGATATTGTTTATAATCTGACGTGCTTTGTCAGTAAACTCAGATGATATATATATGGGCAATACTGAGTGCTTGGCTATTGACAGTCCATTATACTATTATTCTACATGAGTGCCCATGTAACATTGCAAGACCATTTATCCACTGTACCATGATGTATTATGCCAACCTGTGATTTGTCACTATCTGTGCTGTCGAGTGTGTACGTCCAATTAAACTTTAGTAAAGGTACACAGTCGTTGGTGTCGATGACTTCCAGCCATACATGAGTGTGAGAAAAGAACATTTGTCAACACCACGAACTCTTCCTATCATTCGCACATTATACACTCCATCTATGTCTACACACCACTGCGTAGGTCAAGTTGACATTCCATACTCGAACCACGAGCAACACAACAACACAGTATTTAACTCTGGTGATGTTCGAGTGAGCTTCAGATTTTTCAGCATGTCTCTTGCTCAGGGCAAGGGTCTTGTATTAAAAGAGTTTATCAACTGATGATAAAAAGAAAGATCTCCCAAAGAAAGATCTTATCAATTATATTTAGCACTTCTCAGTTCAAATCACAAGTGGTACTTCCGCCGACATTTCCAATGAAATTCAATGTTTATTCCGGCTCTCACTTCAATCCAATCGTAAGCTTTTTAGCACTGTGTGGGATGAGGCGTTTTAGTTCATAATCTCCCCCGCATGTTTAAAATATTACATTTAATATTCCAACGCGAAACCTCTTTATAATAAGATGTAATAGTTCCGGTGACATCTTGTGCACTCTCACAAACAAATTTGTGAACAATTTTGATAACCAGATGCTACTTTCAAATACTGACTCGCCAGACAGATTGCCTACTATAATCACACACAGGGATAGGCCCGTGAAACTATTATCTCATTATCGCCCGTGTTTTCGTGCCTTCTCCAGACAGTCAAACAAAAGCGGTTGACGGCCGCTCAGACAAACAATATTGGATTCCTATTCATCCTCGTACGAGACCATATTGTGTCTAACGAGGATCGTCTCCTATCAAATGGGGCAGACGACTCAAAGCGATAAACGTATAACCGCTGACCGGTGATAATGACCGGGTATTGTTACGATAACACTACAGTTCACCTGGTGTAACGTAAACACGTCTGCGTGTTAAAAGATAAAGGTAGTCCCATAGCAGATACTTCCGTAGGGGAGTTGAGTGTTAGAGACTTCACTCTACTGATCCAACATAGAGAGTAACAAGAATTCAAACGCATGATGTATGCCAAATAAAAGCGATTGGTGAGACAATGAAGAAAAAGAAATGATACTGCCGTAGATCTGAAGGTGTGAGAGAGAACCCAAAAGTGCATGTTCGGACGTTCTGTGACATTTATCTACACAATGAAAGTAGAATATTTTTTGAAATTTTAGCATTAATAAAAAGATTGTTTATAAATTTAATATGTTTACAAAAGTATGGATCTAATGAAGACGTTCATACACAACATTCATAGCTATGTTTAAACATTACCTTATATACAAACTCAAAACAGTTTCTTTCGAGTTTTTTTTTTTTTTAAGGCAAATTTATCAATTATGTCATTAAAATCAGTAAGTCGTAGTTTTTCTATGCAGAGAATGCTATGATCAGACAACCGATCTTGGGACATTGTTGACCGCAGATCATTCTTAATCCTTTTTAGTCTAGAAAATGATCTTTCACCATTACAATTAGTAACCATTAAACACAGGAACAATCTGAAAATTGTTTCCACGTTTAAAAAAAGCTGTCTGAATTTTTTCTTGGAATATTATTGGATACATGTCCTGGTGGAAGAAATTTTCTTTTTCAGGGTGAGCGTGTTTGACGTACAGGTGGAAGTGCAAGTGTTCATAGACTAGACTGAGGTCAACATCCTTTGGATACTCTTGCATCAACATCTCGACACCATTATGAATTTGTTCCTTGGTTGATTGCAGGTTCACCAAAAATAAAAAATTGCCAGCTACACTCCTGCACACTGTTTCTCTTCTGTCTAAGTTGGCTTCAAGAGCATCCATGACATAAATAAATGAATTTATTCTAAAACAGTCTCTTGGAGAAAGTTTGTCTAAAGCTTCGAGCGCTGCCCCATCACTGCTTTGTTTTTTTCTCGTACTCTCTAGAGTAATTTTTGCTTGCTGTTCAATTTCGTCCAAATTAGCCGCAATGTTTGATACGAACTGCAATAGTGAATTGTAAATCTGTGCACATGTGCTCAATGAAATTTGTGAACTTTGGAGGACCTTGCTAACTTTATGAAACTGGTCTCGTAAATATGTCCAAATGTGAAGCAAGAAAATGAATTCAAATTCTTTCATTTTTTGTAGAAGATTTTCAACCTGTCGTCTAGTATCAGTTTCATCACTGTAAATATGACTGATGGCTTCAACAATGTTAGCATAACGTTCGCTAATCGCTGCAGTAGCTTTGGCGACAGCCTCCCATTTTGTGTCTGATAAATGCTTAGGAACTTTTAACTCTGGAGGCAAGAAACATTTTAGCAATGACCCTCTTTTTGTAGAAGCTGAGAAAAAACAATAAAGCTCATTTTTTATACCAAACAAATTCACTGCATCCAGACACGTGTCAACTGCGGTTCGTCCTACTAGATTTAGGGAATGTCCAGCGCATGGAATAAACTTTGCAAACATGTTCCTTTCCAGAATTCTTTGTTGAACTCAGTTATACTTTCCAGCCATATTAGCTGCATTATAATATGATTGTCCTCTACATTTACTGAAATCAATTTCAAGTTCACTGAAGTAGTTCAGTATCCGCTCAGCCATACTTTCTCCGATGTGATCTTTCAGTAAAAAAACCCCAGAAAGCGTTCAACTGGTAATCCGTCACTAGGAGAAACACATCAAACAATAACAGTAAGTTTATCACCATGGGAAACATCAGGGGTTGAATCAACTGATAAACTAAAATAACCTGCTTGTTTAATGTCGCTAAGTATTGCTTCTCGAACTTTATTAGCCATCAACTGGATAACCTCTTCACATATACGAGGATTCTTTTATTCTTTCGTACGATGGCTGACCACCGCCTTTACTTCCATACTGATTTATGTGTGGATCACATTTGGCAGTTAATTCAAACAATCCAAAAAAGTTACCATTGTTTGGAGAATCAAATGTTTCATCATCTCCTCTAAATGCCAAGCCACATTCTGCCAAAAGGGAAATCACTGCAATAACTCGCTGAAGTACGTGCCGCCATTAATCCTGCACTGCTTTGATTTGCTCTTCGAGCTTTGATGTTAACGTTTGACCACACTTTCTTGTTAAATATGTTTTCGTGGGTTTGATCAAGATGAGCGTGATACCAATCATTGAATCCAGTAGAAGCTATAATTGTAGTTGAGTAATTTGGTTAGAAAAAAGTGTTTTGTGGGAGAATACTCTAACCATTCTCGAGGGAAGGTTTATCCATTTACTTTAGTGTAATCGAATACATTTGGCAGCTAGCGCCTTCAATAGATTATCTAACATTTGGAAATTACGATCATTGAATATTCATACCAAGCTTCGTCTGTTTAATTCAAATGTTATCTCAGTGTTAACATACGGCTGTGAGAGTTGGAAAATAACAAAATCATTGGAGAACAAGCTGAATACATTCGAGAACAAATGTCTCAGAAAACTCATGAACATCAGTTGGAAAGAATTCAAGACTAATCGACAAATAAGAGAAGACTCTAGGCAGAAATATGTCTCCAACTATATAAGGAAAAGACGATGGTCATATATCGGTCATGTCCTACGAATGCAAAACAACAGAATACCATTGCAGGCGCTCATTTGGGTTCCTGTGGGTAAGAGGAAAAAAGGAAGACCAAAAGAAACACTCAGAAGAACAATAATAAGAGAAGGAAGAACGTTGGGATTAAACAATGTGCAAGAGCTAAGAAGAGTGGCGTCACAACGTACAACCTGGAGAGCACTGGTTTCTGCCTTATGCGCCGTGTTTGGTGCTTAAAGTATTTATTATTATTAATACATTCTTAGAACAAAACCTGGTCTTGGTTTTTGTATGTTGGCTTCCAATTGGTAAAAGGCTGATCCCAGAATGATTTTTCCTCGTTATTCAATGTCGTCCATAAACCTACGTCATTATTATCTCTGAAATCACTAGTAGCATGAACAGTTGGTATTTGTGTGTCTGCGATTCTAGGGTTTTCGCTGAGCTTGTTTGCTTGTTCATAGTCTTTAAGATGCGCTTGGACTGCTTCTTTTAATGTAACTATCTCGTGGGATGTTCCTTCGGCGCCTTGTGTTAATTCTTTGGCTATACGTCTTCTCACTTCATTGTCACTTTCTCCAGAAGTTTCCTTATTTGTAGTGGTAGTTACTGACAACAGTTCTCCTTGAAGAGAGGTCGTGTTCTGTATATAAACTGGTTGTTCCTCAGTCAGCCCAGACTGCTCAGTGTAGTCTATTTTATTTTCTTCTGCTTGTAAACATAAATGTTGTGTATCTGAGAGGTTATGCAGAATGGTTCTGCCTGCTGTACAAAGCCATATGACGTGCTTGGCTTTAAATGCTTCAGTATTGCCTTCTGTTTCATTTGTCGCTTTCGTTTACTAACACTACTTTCATATCGCTTACTCCTTATTTGTAACACTAAAAGTCAAAATTAAATATTATTGTGATTACAATGGTATAAAAGAATCCTCACTTGATTTCATAATGCACGGGACATTACTCTAGGCTCCACTAATGTTCATAATGTTTTTATTTTGGAATAACTTATGTCTATAATTGATTCGCATTTTGGCGAAGCTGGCAAGAAATTGCGGCAATTTCTTCTTTTAGCTAAATTGAAAAGCAAAGGGTTAAAGCCTCCACAAACTTTACTAAACAGTAAGTGCGTATTTGTGTAACTGTAATCCAGTCATATGTGTTAATGTTACTAGCAACTATGCCTAAATAGTAGACTCAATAATGTGTGCTTTGGTTACTTACATCAATGTATTCCTGATATTTAGATTTGTGCTTACACATTATTGACTTAGGTACAAACCTGATTTTTATAATTACAAATGGAATAAAATGAATTGTTAATTTTTTAACTGTTTTAGAAGGAGGCAAAGGCCTCCCTAGATTATGAGGCGCTGGGCTGCAGCACCCTCAGTCCATATGTCAATCCGGCACTGACTACACTACTGACTTACAAAAGAGTTGATATCCTTTGTTGGAAGAGAGAACCACATAAAAACAGTAGGCTAATAAGTTGGCTAAAATAAACAGACCCACAGAAGAAATAATTCTCTGCTCAATAAGGATTAGCAATTTTAATTGCATTATTATAATTACAACTTAATGATCATGCTAACGCACCGTGAGCTGTAGATATAATCATTTATATTCAAGGAGTTTACTGACACCTAAACATTATTTCAAGGGTTCCTTCAAGACAAAAAGGTTGAGGAAGGCTTCTGTATACATACATCCTTACATCTGTTGTAAATATTAATTTAGAGGCAATGAACATTATAAATGTAATATAACAACATACATTTACTGTATCAAATTACAATTAAGAAATAAAGTACGTTAAAAAAACAATAAAAACAAAAACAATAAGAACGAACGTAAAAACAACCAAACAAAAACAAAAATACAATCCTCCTTGAAAACAATCAGATTAAAGTAGTATATAATAGATAGATAGATAGATAGATAGATAGATAGATAGATAGATAGATAGATAGATAGATAGATAGATAGATAGATAGATAGATAGATAGATAGATAGACAGACAGACAGACAGACAGACAGACAGACAGACAGACAGACAGACAGACAGATAGATAGATAGATAGATAGATAGATAGATAGATAGATAGATAGATAGATAGATAGATAGATAGATAGATAGATAGATAGATCAATCTGGTTTGAATTTTTCAGGGGAGTTTACTAAGGTAATCTTATATGTTTAAGGGAAAGAATCACGCAAAGATACAAATATAAATTCAAAAGTAGTTTATTTTTTATTTTAATCTATTAGTAATTCAAATTAGCTCTTTTTCCTTTTAAACAGCATATTTTTATGTAGATAGTGAGACATATTTCATATTTTAAGTATGATAATTTTTTTGACGTCTTATTATTTTTTTAAAGAATACATTTTACAAGAGCAGGCTGGGTATTCAATGATTTTGCTAGATTTGCTTATGTAACTTTTAATGGATAATACAAAACTCCTGTTAATCTTTCTTCGTCGTACAACTAAACATCGCAGATAACTGAAACAGACTGCAACATCTTTTGAAAAGAATATGGTCTTTTTCAGTTTCCACTGCGAATCCTGCGAGTTAAAAAAAATGCACCTCATGAGAGCATTTAAAAAAATGCTCCTCATGCGAGCATATGAATAAACATGCGACTCATGCAAGCATTAAAAAAAAAACATCGCAATATAGTACAAATTACGAACGCCAAGAAGATGAAAATGTACACCAGTCCACCAGCGCTGAACAACAACCATGAGTATAACAAGACTAGAAACAGCCACCCAGAGAGAAAAGCCGACCCATCTTCAAATACTAAGGAGGTTGAAGAAACAGCTCTACAACACAGACAGGTACATGCACAAGAGTAAGACAGAAGGGCAGAACAGCCAGACATTACCTCCCAGCTTGCTGCGGACGAGAGGACAATAACATCAGAACTTAATGAGTTTAGACCCAGAAGATATCATTATCGAAGCACTACGCAGAATTCGTGAAGACAGAGACGAGTTCCTTAGTCATTCACAATTACAAGAAGCAGTATTATAAGTAGCTCCTGACGTACCAATAGCAGACAAAGAGATACCTGGGATTCAACGGAGAACAACCAAGTGTCCCACAGTGATCAGGAGAGTCCGTCCCACAGACCACACGCTCAAGCTTAGACGGAATCGGAGCGTGCCAACTTCGCAAGACAAGAAATGCCATTTCTCACGAGGCACTACAGGAGAGTTTAAGATCACTCAGATGTCTGGAGGTGAGGCCTCGCTCAGGGCCCTACCCGACGATAAAGTGATCGGTATCCTCGAGGCAATAACGGGCAGGAGGAGTATAATTAGAGTTACAAGACATTAAAAAAGGAGTTACAATAGCTCCAAATAACACCAAGAAGACAAACAAACTGATGGTCGAACTTAGAGTCCTGACACAAAGAAGTCCAGCTGTCCCACCAGATTAAAGTTACTGTGGAGATCTACTGTACAAGAAAACCTAAAAGATAGTTGTGTGAGAGGTCGACAACAATTTGTCTACACAAAAAGTCCACAGCCGCTTGCAAAGACAAAATACAAAATGTCAAAATAACACAGGTTGAAAGACTGAAGACATGGGACAAGAAGGACACAAACCTAGTTATCCTAACTATTCAAGGGACTTCAAGACCAAATCAACCAAACCTAGACGTTAGATGTCGAAAAACAGAAGTGTGCATCCCTCCTGTTATGCAGTTCTGAAACTGCCAGCAATTTTCGCACACTAAGAAAACCTGCAAGAGAGAGACAGTTTGCCGGTACTGTGTGAGAAGTCACTTTTACAATAAATGTCCTCACTCGAAAAGGGATACCAACCAGTGGCATATTTTCTATGTGTGCTGTGCGTGCTGCGCACACCTATGCCCGAAGGAAAATAAAAATTTAATGTATTATTCTATGAAATATTTTTCTTATAATGTTCTGCTTTCGGACCGCACGCATCAGGATAACGGATGTTCCCGCATAGAATCTACGAGTATAACTAGTTTCTGTTTCCCAGAAGTGGTGAAGTGGGATGTTATAAATATTTATAGGGGACTTAGTGTACTGA
Source organism: Oreohelix idahoensis (assembly GCA_024509875.1). NCBI lineage: Eukaryota > Metazoa > Mollusca > Gastropoda > Stylommatophora > Oreohelicidae > Oreohelix > Oreohelix idahoensis. The sequence continues at coordinate 116,420 of JAMPIV010021085.1, forward strand.
CTGAGATCAGCTGTGAAGGTATATATATCTAATAAGAGTAGTGTATTATATATAACCTTACTTGCTGCCACATATGTATACCTCAGTCAGAATTATTCTGGAATAGTGTGATGACTACGTTATATGTCTAGGGTATGTATGATGAAGTGTAAGTCAAAACAACAACAGACAGATAAACAATTTAATTTATTCCACTACACTTGACAACACTGTGACACTCACATACATAAAACACTCTACAAGGATATCTTAAAGGAGTCACTGATAACTTTTCAAATAACAATATGTATTCATTGCTGTCATGAATGAATATGTGTCCTGATTCAAATACAAAGGGAACCAGGAATCACAATCAATTTTAATTACAAGTTATATGTACAGAATTTCTCAATATGAATCTTGTAGTGACATGTATTTTTAATAGTATCCTATGTGTGTCAGTGGTGTAGTAGTAATATGAGGTAATACTGGTTTTGTTTTGTTCAAGCTCTGTTGGTATTTGTCATCATGACTTCAATAGTTGGTCTTTATTGGAACTAGTATTGGAGATGTTCTCAGTTCCTGATATTAAAACACTTAAATTCCCCTCTTAATGTTATTTTTACAAGGTCATTTTAAGATGGGGTACATAATGTTGAGCTCAGCTGGCCACATCAGCTTATCTTGCGTGATGGCGGCAGGAAAAGACTCCTCTGCTCGATTTCTCCCCTGGGCTCTGGAGACACCTCACTGATAGCTAAATGGACCAAGGAGTATGCTGTCCGACTCTGGATTCAGCAAAGCTCTGACCAGGTGCTGCTCAATAACGTTAACACCACGGTCCCTGAAAACAAGAAGGATGTACCTTCTACGTCATAACTAATTTATACTCTCTTTCTACACTGATCACAATACATCACAAACATTGAGTTCAGAGCGTTAGGCCAACTGTCAGCTTCATCTGAAATACTTTATACCAGTATTAACCTCCTTAATGGTTACTACGCCTCTGCACTTCCAGCATTATTTCTGTCTAATCAATAATCTAGGTGTCTGTGTACTGTTTGGCCATTCCATGCAGTTTTACTTTCCTCCGACACCTTCTGTTCAGGCTGGAGCATTATAGGCTTTACATCATGTTTGCTACTGAACTACACATATATACAGGCATAAATTAACAATTCACATTCAATTTTCATTAAAAGATACTGAATGTTTCAAGCTTACCACAATTCATGGAAATAAACACAGATACGTTGACTAGCAATGAATTCTGGCACAAATACTGGCACAAATTCCCATCTGCTTATGTTCCAGGCTTTTATTTAGCAAAATATGAGCTGGCTTCAACGCACTGTTGCTTCATCAAGCTTATTTGAACTAGTGGTCTCGAACTAACGCTCCTAAGTGATTATATCAGCGAGTCTGGCCAATGGAGCCACGTTTCGACAAGTGTTTGAAAAAATTTTACCTTCCTACGTCTCCCCTAACAACCAAGGATAGCATTTATAGTCCGACTAATCGTGTTTAGCCTTACATATCATTCCAGCCAATCAGTTCAAATGTAACTTGTGGCCCATTTCCCGTACAATGGTGGTTTAAAAAATCTACCACTGAGCGATTCTGATTTTGGGTGTTGTCTGACAGCACCATCATTTTATTTTGGCTATAACTTGTTAATTCCTAGACTATTTGCGTAACGTTTTACATATTCTTTGTCAGCAAGCCCTAAGGAACCCAAATATACAAATTTAAAAGAGCTACGTGGCTGCGTTCAAAATATGCAATTTCTTCTACCTCCTGTTTCGAAGATGTGCTGTCTGGGTACTGTAATGTTTTCAAACGTAAACCCATCTATTGTCATCTTTCCTAATAAGAGTTTTTCAGGATTTAAAAACCTAACTCTGGGAAGGGTAGTGTATTTATCACTGACGATTTGAAATAAAGTTAGTGCATGTGGCCTTACACGCGTGATGGCAGCAATTGTGTATCGCGCGACGCGTGTTTAGTGTTGCACGTGTTCGGCTTTCTGCCTCTCCCTTCTCTCTTTCTATTTGAGTCCATCTGTTCGTTCGTTTTGGTAACGTAGTATAATTAATGTTAGGCTTAATTTAGGTCATTACGCAGTGTGCCTCTCAATGTTTTTCTTAGAAATGCAATACCCGTTTTAATGTGTTGTGGAAACGCTTGTATTTATGCAGTGGCTTATATTTAACGTGGAAACGTTACAATTTGCAGACGAAGCATAAAACAAAGGGGGATTTCGAGTACATTCTTTGTGACAGCACTGTTATTTTACCATTGCTCTTTTCTTTATTAGAATTTATTTGTTAGGCTTTATATTTACCTGATAATTTATATATGTGGATTAGAATATTTCACGACACCTCCCCTCTTAAAACAGACATCCCATGTCAGTCCTTTATTCTATATACACATAGATAAATGTAAGTCAACTTGACTTTACTCTGCTGTGGTGCTATCATGGTTTTATGTAGTTGGGTCCATTCAGAGTAGGCACTACTCATGAAATCTGCCTCAGACTTCTACAACCAATAATATATTTCGGTTATGTTACTGAACAGCCGCAAGTGTGAATGCTTGTCTTAATGCTGCTTCGCAACCCGTATTCACCATTTCTCTTCTCTGAGTCTGCGCAATGACATGTCCAGAGAACATTATATTTCCCTCAAAATGTACGTTATGAGGAGATAACATATACCTGGTGATAGCAGAGTTTTCGTAGTGGATCCCATAATCTTCTTATTATCCTGTATGAAACATTCGGAATATCCTCAATCAAAGAGGCAACTCAGGGATTCATTACGTTCCTCCGAAATGTTTACATCCAACAATTTTCTCATCATTCTAGAGAAGACACTAGGCGCATTCTTCAATCCCAATGGCAATCTATTAAACTCATAGTGTCCTTCTGAGGTACTAAAAGCTAGGTATGGTCTAACCTCAGGCTTTACTGGAATCTGATAGTATCCTTTACTCAGATCCACTTTTGAGAAATATTTAGCTTTATTTAGTCTGGCAAACAGCTGATTTGTATCCGGCAATGGATCCACCTGTCCTTCTGTAATAGCATTCAGTTTCCTGTAATCTATACAGAGTCTATGTTCTCCAGAGGGCTTCCTTAAGAGTAAAACACCGGAACTATACGAAGATTCACTGTGCGAAATAATTCCTTCCTTCAACAGATAGTCTATCTCTTCCTTCAAAGCTTTCTCCTTAGCAAACGGAATCGAATATGGTTTCATACAGACAGGTGTGGGGTCTATTGTAAAGTGCAATCTTTACTATCTTGCAATATAATACATTTATATACTTATTATGTTCGCAAATATTTTGTAAACAAAGTATTTCCTTTTTAAGTGCTTAAGGAGAAGTCATTTTTGAGTTACTTCCCTTGAAAGGAGTTCCGTCATCTTCGATCGGACTCCGCGGACGAATTTAGGCCTACTGCGATTTATTCTTTGGCTGGGTAGGAATAGATTGTTCTTGCTTCAGTATATCTATGGCCTGAATTTATACGTAGTGTTTGTATGAGTAGGACGAGTCTGTCTTATATATGGATATCTTTACATTTCTAAGTCGAACTATGTTGGTTGTCGCTAGAAAAGGTCAAAGGCTATGCAGCGGAAGTATCGCTAGCAGGGGGTGTGATTCATGGCTGTCATCCTGTCGGGATGTCGAATTTTGTTGTAGCCGGCCTATCGCCGAAAAAGTGATCTATAAGTAGATGGGGAAAAGTGATAGTCATTTAGACATGTTGTATGTACTTTACCCCAGTGTTTATTCTCTTTTGCCAAGGAATGGCAAAGTGATATTTCGCATAGAAAGGTAAAACCACAATTTATTATGAACTTGGGCTTCGCCATCGTTGTCGATAAGCAGATGCACAGTGGTACTTTTGAAAAGAATATTTATTCAAAGGAAGATGACATTCCTATGTATCAGCACTAGATTGTATGATATTATTCAATTACCTCTATGATAGAAGCTATGAAGAAATGAGGTCTGTATCCAATAGTGAGTGAAGCTCACGAGAGAAGCACAGCCATGTTGAAATCCATATACTTTGTATTTATCGAGTGAGAAAAGGGATGCCTGTACTATCGCTCGATGAACCAAGAGATCACTGCTACATGTGAGAACCCATGTCTGGGATTCCTATATCTTTATGGAAAATATATATATTGAACTTTACGTGAAGGGATATTCGCTAGACGAGGTTAAGTCTAGGAGCCTTCCTATATATTGGTTATGGTCTGACGTGCCCAGTCAGTAAAGCCAGATGATTTACATGATGGAACTCTGAATGCTTATTTACGAATGCTCCATTATGATATTTGCCAAGCATGAATGCTAACTTAAGATGATATTCCTGTGATCAACATTATGCTGTCTATGTCGACATTTGTTCCTGTAACCATACACGTACTGTCCAAGTGTGCGTCTCATTAAATGTTATAAAAAGACCACCGTAGTTCCAGTACTTCTTGAATTCGAACAGTGTGAGTATGAGTGATGTACTACCAACTTGTCAACTCTATCGAATCATTCTACCATTCGCGTTCTGACATTCATATACACACTCATTGTCTACACTCACATTCTTGTCGGAGCCTCATCACGTTCCAGGACAAGATGACCTGTATGACCAAAAACTGTGCTGGGTTTAATGAGTTGACAATCGTTACACTTTACTACACCAGTCCCAACATCTACATTTATCAACTGGTGGACATTCACGTCATTTAACAAATAAAGCGTGATTCAACAACTAGTAGCCAGTATGAGTTAACAACTACAGAGTTTAACAACTGGTGGCCAGCTTCCTGGGTCAACCTGCACAGTGACCATATTGAGAAGTAAACTACTGAGACCAGACGTTCCTTGGGGTCTGTTACGACACACAAATACATCAACAGTACAACTCTACAGTGATGTCAGCGTGACCTGTCCTGTCGAGAGTATGCGGTAACTAGGTCAGCGTTTGTTGACATTTGGTTCGTTGGACATTTGCCATACAACTGACAGTGTTACACAGCAAGCTTGGTTGAAACATAGAACATTACACATCAGGACTGGAGAATATTTGACAGTGTTTGCGAAAGGAAATGTTATTGAACTGAGAAGTCCTACATCGATTGTTATCATTCACATCAACGATGGAGCTTCTATTTCTGTGTTGAATTTAAAATAATTAGACCAGAAGTATTTGTTTAATAAAGTACCACAGTACTGTACTATTAGGCAGTGTAACTGAGCTTTCTTTACAACACATTCTTTCTGCAACACTCTATTTACATCATATTGCCATACTATTTATGCATTTATGTATTTATGTTAAAATATTTATATGTGATATTTGTTTGTATCCAGCGGGTTGTTGTTTTGGTTGGGCGGTGTCACACAACAGAGTATCCCACGTAATAGAGGGTCTGATGTGTGCGTTTCTATAGGTGCAATTTTCTTGATTGAAAATTTGCTGCGACAGCTGTTGCTATTAGTGTTAGCTGTGAAGACTGTACTCATTGTTGTTTTTGTAATATTCCTCTGTTCTTTAGTTTGTTTTGATTTGTTTGTAATTTGTTGGTCTACCCTATTCTATCTTTCAGTTCTATTCTCAATTTATATTTATATACTGTGGCGTTATTTGTATTTGTTATCCTCTTGCGGTTTATCTTTTATTGTTTTTCCCATTTGATTTATTTCATTTCCGCAAATGTTTTCATGTTCTTCTGTATAACTGTTTTGTTTTGTGCCTGATCGACATACACTATTTAAAATATAGTTGATCATATAAATTGATGTACAAGAATCAACTGATAGTTAATTGCTATTACTAAAGGTACACAGTTGATGATATAAAACACTATTTCTGGTGCACTGCACTTATATTATAGAGTGAACCAGCAACTTATAGCTGTTATTATATAAGGATTTATACAAGACCTTTGTAAGGCTTGTTTCCCACAGTGATTGGGATAGTTAAGTACTATTTTCCACAGGTTACAAAGTTATCATACAAGGTCTTTGATTAAGACTAAGAAAGTGAATTTATTTACTTTTCCAAATTACTGATCTTATTAGACAAGATGTCTACATTAGATTATTTTATCACACAAGGCAAAGCTCTTGATAAGACTGGTCAGCAATTAGAAGAATGGGCAGTTGCTCAATATGACAAAGCATTAGCTGCTGCTGCTGAAGAAAGAAAAGCATTGATTGAAGAAAAGAAATTAGCAGATGAGGAGAAAAGATTGGAAGCTGAGGAAAAAAAATTACAAAGAGAGGATGAACAAAAGAAATTGCAGATACAGACTGATGAAAAAAGATTCCAGATGGAAATGGAAAAAGAGAAAAGAAAAGATGAGGCTGCTGCTGAAGAGAAAAAATTACAAGCTGCTGCAGAAGAGAGAAAATTACAAGCTGAAGCTCAAGAGAAAAAAGCAATAAGAGAACATAAACACCAAAAAGAACTTTTAGCATTTGAGTTAGAAAAGTTAAAGTTAACAAACATAAGTGATGGTAATCAAGCATCTGGTGGTAATGGTAAACCCTTTACTTACAAGGTCAAGGTACCAGCGTTCAACCCTTCCAGTGATGACATAACATTCTGGCTAAATAGATTTGAACGCTCGTGTCGAGCCCATAATGTGGACAAATCACAATATGCTAACCAGTTATCAGAAAATCTGAAAGGTGATTCTCTGACTAGTTTAAGTTTGGTTGAAGAGGCTGACAAAGATAACTATGATGTTATTAGGGCAGCCTTATTAAAGAAGTATCAGTTGTCTGAAGAGGGTTATCGGAAGTTGTTTAAGACAATGGTGCCTGAGGCAGGTGTAGAATTCTCAGAATTCATTGCAAGGACACGTCTTACATTTGATCGTTGGATTGAGCTATCCAAAACAGAAAAAACTTATGAAGCCCTTATGGACTTGATACTCAGAGACAAGATTATGTCAAGTATAAATAAACCTTTCCTCGAATTCTTACATGAGCGTAAACCTAAGTCTCTAAAAGAAATGGAACAGTATTGTACCCAATACGTCACTGCACATCCGGACGTAGCTATTAGCAACAGTAAGGTTAAAGAAGGTATGCCAGTTGCTTCTGCAACACCATACAACCCTAATCACTCTCACAAATTCCAAGGACCTCAAAATAGGTTTAATAAAAAAGGTAACTATTACAGTTATCAGAACCAAGGTAACCAATCATTTCAGGGTTCTTCTTCGAATACCTGGAGAAGAGCTGACAGCCCTCGATTCAGGGGTGGTCATAATTACAGGAACTTTCGCAAAGGAAGTCATTCTAGAAACTATCCAAGTTTTCCTTCATGGAGACAACAGGATCATAATTACCGAGATACTCATTATAATGAATATGATGATAGTAACCAAAGGAGCTATGATTCAAACCCGAGTAGGGGTTATAATGATGGAAACAATGATAAGTACAGAGGCAATAATAACAGAGGTAGAGCACAATTCAAAAAACATAAAGCTCATTACCAGGCGAACTCTGCACAGCAAGAGTCCCACGAAGCCTATAAACAAAATAAAGATAATGATGACTCTAATAATATGGCATGTGCCGCTTTTGATTTTGGGAGAGCATCTCAGTGCCCCCAATGCAAAACATTATTTGAGCCAACCACAGTGTCTACTTTAAGCTGTGGGCATCCTCTTCCCGCTCTTCCTGCGTCAATCGCGCATGATGGGAGAGGTTCTCTTGTCTTACACAAAGGTTTAGTAAATGACAATCCAGTCTCAGTACTTTTTGATTCTGGATGCACAACTATTGGGGTTAGGCAGTCACTCATAGATCCTTCTCATTCTACAGGCAAAGTAGTCAAATGCGTAACATTTGGCGGCACCATAGAGAAATACTCTACCGCTATCATTAGGATTGCTACTCCCTTCTTCACAGGAGATGTACACGCATGTCTTTTGCCGAATCCGATCGCTGATCTTATCATCGGTCGCATTCACGGAGTCAAAGAATGCACTCCGGAGCAAATTTCCCTTTGGGAAAATCAAAATATGCAATCTGCTAATGCGGTAGTCACTAGAGCTCAAGCTCTCAATATGCCTGAAACTTCATCTGTTGAAGATAATGAAGTGCATAACCAAGATGATCCCTTGGTAATTTCTCGTGACTCGTTTATAAAACAACAACAAGAAGAAGATCCGACTCTTAAGAAATTCTTCACTCTTGTAACGAAAGGTGATCCGAATAAAGATTCAAATTGTAAATCTTGGATTACAATGAAGAATGGCGTACTTGTACGTATGGTGCAAGACTCCACTAAGTCAAGTCATTCTCAGATTCTTGTACCCAAGAATTTGAGAGTTAAGATCTTACAACATGCACACGACTCTCAGTGTGCTGGTCACATGGGTTTTTCCCGTACAAAGTCAAGAGTTCTTGCGGCTTTCTTTTGGCCTTTTGTGAACAAGGACATACGGATCTATTGTCGATCCTGTAAAGTATGTCAAGAAGTCAAATCCAAAGGTCCTCGTCATGCTGCGCCTATTCAGGCTGCAGATATTCCTATTCGTCCATTCCAGAAAATGGCGATAGACATCATTGGTCCATTCAAGATCAAATCTGCTAGAGGACATCAGTTTATCTTAACGTGTGTAGACATGTGCACACGTTGGCCAGAGGCTATCCCTCTAAAGAGCATTACTACCGCTGACATTGCAGATGCTCTTTGGCTTATATTTTCTCGGCTGGGATTCCCCGGAGAAATATTATCAGATCATGGCACCCAACTGATATCGGATACCATGTCTCAAGTAATGTCTACTCTACAGATAGAGAGATCTTTGAGTAGCATCTATCATCCTATGTCCAATGGGATGGTCGAGCGACTAAATAGAACACTTAAGAACTTATTAGGGAAGATAACTGAGGATCATCCTCAAGATTGGGATAGGGTTTTACCCGCGGCCCTCTTCGCGTACAGAGAGGTCCCCAATGAACATACAGGGTTTTCTCCCTTTGAACTTGTCTTTGGCGCGCGACCGCGCGGCCCAATGTCTTTGCTGCATGATCTTATAACAGCTGACAATATTGACGATGACACAAAATCTTCTTACGAGTATGTCATCGCGCTGAGACAGAAGATTATCGAAGCATGCAAATTGGCAACGTCCTCTTCTGAATTTGCTAAGCAGAAGGCAAGACAATTTGCTAATAAGAAGAGAACTTTACGACAACTTTGTCCTGGTGACAAAGCATTTGTTTTGCTACCTTGTCGTGAAAATAGACTCCTTATTAGTTGGAAAGGTCCGTACGATATAATATCGAAAATTTCAGATGTTGACTACATCGTCGATATCAACGGGAAGCATAAAACCTTCCACATCAATATGCTTACGGAGTTCCATGAACGTCCTGACTATCTACAGCCTATTTTCCAGGCAACGGACGATTCTCATGTCAAACATGGTCATTACTCATCACTGTCTGTAATACAGGATGAGGAAACAAGTTTTTCGGATGTTAATCTTCCGCTTCCAATGATCCCACTTCATTCTAGTGAATCATGGAAAGACGTTACTGTTTCTCCTGATTTGTCTCTAGGAGAACGGCGACAAGTTTCGTCTATGTTACAAACATTTCAGGATGTCCTCACTGACATCCCTGGACAAACTCATGTTATTGAACATGACATTGTTCTAACTGAACATACTCCAATTAGGGTTAGACCTTATCCTATCCCTATACATTTCCAAACACCGGTTGAAAAGGAGTTGGATGAAATGATAGATTTACAAATAATCGAACCATCCACTTCTGCATATTCTTCGCCGATGGTTATTGTTCGAAAAAAAGACAATAACATACGTCTTTGCGTTGACTATCGCAAATTGAATCAAGTTACGAAGTTCGATGCTGAACCTATGCCTTTACTAGAAGAACTACTTACTCGTCTTTCTAAATCGCATTTTTTCACTAAACTTGATTTGTCTAAAGGATATTGGCAAGTTCCATTATCCGAACGCGCCAAACCTCTTACCGCTTTCTCTACTCCCAGAGGCCTTTTCCAATGGAATTTTATGCCTTTCGGCCTTATGAACGCACCAGCTACATTTGTACGCATGATGCGTCGAATCCTATCGTATCGGTCAGATGTCATTGCTTATCTAGACGACATCTGTCTTTTCAGCGATACTTGGGAAGATCACTATTCAGGGTTAGTTGAATTATTATCAACTCTGCGTGAGTATAACCTGACAGCAAAACCATCCAAAGCTTGTATTGGCTTTAGCGAAATTGCTTTCTTAGGCCATCGAGTAGGTCACGGTTTCTTGAAGACAGAAGACCATAATATCACTAAGATACTTAACATCTCTATCCCTAGGACTAAAAAGCAAGTGCGAAGTCTTTTAGGTCTCATACAATTTTATGGACGTTTCATTCCGAATCTGTCCTCTATCATGGCACCTCTCTCTACACTATTAAAGAAAGGGTCGCCTAACATGGTTCACTGGTCTCATGAATGCCAATCTTCACTAGAGAAGATCAAAACTATGTTTTCGTCACCACCTATTTTAGTGTTACCTACAACAGATAAGACATTTGTTCTTCGTAGTGACGCTTCATCCACTGGGATTGGAGCGGCACTAATGCAAGAGTACTCTGGAACTCTGCATCCTGTAATGTATATATCCAGAAAACGTAATGCTGCAGAAAGGAATTACTCGGTTTTAGACCGTGAATTATTGGCAATGGTTTGGTCAATTCTCAAACTCCAAAGATTCCTTCTGGGCGCGCATTTCGTAGTGGAAACTGACCAAAAAGCTCTTACGGCTATCCAAAGTAAGAACTTGAAGAGCTCGAGATCAACTCGATACGCAATCGCTCTTCAACCTTTTCATTTCTCGGTACGAGCTATCCGTGGTTCAGAAAATGTGATGGCGGACATTCTGTCCAGATGCCCACATGATGCCACTTAACTGTTAAATATTGGATCTTTTTAATATGTATAACTTTACAACAGTTATTTTTTGTTTCTTTACTAAGATACACATTTGTAATTTAATAATAGAATGATGGTATCTCTACTTAGCGGTTTATTGATGTTTATTTACCGCTGTTCTTTGATGATTGTTTCTTCATAAATCATAAATTTAAGATTATAGTGTGAATTTTTGGTATGCATTGTATAATTACCAGAATTGTATTATACGTACATCACACCTTCCTGGAAACATTTATTCGTAGAGAAACAATTTCTCTCAGATTTTGAGATATATTCTCACTGGTCATATTAGGAATTATAGTTATTCCTGATATTTTCATCTGCGCAGTATTCTTGCGTTGTGAGCCTATTCTACGTTGCTCCTAGATGTATTTAAAAAAAATTTTTATTTTTTTTTTCCCGGGAGGTGTGGTAAGACTGTAAAGTGCAATCTTTACTATCTTGCTATATAATACATTTATATACTTATTATGTTCGCAAATATTTTGTAAACAAAGTATTTCCTTTTTCAGTGCTTAAGGAGAAGTCATTTTTGAGTTACTTCCCTTGAAAGGAGTTCCGTCATCTTCGATCGGACTCCGCGGACGAATTTAGGCCTACTGCGATTTATTCTTTGGCTGGGTAGGAATAGATTGTTCTTGCTTCAGTATATCTATGGCCTGAATTTATACGTAGTGTTTGTATGAGTAGGACGAGTCTGTCTTATATATGGATATCTTTACATTTCTAAGTCGAACTATGTTGGTTGTCGCTAGAAAAGGTCAAAGGCTATGCAGCGGAAGTATCGCTAGCAGGGGGTGTGATTCATGGCTGTCATCCTGTCGGGATGTCGAATTTTGTTGTAGCCGGCCTATCGCCGAAAAAGTGATCTATAAGTAGATGGGGAAAAGTGATAGTCATTTAGACATGTTGTATGTACTTTACCCCAGTGTTTATTCTCTTTTGCCAAGGAATGGCAAAGTGATATTTCGCATAGAAAGGTAAAACCACAATTTATTATGAACTTGGGCTTCGCCATCGTTGTCGATAAGCAGATGCACAGTGGTACTTTTGAAAAGAATATTTATTCAAAGGAAGATGACATTCCTATGTATCAGCACTAGATTGTATGATATTATTCAATTACCTCTATGATAGAAGCTATGAAGAAATGAGGACATTTAACGAATGACCAATTTTGGTCTGTATCCAATAGTGAGTGAAGCTCACGAGAGAAGCACAGCCATGTTGAAATCCATATACTTTGTATTTATCGAGTGAGAAAAGGGATGCCTGTACTATCGCTCGATGAACCAAGAGATCACTGCTACATGTGAGAACCCATGTCTGGGATTCCTATATCTTTATGGAAAATATATATATTGAACTTTACGTGAAGGGATATTCGCTAGACGAGGTTAAGTCTAGGAGCCTTCCTATATATTGGTTATGGTCTGACGTGCCCAGTCAGTAAAGCCAGATGATTTACATGATGGAACTCTGAATGCTTATTTACGAATGCTCCATTATGATATTTGCCAAGCATGAATGCTAACTTAAGATGATATTCCTGTGATCAACATTATGCTGTCTATGTCGACATTTGTTCCTGTAACCATACACGTACTGTCCAAGTGTGCGTCTCATTAAATGTTATAAAAAGACCACCGTAGTTCCAGTACTTCTTGAATTCGAACAGTGTGAGTATGAATGATGTACTACCAACTTGTCAACTCTATCGAATCATTCTACCATTCGCGTTCTGACATTCATATACACACTCATTGTCTACACTCACATTCTTGTCGGAGCCTCATCACGTTCCAGGACAAGATGACCTGTATGACCAAAAACTGTGCTGGGTTTAATGAGTTGACAATCGTTACACTTTACTACACCAGTCCCAACATCTACATTTATCAACTGGTGGACATTCACGTCATTTAACAAATAAAGCGTGATTCAACAACTAGTAGCCAGTATGAGTTAACAACTACAGAGTTTAACATCTATCAGTTTCATATCATATTCCAATAGGTTTGTATGCCCTGGTCGGTCTGTTAACACCTCTACATGATTATTTAGAACCTGTTGCACTCTCTCTTTCTGAGTTTTCGTTAAATGTGTACTGATTTTCACCTGTGCTGCTGTCTCACAGGGGTGTAATGGATATTCAAATGATGAAAGTGGTTCCTTTTTCATCTCCATGGCGATGGACAAGGTCAACAAGTGTGTCTCTTCCTGATGTTCTCTTTCCAAATATTTCTTCAGGAGATTCACATGATAGATTTTTTCTTTCCCCTTCTTATCTATCTTATAATTTGTTCTAGACATCTTCTCTAGAACTGTATATGGACCCTGCCATCCAATTTGTAACTTATTCTGACTCCCGGGCAAAAGAAGCAGTACTTTCTCTCCCACAGCCAAATTTCTGTCTTTCGCCTTCCTGTTATAATAGGCAGCATGTTTCTTCCTGGCTTGTTTCAAATTTTCATTGGCAAGTTTCCAGCCAGTTTTTAAACGAGTGGTCAGCTCATTCACATATTGGTATGAAGATGTAATGTTTTCCTCTGCCTTTTCATCAGTCCACGTTCTTAACAAAGCTACATATGGACCTTTAATTGTGTGGACCTATTTGTCCATGCACCGGTATGGTCTCTTCCACTCGAAGCTTTATAGTGATGATTTTTCCTCCCAGAATTATCATTCACAAAACGACCGCTACCAATTTTTCTTTTGGGGCTTTCTCCCCACTTAAAATTCTTGATGAGAGATTTCCTCTCTACATCCTCTTCCTCCAGTTTGTTTAAGTCCGATTTAGGGATTGTCGGCTTATCCTGGGGTAAGACATCTTTTTGCACTCTCCGCATAGTGGCCATTGTAAAACAGTTAAGTGAAGCTTGTCCGTGAAAAGGGGCTTCCCATTCCATTTGGTCCACTTTATCAAATCTATTTTTCTTTTTATTATCAGGCCTAATTTTGCCCCGTGGCGTGTCCAGGTCCTGATCAATGTCCCCACTTGTGGGTGTTCCTTCATGTGATATGCTACACCTTTCTACAAAATTCTCAATGTCCCATCTTGCTTTAGGCCAATAATAATTGTGAGCCACCTTTTGAATGATGGTACCTATCTTCTCATGGTCCCCATCTGGTTTCACATGTAGGCTCCTTATTAAGTCTGCCCTATATCTTTTAGGAAGTACCAGCTGTCCCTGACCTTTGGATCTAGCTCCAGTCTTCCTATACATCAACTTGTTTTTCATGTAAAAATCTCCCTTGCCTGGAGTTGTATGTTAAGTTGACAATTTTCTGAAACAAGGCTTGAGTGTTTTATCCCCAGCCTGTGCCTTCCTCATCTCTTCTGGAGTGGTATCCAACATAATATCCTCCTCCTGTCTTGAGGTCGACCTGACCTGAAGGGTTGCCATATACACAGGTTTCCTTCTGCAACGGTCAGTGTCATGATTGTCCATCTGACAATTCTTACACCACCTTTTTCCTGGGTTGAAAGATTTTCTTTCATCATATTTCCTTTCATCGAATTGTGGGAATTTATTTTTATTTTCATACCGTGGCCTATCAAATTGGTGCTTACCTTTGTTTTGATCCCTAGGATCAAATTTATTAAAGTTCTGTGGTGCCCTAAAGTTATCCACTTGTTTCTTTTTATTACCTGTTACCTCTGCTTGAGCTGCTTGATACCTTTCAGCAACATTTAGCAACTCACCCAGCCTCTCTGCACCTTGTTCCATGAGAAACTTTCTCAGGTCTGGAGCCATGGACTCTCTTAATTGCTCTATAAGGACCATTTCCTTAAGATCTTGGGTTTTCCCCAGAGAAGTCCATTTCTCCAAGTATGTCTCTATTCGTGCAGAGAACTGGTGATAGGTTTCACCTGACAGTAGTTTAGCATTCCTGAATTTTTTCCTATAAAATTCTGCATTCTTTTCATATCTTAACAAAAGAGCCTGCTTTAGCATGTCATAATTTTCCTGATCACCTCTGCTCATTTTTGCAAAAACTTCATAAGCTGCCCCACGAAGTCCTTGAGATAACTTTAAGCTCCACCTTTCTCTCTCTAACCCATACGTGGTAGCTAATAGTTCATACCTATTTAGATAGCTCTCTATATCATCGTCTTTCTCAACAAAATGATCTAAATGAAAATTCATAGCTGAGGTTGAGGCTCCTTGGCTAGCAGTGGCATCAGAGGCAAAGGGACTGGCACCATTTTCAGGAGCATGGCCTTGAAACTCAAACTCCCTTAGTCGTAACTCATGTTCCCTTTGTAATCTTTTATCTTCTGCTTCCCTTTCTGCAGCTAATTTCTTCTCTTCCCTTTCTGCAGTCAATCTTCTTTCTTCTGCAGCTAATCTTTTGTCTTCTCTTTCTGCCTCCAATTTCTTAGCCTCAGCCTCAATCTGCAACCTCTTAGTCTCATCCTCAGCCTCAAATTGTAACTTCTTAATTTCCCTTTCAGCCTCTAACTTTCTTTCGGCTTCAAACCTTCTTTCTTCGCGTTCAATAAATTTGTCACATTCCGTAGTGACATAGGCAACCATAACTTGTCCATCTAATCCTAACTCTTTTGCAGTCTGAACAGCAGCAGATCGAAATTTGGCTAGGTCCGCCATTGTCTATCAGGTAAATTTATACAATGTCTAACCAACAATTCAATCTCAAAATATATATCTAATGGACAACACAGGCACCGAGAGCTCAACCTTATTTAATTCCACCCAAGGATACCTTTTAATTCTTATTTTCCCTGAAGTGAATTACCCCCAATATTTTTAATAGGTAAAGATTCAAAATCCATAGAGCGAGACCCCAATATATGTGGTAAAGTGGGATGTTATAAATATTTATAGGGGACTTAGTGTACTGACTGAGATCAGCTGTGAAGGTATATATATCTAATAAGAGTAGTGTATTATATATAACCTTACTTGCTGCCACATATGTATACCTCAGTCAGAATTATTCTGGAATAGTGTGATGACTACGTTATATGTCTAGGGTATGTGTATGATGAAGTGTAAGTCAAAACAACAACAGACAGATAAACAATTTAATTTATTCCACTACACTTGACAACACTGTGACACTCACATACATAAAACACTCTACAAGGATATCTTAAAGGAGTCACTGATAACTTTTCAAATAACAATATGTATTCATTGCTGTCATGAATGAATATGTGTCCTGATTCAAATACAAAGGGAACCAGGAATCACAATCAATTTTAATTACAAGTTATATGTACAGAATTTCTCAATATGAATCTTGTAGTGACATGTATTTTTAATAGTATCCTATGTGTGTCAGTGGTGTAGTAGTAATATGAGGTAATACTGGTTTTGTTTTGTTCAAGCTCTGTTGGTATTTGTCATCATGACTTCAATAGTTGGTCTTTATTGGAACTAGTATTGGAGATGTTCTCAGTTCCTGATATTAAAACACTTAAATTCCCCTCTTAATGTTATTTTTACAAGGTCATTTTAAGATGGGGTACATAATGTTGAGCTCAGCTGGCCACATCAGCTTATCTTGCGTGATGGCGGCAGGAAAAGACTCCTCTGCTCGATTTCTCCCCTGGGCTCTGGAGACACCTCACTGATAGCTAAATGGACCAAGGAGTATGCTGTCCGACTCTGGATTCAGCAAAGCTCTGACCAGGTGCTGCTCAATAACGTTAAGACCACGGTCCCTGAAAACAAGAAGGATGTACCTTCTACGTCATAACTAATTTATACTCTCTTTCTACACTGATCACAATACATCACAAACATTGAGTTCAGAGCGTTAGGCCAACTGTCAGCTTCATCTGAAATACTTTATACCAGTATTAACCTCCTTAATGGTTACTACGCCTCTGCACTTCCAGCATTATTTCTGTCTAATCAATAATCTAGGTGTCTGTGTACTGTTTGGCCATTCCATGCAGTTTTACTTTCCTCCGACACCTTCTGTTCAGGCTGGAGCATTATAGGCTTTACATCATGTTTGCTACTGAACTACACATATATACAGGCATAAATTAACAATTCACATTCAATTTTCATTAAAAGATACTGAATGTTTCAAGCTTACCACAATTCATGGAAATAAACACAGATACGTTGACTAGCAATGAATTCTGGCACAAATACTGGCACAAATTCCCATCTGCTTATGTTCCAGGCTTTTATTTAGCAAAATATGAGCTGGCTTCAACGCACTGTTGCTTCATCAAGCTTATTTGAACTAGTGGTCTCGAACTAACGCTCCTAAGTGATTATATCAGCGAGTCTGGCCAATGGAGCCACGTTTCGACAAGTGTTTGAAAAAATTTTACCTTCCTACGTCTCCCCTAACAACCAAGGATAGCATTTATAGTCCGACTAATCGTGTTTAGCCTTACATATCATTCCAGCCAATCAGTTCAAATGTAACTTGTGGCCCATTTCCCGTACAATGGTGGTTTAAAAAATCTACCACTGAGCGATTCTGATTTTGGGTGTTGTCTGACAGCACCATCATTTTATTTTGGCTATAACTTGTTAATTCCTAGACTATTTGCGTAACGTTTTACATATTCTTTGTCAGCAAGCCCTAAGGAACCCAAATATACAAATTTAAAAGAGCTACGTGGCTGCGTTCAAAATATGCAATTTCTTCTACCTCCTGTTTCGAAGATGTGCTGTCTGGGTACTGTAATGTTTTCAAACGTAAACCCATCTATTGTCATCTTTCCTAATAAGAGTTTTTCAGGATTTAAAAACCTAACTCTGGGAAGGGTAGTGTATTTATCACTGACGATTTGAAATAAAGTTAGTGCATGTGGCCTTACACGCGTGATGGCAGCAATTGTGTATCGCGCGACGCGTGTTTAGTGTTGCACGTGTTCGGCTTTCTGCCTCTCCCTTCTCTCTTTCTATTTGAGTCCATCTGTTCGTTCGTTTTGGTAACGTAGTATAATTAATGTTAGGCTTAATTTAGGTCATTACGCAGTGTGCCTCTCAATGTTTTTCTTAGAAATGCAATACCCGTTTTAATGTGTTGTGGAAACGCTTGTATTTATGCAGTGGCTTATATTTAACGTGGAAACGTTACAATTTGCAGACGAAGCATAAAACAAAGGGGGATTTCGAGTACATTCTTTGTGACAGCACTGTTATTTTACCATTGCTCTTTTCTTTATTAGAATTTATTTGCTAGGCTTTATATTTACCTGATAATTTATATATGTGGATTAGAATATTTCACGACACCAGACTCGTTTTATATTGCTGTTTTTTTGGTTGGTAGCAATCGCCCGAAGTTTCTCGGGTAATTCCGTCACTATGCGTGCTGCACCTTTCGGTTTTACGTTTGAAGACTGGTTTGTGTGGATCAGGGTCATGGCCAGATACGTCAATACAATACGAACAAGCGTGCGGTGGTCTTGCAGCTCTCGAGTTGTAAAAATCGGCTGTGTCCGTCCAGTGTTTTTTGTGATTAATTTTTGTTAGTTGCCGGGAATGCAGATTATTACAGTGACAGTGAGTTTCAAGTTGTAAGTTAATACGTATTTCGGAGATAATTTACATATACCCCTAATAATTATCGTAGCGTAATTGAATATAGTTAGTTTTTAAATTAAGAGGGGAAGAAGTTAAATAGTAGGCGTACATATTCATTTTAAGTAGCAGCACGCCTAGCTCGCATTACCAGGATACGCCACTGATACCATCTATAAAGCGCGCAACTCCAATAGAACCTGTGCAAACTGTCTCGGGAATCACGGCCATACTGAAGAAATCTGTAATCAAAAACGTCTTCTTCAGAGAAGCAAGACACCGAGTTGCTTCAGGTGGCACTGCTAAACAGGAACAGCACACAAGCACCCACCTAATAAAACTTATTATTATATTAATATTAACTTGAAAATGAGATATTTTAACAGTAACATGAAAGCCGACAACAGTATCTCCGCTTTAGCAATTTTGTCTTGGAGGCAGGTCTCTTTTGGTTTGATAAAAAACTTGTTAATGTTCAGAGTTTTGCTTTTGACTTCGAAGATTTTCATGTACTTCAGTGTGCTTGTATGTGTCAATAAAGCTGTTTTGTTGGCATTAGTTATTGTACAGGAACAGACCGTACAAATCGCAGCATAGCGATTGCCAGAGTCTGGCTATTACCTGTCTGTTAGCCATTCCTTACAAATAGAATGCTGAAATAATGGCTTCACTTTTTACGCGGTGGCGTTTGTGTCGTCATGCTGCTACAACTACCTAGCATATCTTCATCAACGCTTAAGTCTAAAATTTAAAAAGAATACTTTAAAACACATCGCAAAAATGACTGAGTATTATACTCGTAGATGACAATCATTAACAGAATAACAGAAAATAAATATCTTATCTAAACGAGTCAAAACAACAACGTCATTGATGTGGTTAAAACCAAGAATTAAATTTAAGTGGAATAAAAAATATATAGCACATAATTTTTTACATTTAATTATAATATAAATATAATGTATAATGCTCAGTGCACAGAATATACATACATTGTAAATGTCAATTGTCAAATATACCCAGATTAATGCAGATTTGGAAAAAAAATACCCAGATACCCAGACGGAAGCAAAAAAAACCCCCAGATCTAGTAAAAAAAATGCCCAGTTGTGCAACACTGCACGTGCAGATAGGTTTGAAGAACAAAATTATGACTTGGTTTCCGAGATTGCGTTTCTGATTGGCTGGTTCCGATACTGTTCACTTTTTCTGTTAACAATTTTCACTGTTGCCACTCTGCTTTTTCGTATGTTATCGAAATGTAAATATGACTTTTGCCTGAGTTGTACTCTGCAGTCCGTAGTTGCTGAAGTCTGTCACGTATCCGAAACGTATTATGGTGTCTTCTGTCTGCGTTATTCTCTGTCGTCCGTGGTTGCTGAAGTCTGTCACGGCGCTAAAAAGTATCTCGTGACTACGTAACTCTGTATGAAGATAGCTAAATCCTGGTCTAGTCGAAACACCGTTTATTTACAAAATGTACATTTGGTTGTCAAATAGCAATATCGACCATCACACTTGGCCTTGCAGAACAATTTCATTGAATACAAAGGCTACTTGATTATGACTACGGAGCTTTCTTTCTTATACTCTTGTTGGTAATTCTGTCTTATTCAGTATTTATGACTTCCTTGATTAATATCGTCTATTCATATATTCTTATAACCTTCAGGTTATCGATTGTTAATACCGGGCATCTCCGGGGATGAATACGTTTCCTGATATTCTAATTTTCACTGGCCTCACAAGGCTGACCCACTGAACTTCTTAGCTATCGAATCTCTACATACCTCGTCAAGATGATCAATTCTCTTGGTAACGAATTTCCTTCATAAATTTGTTCTTTACTTGTCTGCTTATTGTAGTTATTATCTTCTACTGCAGGATGCCGCTGAGTCTGTCCACCATAGATAATTGAGTTAGCAAACTTCGATGAGCAAGCATATATCTGTCAAGATGGCTGGTTCACCTTGCAAAATCGTTACCTAGGTTCGTGCGACCTGCCCGTCTAACTGGCGCTTCTCGAATGTCTCTTTTCTCAACTGCCCCTAAGAGCGTGCACCGTGAACTCTATTCACTAATATAGCCTTCTTCCAGGAGGTTTTATGCGCACCTTCCTCGGACAATCTTCTTGCCCTTTATCTTACTGCTTATACCTAACTGCCCTAGTTTAAACCATCAGTTGCTTCACCTGCTACAAATGTGTGATTCACCAAAACCTTGCTGTCAGACTTCGTGTACATGATTTCATTCCATTTCCTAAAGTTTCCACATGTGTTACAATGCAAATGTTTTGTGAAGGTATGATATTCGATCAAAAGCTTTCTCTTGATCGAGAGAGAGGATTGACGACTGGCAGTCTTTATGGTGCGTGTAGGTAATTATGTCTCTTATGAAATGTGTGTGCTGATGGATGTTTCTGTGTTGAACGCTATACTGCTGGTCTTTGTGTACGAGAGTGGCCATGCGTGGTTTCAGTTCGTTTGTCAGGGTTTTTGTTAGAACTTTATAGTCTACGTTTAAAAGAGACACAGGTCTGTAGTTTCTAAGGAGCGTTTTGTCAGAGTTTTCTTTAGCAATAAGAGTGATGTATGACAAGTTTAAGCTAGGTGGGAGTTCTTTGTTCTCGAAGGCTTGTGTATATACGTTTAGCAGAAGAGGACCTAAGATAGAATAGAAGTGTTTGTAAAATTCTGCTGTGAGTACATCTGGCCCTGGTGATTTGTCCTTTTGCATAGTGTTTACTCCTAGAGTTAAGTCTGTAAGTGGCAGCTCGGCGTCTAGTTTTTGTTTGTTTGCGTCTAGTAATTTCTTTGTAAAATACATGAAAGCTTCTTGTACGTGTGACTCGACGTTTTCTTCCGTGTACAGGTTTCTAAAGTAGTCTTCAAAGGTCTGTACTATGTTATGTGTTTCTGCCTGTGTGGTTCCATCTAGATCTACTATTTGTCATATCTGTTTGCAGCGTTGTATATTATGCTCTATTGCCATGTATTGTTTACTGGATATCTCTTGTGTGATAATGTTGAGTTTTGTCCTTAATAGGGCTCAAAGAAACCTGTGGTGTTTGTGTTGCTCCAGTTCGCTCTCTAGTGTGGTAAAGGAGGGGGAGTTTTTGTCTGTTTTGCTTTGTTAGTTGAATAGCTTTCTCTATGAATGCCTCTTGTTGTATTCGGTTTTTGTGTTTTATAAAAGACATTAGTACCTCAGCCCTAAGAGTCTTTTATATGTGGACATGCGCCATAATATAACGGACTAGGTAGAAATGGACGCGAATCGCCAAAACGAGGCAAAACGTTATTTTAAAAATTGGTGTTTTAAATGTTTCCTAGTCTTGTTGTACATTTTCTATTGTTGTGTCGCTTGTGTACGTGAGAATTAGTTTGGTCATGTGCTCTACGTATGTTTTGTCATGGAGCAAATATTGTTGAATTTCCAGCATGTGAATCGTTTCGAACATGTGCCTGCTTGTGTAGTGTTAATTGTTGTGAGTACTGCTTTGTGATCTGTGAATTTGAGAGCTTCAGGCAAGTGTTTTGTTTGACTTATGTGGTGTGTTGACGACACATAGACAGGGGCGCACACGGGAGTCATGGAGTATGGAACGACTGATGACATTTAATAATGGTTTATTAAGTCACAGCACATCATCACGTTGACATGGACAAATACAGTTACATCGAATCATAACAGCTTCATAACTTCAGCGCTACAATAATAACAGTTAATGGATCCTTTCATCAAACGGTCGTAATCACCGTGTTAATACAATAATAACAGTTAATTGATCCTTTCATCAAACGGTCGTAATCACTGTGTTAATACAATAAATATGGCATCGTCAAAGATGCTCCTAACATCACCGTGCTATAAATACTATACACAGCAGATATATATCAAAGCCTAAAGTACTCACAAAAATCCGTCAGCAAACGGTCAGCATCACCGTGCTATAAATACTGCCCACAGCAGATATATATCAAGGCCTAAAGTACTCACAAAAATCCACCAGCAAACGGTCAGCATCACCGTGCTATAAATACTGCAAAGAGCAGATATATATCAAGGCCTAAAGTACTCACAAATATCCATACTGCAGCTTACGAAATATGCTGTACACACAGCGAAAACATAAGTCGATATCTTCTTAAGCACTGCGCAGGCATACACTTGGAAAAACACAGGACTGACTCGCTCGGTCCACGCCCAGAAACGCATTCTTCGGGATCACACACTAGTCCCGCATAAAAACTCAGTCACGAGACTCGGCTGTTTTGAACACAGCTCTCAATACATGCGGATTAGCTGCGAGCTAATCACAGCTCAACACAACTCAGAGATAAATACCTCACAGGCGGGGAATCAACGCTGTGAGTAGCGATCATACGCTCTATTCTCGAACATACGAGAAGATATTCCTATCATAACTTTAAACAATCATCACAGCTTAACCAAGCACTCAAGCGACGTAACCCAAAATCTAACTGGTCCACCAAGCATATTCAGAATTACTCCCCTTTGACCTTAACAGTTTACCACACCCCCGGGGGGTGGGGGGGGGGGGGAAATGATTCTATCTTTTTTTTTTGGAAAATTAACTCTCAAAAAATTTAGAAAAATAATGAAGCTCTAACATATGCCTACAAAAATTTACCTATGACAAGTCAAAACAGTACATCTACAAAAAATATCAGCAATAAATATAAAAAATGAAGTATCCTACAAAATCAAAGAAGCATACTAAATTTAATCTAATACAAAACCAAGCTAAGTATGTTCAATACAGACTAAACAGGAAGCAACCAATAGAGAATAAAAAGACATGATCAAACAAACGAAGTATGATTCGTAATGGAGAAAAATATGAAATCAGAAAATGAGAAACAATCAACAATACCACATGATAACCATTTCTTTCATGTAAAATAAATACAAATATCCCTACTAGTTACATTATATTAAGTTATATAATTAACTCAACAACACAAAGAATGAAAGTATAAGTAGCGTAACAAGAAAAAGTATACAAGAAGCATGAAGTGAGACGTAGATGAAGCACGGAATTATAACGAAAGTATGAAACGATACTAAAAAGACAACAGAAAAGATGTAAAGGAAATACGAATAGTCAACAAAGACAGATAGAAATTAAAGATGAAAATGTAGAGAAAGATAGTAACAAAACATCATAAAACTATCTAAATTAAACGACGTATTGTAAAAGAAATTACAATCATAATCGAAAATTACAACACAAAATGACAAAGTGTATCTATATACTAACACCACAAAAGAAAGTTTATGCCAAAACTAAGCA
>JAMPIV010021086.1:0-176128 GCA_024509875.1 Oreohelix idahoensis
GTTGACTTGATATCCCCCCCCCCCCACTAAATTCATAAATCTTTTTTAATTGATTTTTTCCCCCCCCCTCCTATAACCCTTTCATACCCCCACATTATTCCCCCCCCCCCCCCCCTTGGTTGGCCCCCCCCACAGAAATTCTTTTATATCTGCTATATTTTATAGCTTGGTAGGTTTGTCCTATCACGCCCCAGGTAGGCATGAGAACTCTAGGTTACTCCGATGGTCCTTGCTTTTGGCTCCCTATAATTTTAGCATTGAGTATATATCTGGAAAAACAGATTTGGGAGCGGATTTTTTAAGCCGCCATCCGTGTGATGAGAATCACCGTAAACCCCAGAAATAATAATAAATTTCTCTATGTGTATATAGAATAAAGGACTGACATATAATGTCTGTTTTAAGAGGGGAGATGTCGTGAATTATTCTAATCCCCATATATAAATTAAAACGTAAATGCAAAGCCTAACAAATAAATTTAATAAAGGGAAAGAAGAATGGTAAAGAACAGTGCTGTCACAATGACTGTACTCGAAATCCCCCTTGTTTTCTACTTCGTCGGCTAATTGTAACGCTTTCACGTT
This sequence comes from Oreohelix idahoensis, assembly GCA_024509875.1. Lineage (NCBI taxonomy): Eukaryota > Metazoa > Mollusca > Gastropoda > Stylommatophora > Oreohelicidae > Oreohelix > Oreohelix idahoensis. The sequence goes on from JAMPIV010021086.1 coordinate 585, forward strand.
GATAGTAAAAGCCTACTGTATTATTACCCGCTTTCTTCAATGAAACGTGTGCTGTATTTCTTGGAAAAACATTGAGATACGCAAGCTGAACAATGACCTAATTTTAATATTTCATTCATTCCATTTTATACACGGCGTAACTAAAGGACAGATGGACTAAAGGATAGAGAGAAGGGAGAGGCAGAAAGCAGGGACACCTGCAACACGAAACACGCGTCGCGCGATACACAATTGCTGCCATCACGCGTGTAAGGCCACATGCACTAACTTTATTTCAAATCGACAGTGATAAAATTCACTACCCATACCAGAGTTAGGTTTTAAAATCCTGAAAAACGCTTATTGGGAATTATGACATTATACCGGTTTACGTTTGAAAACATGACAGTACCCAGACACCACATGGGGAGTGAAGTGAACAGGAGGTGGTAGAAAATGCACATTTTGAACGCAGCCACCTAGCTCCCTTAAATTCGTATATTTGGATTCCATAGGGTTTGCTGACAAAGAATATGTAAAACGTTACGCAAATAGTCTAGGAATTACCAAGTTATGGCCAAAATAAAATAGTGGGGGTGCCTGACAGCATGAAATCATTTCTGCTCATAAAATTTTTTTATAACGTGTTTGAAAAAACATTACGTTACGGAAATAGCCTACCATGTTAACTCCTATGTGATTGGAACGCAACAAATGAAAGACTAAACACGATTGGTCGGACTATAAATACTATCTTGTGTTGTCAGGGGAAACGTGAGAAAGGGGTACTTTTTTGAAAAGATGTGTAGACGTGGTGTGATTGGGTAGAGCTGCGAATATACACAATTCAGAGCGTCTGTTCATTGCCACATCTTGTAATAAACCTACTAAGAAACAGTACGTTGAGCACCAGTGTATATTTTTTATAAAATAAAGCCTGGGACATCGGCAGATCGGAGTTGTGCTATATTTATTGCCAGTCAACGAAACTGTTTATTATTATTTCCATGAATTGTGGTAAGCTTGAAATATTCAATATCTTTTAATGAAAATTGAATGTAAATTGATAAATTATGTCTGTATATATGTGTGGTTCAGTAGCGAACATGATGTAAAGCCTATAGTGCTCCAGCCTGAACAGAAGGTGTCGGAGGAAAGTAAAACTGAAGTAAAACTGCATGGAATGGCCAAACAGTACACTGACACCTAGATTATTAACTAGAAAGAAATAATGCTGGAATTGCAGAGGCGTAGTAACCATTAGGGAGGGAAATACTGGTATAAAGTATTTCAGATGAAGCTGACAGTTGGCCTAACGCTCTGAACTCAATGTTTGTGATGTATTGTGCTCAGTGCAGAAATGGAGTATAAATTAGTTCTGACGTAGAAGGTACAACCTTCTTGTTTCAGGGACCGTGGTCTTAAAGTTATTGAGCAGCACCTGGTCAGAGCTTTGCTGAAGCCAGAGGTGGACAGCATACTCCTTGGTCCATATAGCATCCAGTGGGGTGGCTCCAGAACTCATTACAGTAATCAAGCAGAGGAGTCTTTTACTGCAGTCATCACGCAAGATAAGAGAGTGTGGCCATGGAGCTCTACATTATGTACCCCCATCTTAAAATGACATTATAAACTAAAATTAAGAGGGGAATTTAATTGTTTTAATACCAGGAACTGAGAACATCTCCAATACTAGTTCCAATAGAAACAAACTATTGAAGTCATGATGACAAATACCAACAGAGCTTGAACAAAACAAAACCAGTATTACCTCATATTACCACTACACAACTGACACACATAGGATACCATTAATAATATATGTCACTACATGAATCATATTAATAAATTCTGTACATATAACTTGTAATTAAAATTGGTTGTGATTCCTGGTTCCCTTTGTATTTGAATCAGGACACATATACATTCATGACAGCAATGAATACATATTGTTATTTGAAAAGTTATCAGTGACTCCTTTAAGATATCCTCTTAGAGTGTTTTATGTATGTGAGTGTCACAGTGTTGTCAAGTGTGGTGGAATAAATTAAATTGTTTATCTGTCTGTTGTTGTTATGACTTACAATTCATCATACACATACCCTAGACATATAACGTAGTCATCACACTATTCCAGAATAATTCTGACTGAGGTATACATATGTGGCAGTAAGTAAGGTTATCTATAATACACTACTCTTATTAGATATAGATACCTTCACAGCTGATCTCAGTCAGTACACTAAGTCCCCTATAAATATTTATAACATCCCATTTTACCACAATAACAAACACTGAGTTCAGAGCGGTAGGCCAACGGTTAGCTTCTCATGTAATAATATTCACCAGTATTCCTCTCCCTAATGGTTACTACGCCTCTGCAATTTCAGCTGTAAGTCCTTCTATACAATAAGATAGGTGTCAGTGTACTATTTGGCGATCCCATGCAGTTCTACCTCTCTCCGACAAGTTTTGTTCAGGTTGGAGCAATATCTAGGCTTTGCCTCATGTTTGCTACTGAACCACACACATATACAGACATAAATTATCAATTCACATTCAATTTTCATCAAAAAGATATCAAATGTGTCAATCTTACCACAATTCATGGAAATAATAAACAAATACGTGGACTGGCGATGAATTATGGCACAATTCCGATCTGCCTCTGTCCCAGGCTTTTATTTAGAAAAAACATGAGCTGGCTCTCAACGCACTGTTTCTTAGTAAGTTTATTTAAAATGTGGCACTGAACAGACGCTCCTAATTGACTATATTAACGGGTCTAGCCAATAGGACCATGTTTACACAAGCTTTTGAAAAAATGTACCCTTCCTACGTTTCCCCTAACAACCAAAATCAGTATGTGCAGTCCAACTAATCGTGTTTCGCCTTACATATACTGCCCGCCAATCAAATCGGATTGTACATGGTGGCCTATTTCCCGTAAAATGGTGGTTTCAAAACATGCCACTGCGCAATTCTGATTTGGTGCTGTCAGACAAACTCACTATTTTCTTTTGGCTATAATTTGTTAATTCCTAGACTATTTGCGTAACCTTTAACATATTCTTTGTCAGCAAGTCCTAAGGAACCCAAATATATAATTTTAATGGAGCTAAGTGGCTGCGTTCAAAATATGCATTTTCTTCTACCACCCGTTCACTTCGATACGATGTGGTGTCTGGGTACTGTCAGGCTTTCAGACATAAAACAGTATAATGTCATGTTTACTAATAAGCATTTAACAGGTTTTTAAACCTAACTCTCGTATGGGTAGTGTTTTTTATCACTGTCTATTTGAAAAAAAAGTTAGTGCTTCATGCCTTACGCTTGGGGGTGGCATTAATTTTATATCGCGAGACGCGTGTTAGTGTTGCATGCGTTCCTTCGTACATCGCTCTCTCTCTCTTTCTATCCTAAGTCCATCTGTCTTTTCATTACGCAGTGTATAAAATGAAATTAATGCTAGTATTAATCTAGGTCATTAATCAGCTTGCGTATCTCACGGTTTTCTAAGAAACACAGTACACGTTTTATTGTTTTGAACGTGTGTAGTTTTATGCAGACGGAGCATAAAAAGGGGTTTTCTTGTTCAACTAGCATGACGTTCTATTAACACAGGCGTACGCTATTGGAAAGCACGGGTCTTTAACCATTCTTCTTTCCCTTTTATTGAATTAATTCGTTAGGCTTTACCTTTACTTTTTAATTTATATATGTGGATTTAGAATGTTTCACGACACGGAGTATGTGTTAAAAATACACGCTACTGATTCTTTTCAATAAACCGGTAAGTAAACTAGTTTTCTTCTTTTTGTTTTGTTACTTGAAATACAAATAATAGTACAAATATGTGCTACTGTATGTCCATCTAATTTTATTTCAAATTATTAGCTAACCTAAACGAAAATGAAAATTGGGTCCGAAACTCATGATCGGGTCCATTTACCTGCAATACGGGTACGACCGAAAATCGCTGCCAAATTTTAGTTGTCGTCACTCTATATATCAAGGGCACTATAGCACGTTTCACTAGCTTGACCCAACTTCAAAATGCTATATCTCAGCAAATATATAACGCATATAAGTGAAATTTTGTGTGTGAATTTGAAATGGTATAGACCCTATGAATTAAATTTTTCATTAAAATGCGGCCATTGGTTTCAATTTTCGTTTCTTTGAGATATAATATAAAATCCTACTTGCCAACACACATCACACGCACACATATTGAAATGTCTACAGTAAATTATACGACCTCATTTGCACATTTTTGGTTTATCAAGCAATTGGCTTGATTTTTGAGTGAAATTGCGTGAAATCGCACTTCTTGAACATAAAACAGTTTATATCCGGTGCAACGCACACATTGTCAATCAGAGGTGTGTCTACACAAATTATTGTGTGGTTAAGAAGGAAAAAAGAGTCTGCGAGTACATTTTATGACATTACAGCAAATCACAAATAGGATTTTTAAGTATTTCTGCAATGAAGCTACTGGAGGAAAACTATATCATTCTATTTCAAACCCACAAAAGAGGACTATTCACGCCTTGGGGATAAGCAAACGATCATTGCACCGCTGGATAGCGACATCTGAAATTTCTAATTCCAGTATTTTACACACGAAAATTAGGCCAAGAGTGGTGGATAATTTTGACAGAGAATTGATCCGCAGAGAAATTTGCAAGATGTTTCACAATAATGAGGCAGTGACTTTAAGGAAATTGAAAATTTGGTTAAGAAAGAATAATGACATTGTTATTTCCAAATCTACGCTATGGGGGACTATTAGGAGTTTGGGATTCACTTTTAAAAAATATGTTGGTGGTAGAAACCTTATTTGTGAGAAGCCTCATATAGTTGCAATGAGAAGCAAATATTTACGCGAGGTCAGAGAAATGAGAAGAGATTGTTATGATTTTGTGTATTTAGATGAAACTTGGATCAATGCGCACCACAGTAATGAACGAGAATGGCAATCATCTGATGTAACAACTAAGAGACTAGTACCAAGCAGCAAAGGACAGCGCCTAATAATTGCACATCCACGAAGCAGCCATCATGGGCTTCCAAATAATACTGAACTCATATTTGTTTCAAAATCCACAGATAATAGGGATTACCATGCAGAGATGAATGGCAAGATATTTCAAGATTGGATTGTGAATCATGTACTTCCTTCCTTGGATAGACCGTAGTGTTTGATAATAGACAATGCCTCATATCACAACGTTGTGGCACCAGAAGATAAAGTTTCTAATTCACCAAGTATTAAAGATGTAATAAAGATTTTGCTGACCATAAACAACATTCCATTCAACGAAATGTCCATGAACCTGAATTACTTGGAATTGTAAAAAAGGACACAGCATACAAAGATATTTCACATAGACAAGGCAATCCATGAACATGGTCACAGATGTTTAAGATTACCTCCTTACCATTCTCACTTAAACCCAATAGAATTAGTATGGGCTAAAATTAAGGAACAGGTAGCAACAGAAAATAGAACGTTCAAATTAAAAGATGTTGAAATACTTATAAAAGCCGCCATCTCCAATATAGCCAGGGATTATTGGAAGAAAAGTGAGAACCATGTGTTACAAGAGGAAGAGGAATATTGGAAGAATGATGGTTTGTCCTTCATTCAGCCGAGATTGATTTTCAATTTCTCAGAGACATCTGATTATGATTCGGATGAAGTTTAATTTCTTTAAAGATGACCTTACCGTTATTTACAAGCACATTAGAGGAGCAACGTTCCATTATGATATTTATGAACCGCAAAGAGATGATACCCATTGAAATAATTAGATCAAGGAAGGTCCAGTTTGGTAGCGCATTAAATGTCAATGACAAACAATGTCACGAGTATTTCGCATGCAGATCATTTAAGAAATCATCTTCAACACGTATTCAATTGCGAACGTGATGGCCACATTATTGTAATAGTAGACACGCCTATGCCTAATCAATTCACAGAATCTGTGCATGAAGTGGTAAAATTTCTTTTCTCGATACACAATAATTAGTATGCCGACAAAGATCAAAGGATTTCATCCGTTTATGGGAACTGGACAAGATGCACAGATATAAAGTATATATTTGTTGGGTCTAACCCAATATAACATCGTATGCAAAAAATGGCATTAATACGTTAGACGGTTAATCAGATAATTACATTTGTTTGAGGGCAAAGCTAGTGAAACGTGCTATAGATACTCCTGCCCTTGCTGCTTGCCAGCAACAGCTTGCGCACCACCACATGGCGCACACGCTAGTGTCACTTTGGAATAGTCAGGCTGCAGTATTACCATTTCGTGGAAATTCCCCATTTGTCTGGAAAAACAAGGCTACCCGGAAAATGTTGTAGTATACAAGAAGAACATGTTGGTATACAAGAACATATTCTGTGGGTATATTTGTAGGAAATTGTTAATGGTGTGTGGCTATTTAAGAGTACATGCTTCGGAATTCTTAGTGAGACATAGCAATGACTGTTTACTAACACCAGTCTCGCAGTAAATAAATAAATAATACACACATAAAGGTATGTTTCAGGCACTCGTGAGAAATAAAGAAGTAGAAAACTATACAACAGAAAAACAATACAAGTTATAGGCTCACTGGTGAATCGAACTCAGGACCTTCCGAACGACACCACCACCTAGCCACGGAAGCGAATCACACTTTCCTCCCTGCCAACTAGGCAACATAAAAATACTGCTTCGTGGACAGGGGTCATTAGCGTGATTTTCCACACGGAACACCGGATGTGTAACTAAGACAATTAGCCTAATCACTTATGCTTTTCCCCAATTATACAGTATAGGTCAGATTACACTAGACAAAGACCTTAATACTGTGTCTAGTAAATGATAAAAGGATAGAGTGATTCTCATCCGTAGCTAGGCGGTGTTTTTAATTTAAATTAACAAAAAGAATGTTGATTTTTCATCATATCCCCTGAATTATATGACGTACTCTAAAGGAGATTTTTAAAAAATCAGAGAAAGGAATCGGTAGACGGACAGAGGAAAAAAGCCTGATTAATATCAGGAAAGCAAAAACTTAGCAGAGGTTTTGGTCTTGTATTTCCCCTAAAGTTTGTGGTACGAATCGAAGAGACAATTTGAGGTACGACTTAACAATATCAGTTGTACTACTATACTGTGGCTCAAAGCTTGTGATCGACACTGGGACTTTGGTACGTTTCATGAGTTTTGAAGATACCTGCCTTGACTAGAAGAGGTTATCTCTTGAACTGATCAAGAGACGTGCACTTGCCACTGAGACGAATTGATGTTTTGGCAGCTAAGTGACATTTCTAGCAGGCCAATTACATAACTTTTTCTTTTCAACATTACGCTTCTAAAGCCGGCTTCTTTTCTAGGAAGATACCTACATTTTATTAATCACCAACTCTTATTTATTTACACTTGTGCTAAAGAAATTGATCATTAAATTTGTTATATGTTGTATTACAATTTCATAGTTAATTTAGTTATTACAGAGAGAAGTGCCCACAAATTAATCAGTATCTTTAATAAATGTCGCAAAATTGGTTTCAATACATTGCAAACGCGGCTTCGTGTAGTTTTACAAACCATTCACCGATCGATTATCACAGGACCGGCCGCTTACAAAATGGCGGTGTATCGACAAAATGTCGATGAGACAGCGGCAAGCGGCAATGATAAATAAAAGCATAATGGAATCATTGTGAAAAGGATTTCACCTTTTAGTCCAGGAGAGGATTGTGTATAACTGTATATAAGGAAAAACGGTAGGAAGTTATCATTTACGGAGATATATGCATATTACGGCTGTCTACAGTTAAGCCGAAAGCCTGTAAACCCACTTCTGTTCTAAATATTTAAATCAACAAGTAACAGATTGTGGAAGTACATGGATAGGAAGATAGAAATATATCGGTTGTATAAAACAAGATAGGATGGAACAGTATGGATAATATATAAGCCGAGGACGAGAAAGGGAAAGTTTCAGGCAACGCACAGATCGGGTGAAATCGCTGTTTCGAAACGGGATTTCAGCCCGAGTCTTAAGCTGTAACGTCAGTGCTCTCCGATACGTCCGCCAGAGACTTATAAGTAGCGGATCGGTAAACTAAAAGGCGACACAACGAAAGAGGTTTGAGACAGACTGAGAGGCAGAGTTCGCCACTGCACATGTACCACCTGAATTGTGAGCGGATCGCCAGAAATTTTCAGTCCTGTGTCTGAAGTCTGAGGGTAAGCGAAATTATGATAACTACCGTGTATAATATTTTTTATTTCAGGTTCGTATAGACTTCACAAAATATGCACGTAGAATATTCATTGATATAATGTATTGTTATTTTCAATATGATCTAAACATGCGCTATGTGGATGATTGTTGCTTGTACAAAAACTAATCACAACTAGCCCCACAGCCAAATGTAGATAACATCTATCATAGTAAATGCTGTATCTCGTCGAAGATAAAGGCAGTCCCATGGCAGAGATTGTCATAGGCAAATGAAGTGTTAGAAGCTTCATCATGGAAGATACCGCTTTTACGAGGTTAGGTGACTAGTTCCCTTCCTCGCTGCCTTTTCCTTCCCTAGTTCGAGCGCACAACTGAGTGCCCATTTACAGCTGGTAAACTGGAGTGTTCCATAGCCAGGCTTCAATTCAACAACTATGTAGTTGTACTACTGAAGAAAGCAACCTGATCGTTTGGTCAGTCGGGCACTCACTTTATCTAATTGTGTATTAATTTTGTGTAGATGCTAGGAATGGCATCAGTATTTAAATTTGTACCTGATATGGTTTGGAAAGATCAAGTTATAAATAAGTAAAGGATGTACAGGAGCGGAATAAACCAGATGATGTTTATTACTGATAATGTTAATATTAATTCTGTATCATTGAAATGATGTTACTTACTATGACTGTATAACTTTGACATCTGATGACTGACTAGTCTGACTTATGTGCTAGTCAGTTACAATTAATTGAAATGTTAATACTTCTGTATCACTGAAATGATGTCCTTACTTACTATGATTGTATAACGGTGACATCTGATGACAGACTAGTCAGACATCTGTGCTAGTCAGCTACAAGTCTAGCCAGATACTAGCCAAGGCTGATATGATGTTTCAGGTTCCATGAAATAACTCAAACCAGACTGTCAAGTATCAGAAGCCTGTGTTGTTCATCAGAGGCAATCCCACAAAAGTGCAGGACCCCAAAGAGTTAACTTCAACTGGTCATTGGCATCCCTAGTGCTGGGTCTACCAATACTGATATATACAACGAACAGTGCCGCGACAGCAGTATCCAGATGTTCAGATAAGTGTCTCTTAGGACACTGACCACCAAAATATATGAAACAAACAGCAATAGTTGTGAGATAAAACAAATCTACAACAGTAGTCAACCATTAGGGAATACAGTCAAATGAGGACAGTAATGTGTAAAGTCAGAGGACTAAGAACAGTGATACAGTTAAAGTGATTCCAGTTTTCAGTAACTTTATTATTCAAGATCTTGAAGTCTAAACAGACAATAATAGTAATTGTGTGAATATTTTTATATATTTTAATGCTCTTTTCCAGCTAGCAGAAATAGAATATTAGTGTAAATATTAAACTATTTTAACTGTACCTGAGGAATTATTCTTACTTACTTACTTAGTCGTTCCCCTTCTTACATTTGTGGTTACAGTGAATGTTCATTTTAATTATCCCCTAGAAAATAAGAAATCATAAGATAGTCACAGGGAGGAGACACCTTAAATCCTGGTACAACTTCTTACCAACTGGCCAGGGTTTTCACAGTCTGACTATTTCTATGATATCCATACACCAGTGCTTATTTCTAAGACTGGGGTATTATTTGTAAGACCAGAACTCTTTACTGGCATACTATCCTGGTAGCATATGAGATACCTGGATTCTTACATAGATAAATAATTTTAAATAACCTCCCGCTACAATATATATATATATATATAGAGAGAGCCAGTAAGATGCATTTTACTGTTAATTCAGTTGGCGGCTTGTAGGAGCTAAATTAAATTATATAATACCTCTTCACAAAAGTCGGCGGGCAGATAAAAGTTAACATTCAGCATTGTTCTTGACTTCTGAAATATCTTGTGAAAACTCCCTCAAAGTAGAAGCATCATCATCCTTCTATCTGCATCTCTGCAAGAGTAATCTTGTGCGAAGATAGATACCTTTGAAGACCCACATTAGATTATCTAGGTTTTGGCCATTGTTATACCATCACAGCGGAGCATGTAGACGCAACCCGTGAGAGACATTATATTTTACGTTTTTACACCCAACTTCCTTGTCGCTATATGTTAATGCAATGGAAATATGAGATTCTTATATTGAACGTTATTCTCACATAAATGGAGCAATGGGTGAAAGGTTTGGTTTGGTTTTAAGGACTATCTTCATTGCACACGGACTACTCCATCAGCGCTCCGATCTCTTCCCTTAGATCCCACAAGGAGGATCTCAGCACAGTGCACGAACCCCGTAGCACCGGCGAGAATCCCAGCGTGTGTATATAGGAATCACACATTCTATACATATTTTTTTGTTTTAGGTAGGTTTCTAATTTTTAAATTTTGCCAAGGCAGCGGCCTGATTGGCCTACGCTTTACGATTTCCAACTGCTGTGGGATTTTTAACGTGCATAACTTGCACGCGGGACCTCCTATTTTTTCGCCCTTATCGGTGAAGGCTGGGCATCCGATCTCACTACCCACGAAACTAGGAGGGAGTATGACATCATTAGGACCATTGGTTCTGAAAAAAAAAATGATATTCCCCTCTTCTGTGAAACGAACCTGGCACCTCTAGAATTCGAGGCGAACGCCATACCTCTTAGCCACACCGACCCCCAAGAATGGGTGTATTTTATAAGTGAAAATAAATATGACATAGTTACATAGAATTCTCTATTGAGAAAACTCCTCACATGGCGGCGTTGTTGCCAAGACTCTGTTGTCATCTGGAGAACTAACCGCACTCAGACCGCACCGAAACCTCCCTGCGTGATCTCGGGAGCTCTATAATGGTCATCTGCAGATTATGAAATTAGTCAGGGTGCTTAATTAGATCTCAACAGTTTAATGAGAATTTTTATGGTTCATACAACGTAGATTTTTACAACAAGATTTTGTATCGGGCACGACTTTTATTACTTAAGTTTTGTCTGTTGAACCGAATCACCCAGCATTGTGCCAGAAAACTACCATGCCCTAGACATGCAACCCTTTCTCACCCCTCACTTTAAAGTAAATTTGAATTGTCAACTTTAGTCTTTCTTGTACATATTAAAGGGAAGTAACTCTTGCTATCCGAACGAAACTGTTGCACTAAAGGTAAATTTCACCTAGATGAGTCCATGAAGTATTTAGCACCAGGGGTGGATCCTATCTTTGGCGCTTCCCTCCGAAGAAAACAAAACACGCTTGTAAATATATTTGTAACAGTAAGTACTATCAGAATAGTGTCTGATGACACCCCTTTACTGACTGTCACCCGGGGCGGATAGAACACACCAAACCCCCCCCCCCTTACCTTAGTACGCCACTGTAGATTAGTGTGCTGTGCCTTTTATATAGGAGTGTTACTTATTTTTTCCACATAAATATTAACGTTTATATTTAGTATTAAGTGGTAACGTGTGCTTATAATTGTGACCTAGGGCATGTTTCTTGTCGATACCCACAAACGTACATACATACATACCTGAGCCTATATTTGATCCTTAGCCGCAGACTGTCAAGCAAGGCAGTGACCATCACGCCTAGTGGCGTCTTGTAGGTCAGCAACAAACTGCTTCCACCTTGTTCGGTCGGCGGCCATCCTTCGTACAGTGCTCCAACTCTGGTTCTTTCTTTGCATTTCGGCCTCCATAGTTCTCCTCCAAGTTGTCTTTTGTCGGCCTCTCTTTCGCTTTCCTTTAGGGGTCCATAGCATAGCTGTTATTGTGATGTCATCGGGGTGTCTTCTGAGGTAGTGGCCAACCCAGCTCCAGCGTCTGCCAGCTATGATGGTGTGCATGTCCTCTCGGTAACTCCGAGTAAGTAGTTCTTGGTTGGTGTGGCCGTGGGCATATACGCTGATGATTATGATTGTATAGTGGGTCCGTATCACTACCCTAAACAGTAGGCAGGTTATTGGTTGATGGTGTTACGACAACAGTTCACAACAGACTATTACCACAGTACATACTGACAGTTGATTGATGATTCAATACCTTGATAAACATACTTCTCTCTGACAACAGTGAACGTTAAATGTGAAGTTTATTTACACAAACATCAAGGGTTGAAATAATGATGTGCCCAACCTTCCTCCTGAGGCTGGTAAACTTTATACAGCAAAAACTTCCATAGGCAATACTAAATGTCATTCTTACTCTCACTCTATATATATTCTCTGTTCAGTGTCACTGCTTCTGTATTTAATACTGTCTCTAGTAGCTAAGATGGTCCTGGCTTGAGAACCACTGTTGTCAATAATTCCTTGTCATAGCATTTTTATCTCAGGTACTCGCTGTTCCTATTTGTTGTTCTAATTTATCTTTGCTGATCTTCAATCTTCTGACTTGTCGGGTGTTAGTAAGAGTTACTTGGTGTATCTCTTAGAAGGACTGGCCTACCGCCAGAGGTGACTATTTCTATAAAGGTCTATTATTTTCCCATCTCGTGGCTAGCTGCTGCCTATTGTTCTTCTCATTTACTAAACAGTGTATCATATTTTGGCGAGACTCAACGTACCTGATGGACTTGAAAATAAACATTCTTTCTCTCGTACTTGTAACCATGTCAATCTTGTCCACAGAAATGAATGACAAACTATCATATATAACTGTGACATACCAAGCGAATGAGTGTCTATACAACAGTTCATTTTTCTGTGACCACAGAAATCAACCAAAGGACTTTGGCTTATTGTCCGATGATAACCTTCATTCTCGCTTGCCGCTTTTACTTTTAAAACAAGCAAACTTGCTTCCTAACGCTAATCGCGTTTCAGATCTTCCCCTTCTTCTTTGTTCCTTAGCCGCCGACCGTCAAAGGAGTCAGTAGCCATCACGTCTGGTGGCGTCTTGTAGGGCAACAACTAATTGATTCCACTTTGCTCGGTCGGTGGCCATCCTTCGTACAGTGCCCCAACTCTGGTTCATTCTTTGCATCTCAGCCGCCACAGTCATTTTTGTTTTTGGCCGGCCTCTCTTTCGTTTTCCTTCAGGGGTCCATAGCATAACCGTTCTTGTGATGGCATCGGGGTCTCTTCTGAGGACATGGCCAACCCAGCTCCAGCGTCTGCCAGCTCTGATGGTGTGCATGTCCTCTTGCTTGCTCCAAGTAAGCAGATCTTGGTTAGTGATGGTATTCGGCCAAAAGATTCGGTGAATCTTTCTTAGGCATGTTGTGTGAAAAGAGGACAATTTCTACATTTCCTTCTCTGTAACTCTCCAGCATTCTGCACCATAGAGAAGCACATAAGGCACACAGCTCTGATATAATCTTAATTTTGTGCTTGTGCTGTACTGAGAGGACTTCCAGATGTTGTTGAGACTTAAAAAGGCTGTTCTTGCTTTGTTCATTCTGTTGTTGATGTCTTTGCTTGCTCCGCCGTCTGGTGTTACTATGCACCCTAGGTATGTGAAGGTGTCTGTCTGTTGCAGTTGCTGATTCCTTACTGATATGGGCTCAGGATTGTTCACATTGAGCGTCATGACCTCTGTCTTCTTTAGATTGATGTTCAAGCCCACCGGCTGGCTATACTTATTAAGTCTAACCGTTTTTTCCTGGATGTGTTGATGTGAATGTGCTAGTAGTGAAATGTCATCTGCATATTCCAGATCTTCCAATGTAGAAAATGTTGTCCATCTTATTCCTCTTGGACTCCCCTCTGTTGTCTGGCGCATCACCCAGTCTATGACTGTTAAAAATAGAGTGGTTGATCAGGGACATCCCTGTCGCACCTCAAAAGTTAGGTTGCTCTGCCTGTGGTGAACTTCTAAATACAATATCTAAATTAGAATATAACAGTATAGTGCATAAAGTCAAAGATAGGATAGTACTACAAATTTTCGGCGAGAATGGTAATCGTCGCCTACGCCTTCAGCGTATTATTTGATAACGCTTTGGCCGAACCAAAAAGGGTACCCTATTTTTCAAATTCGTCCTTGAGACAAACGTACCACTTTCCAAGTTCAATGAAGTATTTGCCTAAAATACATTGTGGAAGGGAGGGGGACGGATAGATAACCCAACGCAAATCAAGTCTCACATTGTTTCTAAAAATAAAACTAACTTGCTAGCCTTGCCTTAGGCGGTTTTCAAAAATACGAGGAAAACGTTAGAAAAAGTGGACACTACGGTTAGAAAACACGCTTAGCTCTTATTGCGAATGACGTAATTCTAGACGTGTTACGAGAGACTCTCGTAATTAGCTTGAAAGTACATGGAAAAAGAATTGAACAGGAGGTAGTTTAAAAATAAACAACTAACATAGAAAAAAAGATAGAATTTTGAACCAAGCCACTGAGCCCCATAAAAATCATATATTCGTGTGCCTGAAGACTTGCTGACCAAGAATATGTTGTTGTTAGTTATCTAAATAGTCCATTAGATAATCAAATATTGGTAATAATACATAGAGAATCGGAGATACTGTCAGGTCAAGTCATATCTGCTTAGATTGGATAGCATATTTCTTTTGGGGAAAAAATAGGTGAAAGAAAGGCTAAGATAGTACGATGAAGTAGATTGGATGAAATTTGAAGGAAGCCGGAATATTATTGGCTAACCTAAATATACAAATCTAGTTGGTAGTAGTAACGCATAGTGGTTTGAGATATTTTTTTAAAAGGTTTCATTCAAAAAAAGAGATGCTTGGTCTCATTGGCCAAAGCTTTTCACATGATAGGAAAAGTAGGCTGCTCGCTGCCATTTTTCCAAAATATTCAGAGGAGCAAGCAGCGATGAGCATACTTGTGCTTTGTTTTAAAATAAATACAACAGAAAGCAGTCTGAACAGAGGCAGTGATGAAAGTGTGCCATATTCTATTGCCTAATTCATCGTTACTTGTTTGTATTTCCTTGATATGTGGTAAGATTGATTTTATTGACTTTTTAATTAAAAAAGGGTTGTGTGAAAAAAGAAAAGGCCATGTAAAAGATTGTAATTAAATGGTTCCATGTCAGACTTAGGCCTGGCCTAGATGTTGATCAATCATATAAGGGACTATCTAAGAAGTTTAAAATTACAGGACTATATATATGATGGTCATACAGGAACATTACACCTATCTTATTGCATGGAAAAGATTACTGCAGGAATGACAGAGGCGTAGCATCCATTAGGGAAGAGAAAAGAAAACTGGTACAATTTGTTCCATCAAACTAAAGTGGAGAAGCAGGGTTGTCAGAGAGAGCTGACCATGTTCTTTTGTATGGAATGTATGTTTACATGTAAATAAGGAGGAATTAGTTTGATATTAAGACAGAACCATAACTTGCATCGACAGGGGTTCCTGCTGGCACTTGTCTGGTGCTGGTACTCGATGATAGAGAAATTCAGCACGATTTCTAAGAGTCTCAGGTATCTACTGGTATTAAAGAAGTTCAAGACCAGAGGAGACTGAAGTGTTTGGCCAAACCAACTACAACTGCTGTGATTCCAGGATCCAGATAAGTGCAATATCTGGCCTGGGACAACTTATCACGAATAAAGAAAAATCTCCTGTATAGACAAAAACGTTCTTTCAAAAGACTAACATAAACAATTCTAGTGAACCAAAAGAACATTGGGATGATGTAAATCCCCAACCTGCATCTCAGTACCAGTAGTTAAATAGAGTAATTATCATCAACTTGAAAATTTGTAACAATGTACTATGGACATATTGTCTGTTGTATGTAAATATCTTTATATATATATATATATTTGTAAATATATCTATCCACCTAAATTGATTTTCATTGAACTGTAGTCCTGACCAAAACAACTTTAGGCTCAGGACCAATAAAGTTTAACAAAAGAATTTTTAAATATAAAATTTAACAGCTGGAGTTGGTTGAGTTTATCATAGTAATTAGTATATGTTTGTATATGTTTTTGTATTGAGATTCTTTAACAACACTCTTACAATACCCTAGACACTTTATGTAGCTTTCAGTCACGCTAGTCAATAAAAATATAACTTAGAGTGAGATCGTAGGGTGGTAACAAGAAAGGTACTCTGTAACACAGCTGTCCATTGTTTACCTCAGAGACTTTCACAGTTGATCTCACTCAAGTACAATTATATGCACACCATTCTTCTTAACATCAAAACCCACCACACTGCCCAACGCTGTACGTTAAGTTGGCACAGAGGCTTTTTATGATTGACACTATGCAGCTTGGAATTCCATAAGCCCTCAGTATTTTCCATAATCTGTTCCTATGTATACTGTCAAAAGCCTTTTGTGACAGACAACTCAGCCGTCCCTGAATTTGTTAGATGATGGTAAGAACCCTCTCATAACATCGGTACCCCTGAAGTGTTGGTTAATATGGTACGACCCTTCGTAACGACCCCTTCGGATAGCATCAGTGCCCCCGAATATTGTGGTAACTTTTCGACAAACGGGATTTTTTTTCACCTGGACTCATTAGCTATGCAACCTTTCCACGCAGATGGTCAACACGTTTGCTGATTAATATGTGGACAGTTTATCTACCGTTCATTCTGGTCATCGCATTGATTTAAGGAGAGGTTAAATCACGCCCACGAATATCTCTTGAGCAATCATATGCAGTTATTTTCATTAACTTGGCCAGTGGGGGGCGTTGCCAGCATCAAACGATAGTAGCGACCACGATCAAAGACACGGGGGGGGGGATCTCAGGAAAGACTAGCGGCACGCTATCAAAAAGGCAGTAGTGGTCCCTGAAACGAGCGACGCAAGTTTCCTGCCGGTATTTCGCATCTCGGTGTTAACCACAGAACCGATCGCAGTGGGAGCGAACGGGAAAGCCGACGCGCACGCAGCGAGCGGAGATACGGAAGACCAGGGGCGGCATCTCTCTTTAGTCTGGCGGTCAAATCCCCAAAAGTCTCATGAGATCTAAAAAGGTGTCAAATTGTAACATGTCCCACTCATCTTACATTCCATTTTAGATATATACAGACCATGAAGAAATGCATTTTATCACTCGTTGGCCAGACCTTGACAGAAGCACTAGCTATATTTGAAATCGTGTTAGATTTTCCCCTGGATTTTCATATATATTTGCAGGGAATTCTATTCTGTGCAAAACGGTAAAATATAATTGTGTAAAGTGATCAGTGGACTAGTTCATTCATTCTATTTCACTGGATTTTGTGTTAATTTAAATCTATTAAATTAAACCATCTCAATAGTTCCAGTTGTAAATGTAATGATATATCTATTATATTATTTCAAAAGATAATAGATGCTTAATAATGCTTAAATTAACTTTTAAAAGTCGCGAAGGAATTTATAACTAATTGAGTTAAGTCATATATATAGATGTGTGTTTTAACCATTTAAACTCGCGAAGTGTCTTCTTAAATATATAATTAAATACGCGAGTGTATATTATAGTCTTAACGGGAAATTCATCGCGCTTTAGAATGTTATTTGATTTTTCGGTATATTACATGTTTTTTTCTTTCATACAGAGTGATCTAACCTGCGATCCCAGCAAATAAAGAAATCATCTTAAAACTTCCAGACATATTGATGAAACATTTTAAATTTAATCTTGTGGCGGTCCGATGCGGCCTAGCTATCATAATTACATGAAAGAAAGCCTACCCAAGAATATTTAAAAAGAAACCATCAAATTAAATTACAATCTGTAAGATAAACTGGAAGATGAACAGTGCCAGTAGCGACATTTTATTTACTGCCCTACTGTGAGTACATATTTACCTGAACTGTGACTGGGCCTAGTTTTTCCTCACTGGATTTAAAACCTACCTGTCAATTGCTATCATCTCGCCTTGAAGGAATTTTACCACCAGAGCGAAATTAAAGAGACCACTTCATTTTCACCCCTGTATCGAACTGTGTCAGTGCCATCCCATAGACTCCTTTTTATATAATAAAACACA
Organism: Oreohelix idahoensis; assembly: GCA_024509875.1. Taxonomy (NCBI): domain Eukaryota; kingdom Metazoa; phylum Mollusca; class Gastropoda; order Stylommatophora; family Oreohelicidae; genus Oreohelix; species Oreohelix idahoensis. The sequence continues at coordinate 18,722 of JAMPIV010021086.1, forward strand.
AGAACACTTAGGCGGCTTCAAGTCCGGCGATAAGTGGGAATATTTGCTATCAGCAAACCTCGCTACATCTGGGGCGGGACATCGAAGTACCAGACATTTTCATATGTCAAGAGTGTAATTGCTGTTTATATAATTCTATGGATTGTCTGATGCTGCAATTGGTAAGTGTGTGTGTGAGTATATGAGTGTGGGCCCTCACGCGCGTGCATGAATGACAGGAGATTTAATTTTTGCAAACCATTTGTTAACTTGCCTACCGGGTAATACATTTTCTGTATACCCTGCATTGTTCCTTTAAGTGGGATATTTAATTAACTTTGTTCACCCCCCCCACCCCACCCCCACCCCTTTTTCATTTGCTTAGTAAAGGGAATAATAATTGGGAATAACAGGATTTTTGTCTACCACCCATACCTAATATTGTAACACCTCTTTCAGAGTAATTAAATTCACTGTTCGGTTACATTACCTATGTTCCTGATAACTATCTTTGGACTGGGTTTATCTTTGTCTAATACAAGCTGGAAGGGCTTAGGCGATACCAATCTTCTTCACTCCCCCCCCCCTCACCTTGTTATTTGTATTTTCTGTACTTATGATATTTTTCCTGAAACACTTGATATTTGTTTGTGATTTGATTTTTAAGATTAATAAACAGCCTAAACTTATTTATTACTGTGTTGGAATACCCAAAGCCCAAAATTTCCCCTATCTGTTTAATATAGTTTGTATCCACGTGCGTCTGTGTGTTTGAAGCACCAAATCGGTGTGAGCGCAGGTGTGTGTCTGGAAACTGGCAAATAATTGTTTGACCAGGAGAGTGAAGAGAAGATTGAGAGGAACGATTTGTCGTAAGTAAGTCTGTTTTTACTCTCCCCAGCGCTCTGTGAAGCAACTATTTACTCTCTACATTTTCTATCACTGAGCTTTTCACCACCATTCTCCACTCTAAACAGGACCACTATTTCTAAGACTCTTTCTCTCAAAATAAATTTACGACACCTTTTCAAAATCAACGAAATTAATGTACAGCTGTCTTTGCCATTCTGACCACTGCTCTATAATGTTCCTGAGGGTAAATATATGACCTACACAACTTCTGTTCTTTCTAAATCCTGCTTGTTCTTTCCTCAGTTTGTGGTCTACTGCTTTTGAAATTCTCTGTATAATTATCCTGCCTGGTATTTTGCTGGGAACTGAGAGAAGAGTGATTCTTCTCCAAATACTGCAGCCTGCAAGATCTCCCTTCTTGGGCAATTTGACAATTATTCCTTTGTTCCACTCCGTTGGTGTTGTCCCTGTTTTCCAGACTTAGGAAATAGTTGTTCTAACAGTTCTGCTGCTAGCTCAGGGTCTGTCTTAAATAGCTCTGCATTTAAGTTATCATGGCCAGGATCTTTTCCATTCTTTAACCATTTGATTGCTGTGATGATTTCTTCTTTTCGTGGAACATCTGTATTAACATCTAGATCATTTTCAGCCTCAGAAACATTCAATTGTGTTTCTGATGGTTCCTTGTTCAGAGTTTCTCTGAAATGCTCTGCCCATCTTGTTTCCTGTCCCTCTGCTGTCGTGATGAGAATTCCTTGCTTACTTCTTACTAATGTAATATTGTTTGCACCTCGTTTTCCGCTGATGAATTTAGTTATTTTGTATACTGTGCTTTGTTCATTTCTCAGTGCTGCCTCTTCTGCTTGTCTTGCAAGATCGTCTAGAAAATTCCTTTTGTTGGCTCGGGTTTGGCGTTTAACTTCCTTGTCCAGCTGACTGTACTGTTCGCTATATAGTTGCTTTAACCTGGGGGACTTCGCTTCTGTTTTCTTTCTTTTCATTTCCTTTCTAATTGTTATGGTGTTTAATGTTTCTGGTGTTATCCAGTCTTGCTTCTTCCTTTCCTGGAATCCCAAGCATGATTTGCTGCTTTCCTTATATATTGTTGAAATGGTGTTGAATTTCTGGTCTTAATCATCAGTCAATGCCTTTTCCTGACTTTTGGCAAATTGATATCGTTTCTTTATATCAGCCGCAAAAGCTTTTCTGGTAAGGGGGTCCTTCAATTTGCTGATGTCAAACCTTTTCTGTGTTGTTGCCGCCGTTCTGAGTTTCCCTTTCAGTTTTGCTACTACTAAATGGTGATCACTTCCCACATCCGCACCTCTTCTTACCATCACATCTTGTAATGCATGTCTCCATCTACCGTTAATCATAATGTGGTCTATCTGGTTTATGTCCCGACCATTTGGTGATGCCTATGTTAATTTATGAATTTCTTTGTGTGGGAAAAGTGTTTCTCCAATGACCAGGTTGTTAATGCTACAGAAACTTATTAATTTATTCCTATTTTCGTTTGCTGTTCCACTGCAGCATTTCCCCATTACTCTTTCATTATATGTATTGTGTGTTCCAACTTTCTCGGTGATGTCTCCCATTACTACCATAAGATCATATCTAGGTGGGTCTTCCATTTCTTTCTGCAGTTGTTGATAGAATTCATCCTTGACCTCATCATCGCTGTCATTCGTTGGTGCGTAGCATTGTATTATTGTAGTGTTGGTGAATCTCCCTCTCAATCTTATTCTTATCAGTCTGATGTTGATGGGTGTCCATTCCAGTAATGTCCTTTCTATTCCTTTCTGTAGAATAATGGATACACCTTCATTGTGCTGTCCATCCTCTCTTCCAGAGTAAAGTACTGTTTCTCCTGTTGCTGTTTTAACTTTTCCTGCCCATGTCCATCTGCTCTTGCTTATCCCTAGAATGTGTAATCTATAGTTTCTCATTTCTGCTGTGACCTGTTTTAGTTTACCCGTCTCGTTCATTGTCCTGACATTCCAAAATCCTATTTTTGTTTCACGTTTTGCGGTCAGGACGTCCGTTTTCGTGTCAGTGGCTTACTTTCGGCTTTCACCACTGACAGTCACACGAGCCTCTGTCTCCGGATGTCCGTCCCGCAGCAAAGTTTGTTCATTTGTTGTCGTTTCCGTAACTTCATTTCTTTTTACATAGACAGGGTTGTCAGCCCTATGCTAAAACCCCTAACCTGGAGGACCAGGGTGTCTGCTTTAGTCTGACCCCTGCCTGCGCAAACCTTCCGGGAGTAAAACTCCCACTGGCATAGCTCTGTGGGTAATCAGGGTACGCAAGCCGCCATACCTCGACAAGGTATTGAAAACGTCCTGTGACACTATATTCTCTACCTTGCTATAAACCCTCTCATATGGCTCACACGCCCCGACCTTTCCCATATTCTAAAAGAAGAGAAAGAAAGGACATATTGCTTTAAGCCTTTCACACACACACATACTCTCTCTCTCTCTTTCGCTACTGATGTGACAACTTGAGATCTTTAAAGAACATATACGTTATGAGATTTATTAACTTGCAGATTATACACAGAAATATATACATATAAATATGTTTTCTTGCTGAAAAATGATGTATCCAGGCATACATATTACAAAACCAAATAACTAAATGCGTGGCTAATTACAACATCGAGTCAAGTCAGCAGCAAAGTAACTATAATGTAGTGTGGATATAAGAAATGTGCTATCAAAGAGTCCACTGTTTTTTTTCTTGAGTCACTGGGATACTGGAGTGACTATCCTGAAATTATATTATCCTGACTTGATCCTTCGAAATAGTTGATGATACTAAATATATGTTCTAAAATATAAATTGTGTTTAACTTATTCATAAATACGCCAACTGTTCCGCAGCTACTGAGAAATATATATTTTAATTTACGTAGATCGAATGATGAGGAGTATAGAATGTGATAATTAGGCGCAGGCTCTTGTTAAAAAACATACTAAACAAAATTTTAACAGTACATATTGTTGCTGCAGCCATAGACCATGTTATAGGTCATAACGAAATTCGAATTTGCTTGTTTTGTTGTTCTTTAACTCGAGAACACTTTATGGTTGTTAGCAAACGAAAAACGTGTCAAAGTAATGTTGCATTATTCTGAAGCTATCATGACCATATATTGATTTCTTCTTTGTTTCCAGCGAAGATTTGACAAACTTGGTTTCATCAATAATTAACACAAGTTATGTAACTGTTCTGGACTGCCTACACAGGCTATAAGCATTTTCATTAGATATCTCACCCTAAAACGATATCTAGCATTCACAAGGTCGAATGGCGTATCGCCTTTGGTGATTGTTATGTATTCCTTGTGAAGCGGTTGAGAATAATTGCCGTATTCAGCATTCAACTTTCAGTGGTCGTCTCGTGCGTGGACAACGATTGTATCGAGACTGCCATTCCTTCTGTCTTTGCGTTGTTGTAATACCAAATGTTGTCTTCAAGTCTGTCCCTTGGTTCAAACATTTGTATTTACATTAACTGAGTAGGAGTGACTGATACTAATGTTGTTTTAATCTCCTGTTCCGGCACATCTCGACAAGTCGTCTGGATTCCGTTGCTGATCGACTTGTTTTATTTATAAAGATGTTAATAAAGTTCAGCTTGCACTCGTATCATGTAACAATTCTTCCTGTTTAATCCATCTACACACTAAAGTCCTAAAAAAAAAACACCAAACAAATATGGTGAGGATTGACGATAAAGAAAATAATATGAAAATAGAAAGGACAAATTATTCATCTCGCGACAATTGGTCACGTCACAAACGGCGCGAACAGAATTCTGATCGTATTATCACTTCATCATTCTAACACGTATTCCATACGCTACTCCAAGAACCCTGTGGTCAAAAACCGTCATAAAGATTTATTGAGTTTGTTCTGTGCTATATCAAACTATCTTGTAGTTGTTATTTTTGTTATTTTCTGTGTTTCTTTGAGTACGTAAACTACCAAGTGTTTTCTGTACCCAGTCTTGACATATGGATGCGAGTCGTGGGCAATGACTACAACCCACAAAAGCCAGATCCAAACCTCAGAAATGAGGTATCTGAGGAAAGTGGTTGAAGTAACAAGAAGAGACATGGTCCGCAACCAGACGATACGTCAAGGCCTAAAATCCCATCCGCTGCAGACCCAAATAGAACAGTCCCAACTAAGATGGTTTGGCCATGTCTGCAGACATGGGAGAAGATCGGCTACCACGACAAGCATGGGAAACAAAGAGCCAGGGATCCAGACCTCCAGGACGACCCAGAGTCCGCTGGGAGGACAACATTAGACAATCTTTGAAGGACCGAGGACTAGATTGGAACCAGGCCAGGAAGAAGACAGCTGATAGAATGGTCTGGCGCTCTCTCTTCCAAACCTCTACACCTCACGGTAGAAGGGAAACGACTAAGTAAGTAGTAAGTAAGTTTTCTGTAACTCACATCGACATAGTGTAGTTTGTAACGCTCAAGTATAGATATGTTTTTATTTCTATAGTTTAAATAAATGTTCAATTTATACTAGTGTGCACATGCATTTTGTGTGCTTTTACCTTCTAGAAATCCACAGTCTACGAACTAGAGAATACAATAACTGTACTAAATTATTGTTATCCTCGCAGTTGCAGTCTCTGCTGGAGTATTGCATTATAAATTCTGGCACAAGTGAAATATAGACTTCCTGTTATAAATTATCAGCAGAAATATATGCAGATTAATAATAACGTTTATTAATGTTAGATATGCTTTTATTTATTTTTATACAATATTTATCTTGAGATTTGTTGGTCTTTAGGTTTCCTGTAAAATCATTCTCAACAAAAGAAGTATGTGAGTCCAAAAGTGCTGCATAAAATGGCCGGTGTATTTAGTGGCAATTTTGATGGGGGACATGAATGCAAAGATAGGTACAGTCAACACCGGCTTTGAAGAAGTCATGGGAAAACATGGGCTAGGAATAATGAATGAAAATGGGGAACTATTCTCAAACTTCTGTGCTTCAAATCAACTGGCTATTGGAGGAAGCATGTTTCCACATAAGAGAATACACAAGGCAACATGGACATCACCAGACCATAGTACAGAAAATCAGATTGATCATATATGCACAAATAAGAAGTTTAGATCATCATTGCAGGATGTAAAGGTATATAGAGGAGCAGATGTGGCATCAGATCACCATCTTTTGATAGCCAAAGTAAAAATGAAACTCAAGAGATATGCAACAATGCAAAGTTATAGACAACAATTTAATGTAGGAAATCTAAGAAATCAAGAAACAAGAGACAAATTTGCGCTCACAATTTCCAACAAATTCCAAGTGCTCCAACAGCTGGAAGGTGTAGAGAATACAGAAGGCTCTTGGCAGCTATTCACCACTATACATCAGATTTGTGGACTACGAAAAGGCATTTGACAGTGTAGACAGAGAATCACTTTGGAAATTGATGAGGCATTATGGAGTTCCCCTGAAGATCATTAATTTAATAAAGAAAACATATGAAGACATGACATGCCGAGTTCTTCATGAAGGACAGCTTACAGAACCGTTTGGGATAAGAACGGGAGTGCGACAGGGATGCCTCTTGTCTCTATTTCTTTCCTTACTAGCAATAGACTGGGTTATGAGAACATCGACAACACAGTTGGATGATCTGGATGATGATTTGCTCTTCTGCTCCTCTCCGGCAGTATTGAACTACATTTGTTGTGCGTACTGAATTAGGTGAATTATTCTATTGCTAGCACACTCTTTTTCTCTGCTGTCATTGTTCACGTTTCACGCTTCGATGCATGACCGAGCCAGACAAGCAAATCGCCCATCCAGGAGAGATTAATTAAGTCCCTAAAACGTGATAATACCACATTAACTCCAGGTAAATGCGAGCACGAAGTGTTTGCTTAAGATTGCAGAATTACTTCCGACTCGACAGCCGGGTTAGGTGATTATAGATAAACGCAATCTTGGAAGACATTTGGAAGAGCGAGAAGGAAGAGTGATATGAAAAGACTTTGATAACATTTGTCGGATGTTGCATCTCCATTTACGGAGGATGACTGTTTGAAATTTTCAAACGCATGAGTCATACAGAATACTACATGAGGAAAAGTTTTCATAATATGAACTTTGAATGTATTGGCTGGCATTTGAGGCGCCAATAAACAACCGCGCTGATTGGGATGTTGTCAAAAAACGCCAGGTGGAAGCGTGGGCCGGAACTTACGATATAACGTAGAAAAAGTTTGACATACGGCACTTCATTCCTGACAACGTCAGTTCGGAACTTGCCACAGAAAAGAATAGAGTTGGATTCTGAATTTATAGGACCGGACAAAAAGTATTAAGAGCATCTCTGTACATCAGTAGAAAACTCGCCAACATTAATACGGAACCCGGAATTCTACAGGACCACTCACAAGTCACAGAGGGATTCTGAAATAGAAATAATACCCCAGACGTGTGTTCGAGGCATCTGTGTTAAGTTGCCAGGACTATTCTACTGAGTAAGAAGTCTAAGATTTCTCAGTTATTAGTTTGTAGTACCAGTACAAGGCGACCCGACTAATTGTGGTACGACCCGGAGAGACCATTTACTGGACTACTAGAAGCTTGGAATTGATACCTGAAGATTCTTGCCTTGACCTGGAGCGGTTACTTCCTGAACTGATCTGGAAACGTGCCTTCACGAATCTACGGAAAAGCAGCATCAGCACCTCAGCATTTTGGCAATTCAAAATTTTAACAGGCCAACAAAACTACCGAACTTTAGTTGTCAAAATTCATCAGGCCTAAAAACTTTTCAGTGAAGAAACCTAATTATTTTTCATAATCAATAGTCATATTTATTTACATTTGTTTCAAAGTAATTTAGCATTAAATTTGTACATGTTGATTTTGACATTGAATTAATCAATACATACTTCTGGAATGTCTTGTGATTGCTTCTTCGAGGTAGAAGCATCATTTTCCTTCTATCTATAACTCTTTCAAGAGTAATTTTGTGCGAAGAAGGTCGTTTTTTAGGGATGCTTAGATGGCAGGGAGGATAGTGTGATTCGCTTGCATAGCTAGGCGGGGTTGTTGTACGGAAGGTCCTGGGTTCGAGTCCTGGGTAAGCCACTCACGTCTGTTGTTTTTCTGTTGTCTAGTGTACTACTTCTTTATTGCTTACGAGTGCCTGAAAGCATACCTTTATGTTTGTCTAATATTTATTTACTGTTTACAGGCCTCGGGTTTCCCTTCCTTATGTGTTATAAAGGAGAAACAACCCGTGACATTCGCTAATAAGCTGCTTGGCTATCTTTATAGTTCTGATGGAGTATCATTATTCCGCTCATTGTCCTTTGTAAGAATGCATATTGCCATAGTTAAAGTATGTAATTCAGCTTGCATCCAAGTTTGTCTCCTATTTTTTATATATACTGTGTAGCGGACGGTGATTTAATTCATTTTCTTTCTGGCATTAATGAAATTAGGGTCCCTGTCATGAAATGTCAATCAATCAATCAATCAATCAATTAATACCCTTAGCTACCCAAGGAGCACAGGCCTTCAACAAACACATGCCAAGTCTTCCTGTCCTGTGCCATCCGCTCAAGTTCTTTCCATGCTTTCCTCATCATTTTCACCTCTGTATCCAGTTCTCTTCTCCATGTGTTTTTTGGTCTACCTCTGCCTCTCTTTCCCAGTGGATTCCAGATCAAGGACTGCCTTGTAATGTTATCAACAGGTTTCCTCAATGTATGTCCTATCTATCGCCAGCGTCGTCTTCTCATCTCTTGTTCCACTGGCACTTGTCTGCTCCTTGTTATCAGTTCCACACTGATGATTTTGTCATATAATTTGTCACTTTGACATGAGAATGAAAAACTCGCAACACGGGACATTTTGGGGGTTTACCATTTGTCCGGGAGTTGGAGTGACTTAGAGGTAGGGCGTCCACCTGTAATTCTAAAAGTACCGGGTTCGCTTGGAGTACAGAGAATATAATTGATGGACATTTTGTCTTATTGTGGCCCCTTTGAAATATGGTATGGCCCCCTGGGGAGGGGAGGGGTGTCATATGACCTATATTGAGAACCACTGGTGTATGTGGCATTCTCTACAAAAGGCATCATCAAGTCAAAATATTCCTAGGGTTAATAGAAAAAACTCACTCACAATTTTTAAATGTTTCTATCCTGACTTGTATCTGTTGAATATACATGAAAAACAAAAGATTAAAAAAAGAGCTATATCTACATTTGACACATACGTTTCATTTGTTTTTTCCCCGGAAACAAAATAACAAAAAAAAAAAAAAAATAAATAAATAAAATCAATGACATGACATTACATGAGATAGCAGAAATTCCTGCCCGCTATGAAATCCAGTGTAGAACAAATAGAACTTTTTTTCACGTTGACTTTTAAAGTTAATACAAAATAACATTTGATGCAAAAAAATGACAGTTAATTTTCATCATTGTGACATTCATTTTATGTTAATTTATAGGATAGGAGTGAAAAAAAATAACAATTTAAAAACAGGAAGTGACTTCTTCAACCACCATTTACATTCAGAGACAAAGCTGCGTTGTTAATTCAGTTCAACTATTCCGGCAACATGTTTGCAACTGGTCAGAGAAAGTGACAGTTAAGTTTAGCATTAAATTTTCTCGTCTTTTTTCCGATTTGAGAAATATATTTCATCATTTGCATTTGAGACAGTTTTAAGTGAGTGCCTTGTCAAAACTTACATTTTTGAATAAACATGTTCTAAAAGTGTTATCAGTTGATGATAGGACACTCTATACAGAGCGATAAAACAGGAGGCAATCTGATCATCAGAAATATTCCCCCGTCGATTAAAAGTGTCTCGGCCCGTTAATCTACTTTACACTCAAAGGTGTCCGGGTTTAATTGGGTCATGACTCCTAATTGTCCGCCTCCTGTTATCTAGGGCAGAGAATTTAGCCTACTCCACTTTGGTTGCAGCTTTCAACTTCACTCTTGTTTTTCTTCACAGCTGGGGGGTAATTGTCATAGTAACCGTTATGTTGAAAATAAATGACTGTCCTGAATTCCATAGCCTATTGCGGTTGTTTGACAACATGCACGATGGCATTTCTGCAGTTTCACTGCGTCTCTTAAGTGCCCTTATTCTTGGCTGTCCTTTCAAACCCAACAGTTTCAGTAGATCATACACTGAGGTAGCCACTAGACCTTCTGCACCTACCACAACAGCCTTGACCCATGTTGTGAACCCGTCGTGTCTCTAGTCCGGGACCAGATCATTATACTTGGTCACTTTGAACGAGTATTGCTCGTCCAGTCTGGATTGAAACGGCACTGTCAGATCAATCGCTATAATCTGGTGCGATGATGATGAGTTTAGCACTATATCTGGTCGTCTTCGTGACGTTCTGATGCTTTCTGGATGTGTCCCTTACCCAGGTAGATCTACTGCCATCTCCCAGTCATTTGCACAGTCAAGAATAAATGTTAAACTGCTACTTGGTTTGGGATATGCTGACTTTCCTGCACTCAGAAAGTATGTATTTCCGGTAGTCAGTCTGAATTTGCTGTTCACCTTCATCCTTGCCAGGTATGATGTAGCAGCCAGCTCATTCAGCACTCTGTTGTAGCGCCATGTGTATCGCCCTTGCCCGAATGACACCTTGCAAGCTGAAAGTACATATTCAAGTGTCTGAATCCTAAGGCACAATGAGCACTGAGCATCATCATATTTTCCCCATCAGGTTTGTGGCCGATGGCAGGAGGTCATACATTGATCTAACAATGAAGCTGAGACTAAGAGGTGCCATAATTATGCCATATATCATTCCGTGTCAAAGACCTATGCAGGGCTCCTTCCGATGTAGTCCATTGGCCTTGTTGGGCTTGCTGCACCGCTATTTGCATCCTCTTATCATTCTCAGCTTCTCGAATTTCTTGAATTAACATGTCTCTGCGTTCACTGTTTGATGCCTTGGACCACCAGCGGATGTCACCATGGCCAAATCCCCGTCTATTCATCTCTGTGTATCCGATTACCTCCTTCAGCTTCAGCGACTCTTGGACAACACCAACAGCTTCATCCACTTTCCACTTCCTTCCAGTTTTCAGTGTGGGCTGAATGGACTTAACTACGTCATCTGCTGACTCGCACAGCATCATTGCGATCCTTGCGTATCCTACTTTGTATTCTTCCACAACTGACTTGAAAGGAAGCACAAGCTTTGCTTTCTTGCAGTACAGTGCTACGTCTGACAGACCTGGTGGTACTCCTAGCCATTTCCTCATTAATATGTTGAAATGTTGAAGTCGGCAAATTGGATCCGTAACTTCGGGAAAAGGATTGGCTCTGAGGGCTGGGTCAGTCGGGCCGGGGTACGAAGCGGGACTGGGATGGGCCCGGGCTGGGCGAGGCCGCCGCCGCTAGCCGGCGGGCCGGCCGAGCTCGGAACGTGGCTGCAACCTTCCCGTGGACCGCCCCAGCTATGCGGCGTCGCCCTCGGGCGGCGTCCGCGTCGGCTGGCATTCAACAGCCAACTCAGAACTGGTACGGACCAGGGGAATCCGACTGTCTAATTAAAACAAAGCATTGCGACGGCCGTCACCCGGTGTTGACGCAATGTGATTTCTGCCCAGTGCTCTGAATGTCAAAGTGAAGAAATTCAACCAAGCGCGGGTAAACGGCGGGAGTAACTATGACTCTCTTAAGGTAGCCAAATGCCTCGTCATCTAATTAGTGACGCGCATGAATGGATTACCTTTAAGGCGATCTTTGTCCTCTCAAGGCTGTGTGTGGTCCCGGTTGCCGGGTCCTCCCAGCGCAGTAGAGGCAGTGAGTGGGAACTGTGCCTGTGCCAGACTGCCCTTTTTCGAGGACCTTCGGTCCCGAATGGATTTTGGCTGGACGGGCGTCTGGGAGGCATGGCGAAATGGTTTTATAGCGATAGGAGTAGAGTACACATGAGGGCAAGTTCGGGGCACGGCGGATTGATCTACCGCTTGCTTGTCACATTGATCACAGAAACAACAATTAAAAGTCTGTTGTACCAATATACGCCGTTAGGTGTGACGGAACAACGGACGATTTCTTGTTGCCCTAATGACGCCGCAAGGTGTTATGGCCGAAGACTGCTTAGTCGGTCGGCGGTCAAAGGAATAATAATAATAATAATAATGTTGAAATGTTGCTCTAAAGCTTCCACTGTACTGGTGGTTATTTCATATATAATCAGTGGCCATAGAAATTTAGGGACTAACATAAACTGGAGGCCCCCACAGCTTGAACTTTCCTATGAGTCTGCTTTGGTCTATGATCTGCAGTCCTCTGTCTGCCATTTCTATTGTCTGCTGAACTGCCTTTGAGTCTTTTAATGAGGCATCATACACCCTGCTAAGATTTTTAACAGGTTTTTCAATGACAGTAGAGATTCTTTGGTTTGAAACAATGAATGTGACCGCAGATGTCTTCCTTTTCCTGACTGATAGGCTTCTAGACTTCTTAGGTTTGATGCTCATTCTGCACCAGCTGACTAGTTCATCCAGTTGCGCCAACATTTTTCGGGCCTGATGTTCATCTGATGTCAGAATTGTTATGTCACCCATGAATTCTTTAAGCGGTGGCATGTGACACCTTCCATTGAGCTTTGGACCTCTCGCAAATCCTTCAGCCGCTTTGAGGATTACTTGCATAGCCAATACGAATAGTATCGGAGAGATGGTACATACCATCGCAATTCCAGGTTGTAGGTAAATCCACTTCATCGTGTACTCTCTGGTTGAAAATCCGACAGAGAACCATGAGAAATACAACATTGCTGCAATTTCTTGTGGAACATGGTACATGTCCAGGGCCTGCTACATCATCTGGTGTGGAACGGATCCATACGCATTAGCTAGATCCAAACATAGTAAATGGAAATTAAAAATTTTATATTTTACACTTGACATGTTTAACTCGCAGGTGGTTGTGTAAGTTCATACGAGGCTGGCAACCTCAACATATGAAAATGATAGAGTCATGAACCACCACAGCTAGCGCAGGTGACTGCTTCATGTGGGGACTCTCACAGGGACAAAAAAAGCAGAGATAGCACCAGGCTCCAAGTGGAGCAGGTAGTGGATGATGATGCCATCATGGTGTACATATTTATTATATTAACATTTTAAATAAGTTAATATGTATATTTAAACGCGTGTAAACCAGGCAAAATTCGTTTCCGCTGTCCAATCAAATTTTTCATCAAATTAACTGAGAGTAAAGATAATGTTGCATCGAATCCAATGGGTTAATGATTTGTGCTCAGGGAGGGTAAAATAACTGAGAAAAAAAGGGACGGTGGAAGTGACAGCGTGAAGGCGCCTGACTAGTGTCAGGAAACCAATACTTAGCAGAGACATTTGTTTCTTCTAAAGTTTGTGGTACAAGTTGGAGATACCAGTTTGTGCAACAAGTTGGAGATGCCGGTTTGCGGTACAAGTGAGAGATACCAGCTCGATACGAGTCTGTGGATCAAGCGCTTGTAGTTTAAGCTAAATGCCTGCCTTTGACGGGTTGTGAAGATCCTTGCCTTGAAGTTTGAAGCTGTTACCCCTGTAACTACGTCTGGAACGTGCTCTCACCACATAAGTCGACAATTGACGGAGCAGTCAGCAAACCATTTGAACATCTGGCCAGTTGAGTAATTATAATCTAGCCAAATCAAAATAATTTTCACCACCAATTCAAAACACCCTCACCAGTTTTCGATGAGGAAAATCTCTATAATATAAATTCACTCACATCACTTATTTATTTACTCATGTTAAACCATAATTGATTATTAAATTTGTTATATGTATTTACAAATTAATAGCTGATTTAATTATTACAGAGAGAAGTGCACACGTATGAATCAGTTATCTTAAATATAAATACAACAGAGCTACTAAAGTAATATTTTACTGAATAATTCAGTTGGGGGCTCAGAAACGAGCTAATATGATGATAGGAAACTCTTTACAGAGCGATACAACAGGAAGCAATCTGATCATCAGAAGAAGTCCCCCCATCTGACAAGTGTTTCGGCCCGATTACTCCTTTACACTCTAAGGGGGGCGGGCCCACTTGGGTCATGACTCCCAAGCGTCTCAGCTTCCTGTTGTCTTGTATCGAAAATGAACCCATTTCACTTACGGTAGCAACTTTTAATCCACAACGCCAGCCGTGGGGGCAATTGTGAAAGTAACAAAGAAAAGACAAATTATTCCGTTCGTTCCGTCGCCCTTCACAACTAAGGACACACACTGAGACACGAGCGCGCAGCCGACGAACCTTAGCCACTGCGCGCCGCACGCCACTGAAATTCTGTACCTGACACACTCCCTATAGTATACATCGCCTGTTGCCCCAGAGTCGCAGCCCCCTCATTAGTACACCATATAAACTCAGCGCTGTGGACTTAGAAAAATTTTGGTGTTTTCTGTACCGCAGCGTTTACCGTCACGATCTCCATTGCCCACTGCGGTTGTTCCACAGCCAGCCTGATGCCTTTTCGGCAGTTTCGCTAAGCCTCTTCAGTGCCCTTGTTCTAGACTGTCCCTTCAACCCCAACAGTTTCAATAAATCATACATTGATGCAGCCACAAGCCCTCTTGCGCCCACTTCAACCGCCATGACCCTTGCACTGAATCCATCGTGTCTCAGATCCGCGGATAGATCGCTATACTTGGCCGCTTTGAATGAATGTTGCTCGTCTAATCTGGATTCAAATGGCACGGTCAGTTCAATCAGTATGACCTGAAGCGTTGCTGAAGAATGAAGCACTATATCCGGCCGTCCCCGCGATTTTCTGATACTCTCTGGATATGCCCCCCCCCCGTCCAGGTAGGTCTACCGCCATCTCCCAGTCGTTTGCACAGTCAAGAAGAGATGGTAAACTGCTACCAGGTTTACTCGGTTTGGGGTGTGCTGACTTTCCTGCCCTCAGAAAGTATGTATTTGTGGTGTCTGGCAGGACTTTGCTATTCGCTTTCATTCTTGCCTGATCTATTGTCGCAGCAAGCTCATTTAGCACTTTGTTATGGCGCCAAGTGTATCGTCCTTGCCCTAATGCCACCTTACACGCTGAGAGCACGTGTTCAAGTGTCTGCCTCCCCTGGCACAGGGGGCACTGCTCATCATCCGACTTTCCCCACTTCACAAGGTTGGTGGCCGACGGCAGCAGGTCATACATTGATCTAACCACGAAGCTGAGCCTAAGAGGTGCCATATGCCATATATCATTCCATGTCAAGGATCTCTGCAGGGCTCCTTCCCATGTACTCCATTGGCCTTGTTGGACCTGCTGCACTGCTTTTAGAAACCTCTTATCATTCTCAGCTCCTCGTATCTCCTGAACTACCATGTCTCTGCGTTCCCTGCTTGATGCCTTGGACCACCAGCGGATGTCACCATGCCCAAATCCCCGTCTATTCGTTTGTGTGTATCCGATTACCTCTCTCAGTTTGAGTGACTCTTCAGCAGCATCAACAGCTTCTTCCACTCTCCACTTCCTTCCCGTTTTCAGTGTGGGCTGAATGGACTTAACCACGTTATCAGCTGACTCGCGTAGCATCATTGCAAGCCTTGCTTTTCCAACTTTGTACTCTTCAACAACTGACTTGAAGGGAAGCAGCAGTTTTGACTTTTTGCAGTACAGTGCTACATCTGACAGACCTGGTGGTACCCCTAGCCATTTTCTCATGAACTTGTTGACCTTCTGCTCTATAGCTTCGACTGTACTTGTGCTTACTTCATATATAAGCAGTGGCCACAGCAACTTCGGTATCAACATGAACTGGAGGCACCACAGTTTGAACTTTCCCAGGAGTCTGCTTTGGTCTATGATCTGTAGTCCTCTGTCTGCCATTTCTATTGTCTGTTGCACTGCCTTCGAGTCTTTTAAAGAGGCATCGTACACCCTGCCAAGACTTTTAACAGGTTCCTCAATGACAGTAGGGATTCTTTGGCTGGAAACCTTCAAAGAAGGGGCGGTCAGATGCAAAGTTCACGACTGCTTTGATAAATTCAGCGTTGTGCTTGATTTCTGAAATATCCTATGAAGAATTCCTAGAATAGAAGAGCCATTCTTCTATTTCCAACTCTGCTAAGAGTAATATCATTGTATACTCTAAATTTCGGCCATTGTTGGACCATTACCGCACAGCAGGGGAGGCAGTCCCGTGACACACGTTGAGCAGTGAGATTGGCCTGAACTGATTGATGTCTGTGGAATTTTGTTCCTTTGGGATGTAGACTCAATTCGCCTATTTCCATTCTTCGCTTACGAACTGGTTTCTCCACTCATTTTTCAGCAAACGCAGCAGTCGTTTCAGAACTTCAGGACATCTCTTTTGTACAATACAACATATGTGACACCATTTGGTCCTAGAGCTTTCTGGACAATGCTTTCTATTTCTTGCATTGTTTGGGGTTTGATGTTGAATTCATTCAGCTCCTGGATTACTAGGCCATATAAAAACATCTTCAGAAGCATTTACAGATTGTTACACCTCTTTTTGTGTTTTCCTTATTTTGAAACGCTGCGGTGTTCAATTAGAGTGTCGCGGGAACAGATGTAGCGAACTGAGTTAAGGGTGTGTGTTATGATTGTGAGTGTGATTTGGGTAAGTCCGCGGGAAGAATGCAGATCGTGAATTGGGGGAGGGGGGGAGGGGGGAGGGGGAAGTGTTGGGTAAAGTTTGGCAGTCAGTGGACGGGTGAGAAGTGTATTCAGCCGGTATGGCTGTGTTGGATGTGTATGTCCGCCAGTGTGTATGCTTACAAGGAAAGTAAATATCATGAGTAGCGGACTTAGAATGATAGACTGTGGGGGAATATTCAAGTGTTTCAAATCATGGTGTCTGCTAATATATAATTCGTCAATCAGATATCAATACATCATAAAATGGAGCCTGTTTGTCAATAAATATTCAGTCTTCGTCTACACAAGAGTGGCTCAATTTATTTAAATTATACTGTTGGCGTAGTGGGCCCCCCCCCCCCTTTCCCCCAGATGTTTACTTGGCTTACTATTAACACTTCTACGATATGTCGTTATCTACACACATTTGCACACGCAACAGTTATAAATGGTAGGCCAAGCCGGAGGTGTTGATGTAAACAATAACAACTACAGTTCATTTTAGCGACACCCCCACAGCTCTGTTGTATATGCCTAGCCAGTGTATTGAACTATTACAATTAATTACAGCATTTAATCGGCATTTAAGTCTACACTGATTCCAAGGATCTAGCTGATGGAATTTTTTGTATTGTCAACTTTGATGGTCTCAGTATCCATCAGTTTCGAGTACTAATATAACTGCTACAGCTTTAGAGTGCACACACGAAGGTACAACCAGTGTGCAGCGCCGGCCAATTAACGACTTCAACAAAGTGGTGCAACAGATTTAAAGAAACATTTTTGGTGCGTATACCAGGGTTGGTATACCAAATACCTCAATGCTTCGTTGATGTCAAACATCTGGTCGTATTGCAGAACGTAGCGACATTGTGTTTCAAGAACTGTATGAAGAACTGCATTACAAGCGTATTCTCCACATTTCAAGTTCTACTCGGCAAGTAGTGAAAATGGCCACAGTCTTCAAGCAACAGTGCCTTAGCTAGGAGTGCAGAGACGGTCAAAGAAAGGAGCCACCATCGTGTATTGCTACTGTGATGCGTCGGTTCAGGAGGAGGACATAAATAAGATAAGTGGTCTAATGTTTTGTGGCATAAGTCTTTCCTATATTTTACGTGGTAGAGCTCCTTCTTTATGTCTATATGGGTTATATGTTTCTATGTTTTTTTTTTCTGGTGATTTTGGAATACCTCTCAGGACGATCCCAAAATCAAAAGAGTCTGTAAGGCCAGCATATAATTCTTTCTAAGTGAGGCCCAGCAAAAATTGCTGTGTATTATAGAGCTCACTTCGAATTTATTATATCCAATTTCTATCTTAGTTGTGATGTCATGTTCTTGATTGTAGTTCGTGGCTGTTGACTGTTTTTATATTTAGTTCTTTAGCATTATTGTTTGTAACCTGCTGCTCTCATCTTACTATCATTTAGTTGATACATATATTAATGTTATTTGCGTCTTTGTCTTGTCACTGTATAGTGGTAGCGATTATTTTATTTTCATAGCATTTGGTTTTCTTTCATTATCTATTTTTCTTTGCTCCCACTATTGTCACATATTGTCTTTGTTTATACTGTTCTTACTCCACTCTTTATGATGATTTCATGATACCTGCGCTTCTTTATATATATATATATATTGGGTGTTTATAAAGTCGCTGTGCAGTGAAATTTACGCCCGGGCGAGACTACGTCACCAGAAAGTGGTTTTCAATTGGGGCTTGTTGTGTAATGCTGCACACGGTATTGTGGAATACATCATCGGAACACAGAATATCATGACGTAAATTTGCATCATTCGTGACGTAATTTCTAAAATATTTCTCAAATTCACTGCACAGCGACTTTATAAACACCCTGTATATATATAATAGTAGTATTCTATTTGTTTATTACGAATCTACAAGCTCTAAAGGAGAACATTTTGGTAAATTATGGGACTTTATTGGTAATTTTTGTGTGTGAATAGATTGCATTAGGTCCACTACTACACTTAGGTTATTACTGACATAGTGTGATTATTATTATTATATTTGACTTCAATCATTGACGGAACCATATATGATATGACTCAGACTGCCACGACAGGTTTCGGAGGTGCGTTGTTGGCCGTCCTTCTTGGAAAAACCGGTAGTTTTCTCTTGGGAGGGGGGGGGGGAGAAAAAGGGGGGGTAATAATGTTACACCTCTTTTTGTGCATCTCAATGTTTTGATTATTTTGAAACGCTGCGGTGTTCAATTAGAGTGTCGCGGGAATAGATGTTGTGAACTGCGTTTAGGGTGTGTGTTATGATTGTGAGTGTGATTTGAGTAAGTCCGTGGGAAGAATGCAGGTCGTGAATGGGGGGAAAGTGTTGGGTGATGTTTGGCAGTCAGTGGACGAGTGAGAAGTGTATTCAGCCGATATGGCTGTGTTGGATGTGTATGTCCGCCAGTGTGTATGCTTACAAGGAAAGTAAGTGTCTATGAATAATTATACATCGCATGTTTGAGCGATGACGCCATATTCGGCAGAGTAGCGGACTTCGACTGTAGTGGCATATTCAAGTGTTTCAAATCATGGAGTCTGCTAATATATAATTCCTCAATCAGATATCAATACATCATAAAATTGAGCCTGTTTGTCAATAAATATTCAAAGTCTTCGTCTACACAAGAGTGGCTCAATTTATTTAAGTTATGCTGTTGGCGTTGTGCGGCCCCCCCCCCCCCAGATGTTTACTTGGCTTACTATTAACACTTCTACGATATATCGTTATCTACACACATTTGCACACGCAACACACATTTTTATAGCATCTTCAGAAGTATTGTATAACTTTACAGCATCTTTAGAAGCAATGCACACCTTTACAGCATCTTTGGAAGCATTGCGCTCTTGTACAGCATGTTTAGAAGCGTTGCGTCCCTTAACATCAACTTAAGAAGCATTGCACCCTTTAACAACATCTTTAGATGTTGCACTACCTGCGCACCTTTACAGCATCTTTAAAAGACTTGCACACCTTTATAGCATCTTTAGAAGCATATCACATCTGTACTGCATCTTTAGAAGCGTTGCACACCTGTGGTGGATTTTGATGTTATGAATTGTTGTTATGTATTATTATTATAATAAATGAGATTAGCTATGAAGGTCCCTGAATATACCCAATAATATTGTGAACTTTTCAGGGTACCTTTCCACTACCACCTTTTTATCTCAGTCAAAATGTATTTATATTAGTATGTTAATTGACTTCGTGTTGTGTCTAGGGTTATGGATGTAGAGTGTAATGTACAATAATCAACAAACATACAAACAGATAGTTTATTATTCACAACAGCACACAGTACTACCACAATAACATACAAACGACACTCTAAAAGGCTATCTTATTTAAGACTGTGGTTGAATTTTGTGTAAATAAGATTTTTACAGTTTTATTATCCTGATTACAAATAAATTTGAATCAGGACTGACACTTTAAAAGTGAAATCAAATACTCAATTGCATCAGTCAAATAGCACAATAGATCGTTTGTCCATATATATATATATAATATTTTTCTAATATGCGTAATAGTTTCTTGCGCTGATTTTTGTAGAGTTCTCCTACTTTAAGGTAATACTGGTGGTACTACTAGTTTTTGTTTTATATCATGTCCTTGTGGAACTATTAAATACACTGGCTAACAAAAAAACATTTTTTTTCTTTCTCTAACATTTCTATGTTTTTCTGGTCAATTTTAATGCGCTGTTTTTAAATCTGCAAACCGTTTTTCTCTATCAGGTCGGGATCTCTAGAAATACGCAATTGAAGTTTTTTAACATCGCATACAGTATTACAACATCATTTGTACAAGAAGTATAACAGTTATGTAGGCTTGAATTTCTTTGCAGTCGACTTTCGTCGGTGAATGGCATGTGGTACATCGCGATGAAGCATCCAACAATAATCGCCAAGCATGGTCACACTCCACCGTCCTTGATAACGTGACTCCATTACGGCGATATCTTGATGGAATCGCTCTCCATGTTCATCGCTGACTTCGCCAAGGTTGTCAGGGAAAAAGTCAAGATGCGAATCGAGCAAATGGATTTTGAGGGACATGTTACAGCCCATAATTCTGTATGCATCTATGCACTGCTTAACAATATGCACATAGTCGACAGATTTGTGATTTCCCAGAAAGTTATCGACGATCGATTTGAATGCCATCCATGCGCGAAGTTCACTACCATGTAACAAGTTCTCGAATTGTTTGTCTGCAATAACTTTTCTAATCTGAGGTCCTACAAAGATACCTTCCTTTATCTTTGCATCGCTAACTTGCGGAAACTTTTCTCGAAGATAAGTGAAAGCTTTGCTCGTTTTATCTAACGCTTTTACGAAATTCTTCATGAGCCCCAACTTTATATGTAACGGTGGTAAAATGATGCTGTCTTTGTTAACTAATGGCTCGTGTATTACATTTTTATGCCCGAGCTGCATACGATCCCTGATAGGCCACACCTTTCTTGCATAATGTTCCTGTCTGTTGCGGCTGTCCCATTTACATAGGAAGCAACAAAATTTAGTATACCCAGTCTGCATGCCCGTGAGAATTGCAATGACCTTTAGGTCTCCACAAATCCGCCATTGGTAGTCATTGTACTTTATTTTTGCCAAAAGTATAGCCATATTGTCATAAGTTTCTTTCATATGAACAGAGTAGGCAACTGGAATTGATGAAAATAAATTTCCATTATGCAATAACACGGCTTTTAGACTAGTCTTGGAAGAGTCGATGAAAAGTCGCCATTCGTTGACTATGTGCTCATGACCGAGGTGCACCATTAGATCCTCTTTTTTACATCTTTGCAATAGCAAATGTCATCATTCATCTCAAAGTATTGAACAAGTTCTCTGTGTCTATGACGAAATTGAGATATCGGAGTATTGGGCGCTAAAAGATTCCATTCTTTGAGTCGCGAACCGAGTAATACGCTTGTCCTTTGGTGAGAGCGAGATCACGTATTAGATCTGAAAGTTCTGAATGGTTAATTAAGTGAACACCATCATTCACCGGTATATAATCCGAGTCAGAATTAGTTTCTAAAGCAGGTAAACTATCACTTTCTGATGGTTCATTCACGTCCAACGGATATTGTTCTGGTGGAACTGGGATCGGACACGTGATTGGATCATGAGGCACTGGTTTCGAAACCGATTCAATATTTGGATAAAACCACAGACTTTCTAGTTTTAAAAGTGAAACCATAGATATTTGTCAAGCAGAAGTAACAATCAGTAGCGTGATTTGTCGGTTCACGCCATATTACTGGCACTCCAAAAGGCATCGACTTATGCTTCGGCGATTTTCGTAACCAACCTGCCAATGTATTTGCACAAGTCGAACAAACTGCATTTGGCTTCCAAGATTTATTTGCATCATCAACTTTCGAATCGAAATAAAGTTCATATGCTTTCTTTAGCAATGGTGTAAAGTTTTTTTCTGGTGAACACGATCGGTAAAATATCCGCACACGTAACAGAACAGATCAGCCGAATTTCTACAACTTCTAGAAGCCATATTTCACTCAGAATTATTTCAAAATACAGTAAATATTTTAAATATAACGTAACATATGTCATGCATCTTTTAGCAGTATAAAAAGTAGAATTATTTTGCATTTTATTAATTTTTAAAAAGTTATATAGTAAAAATGAAACGGAGCAAATAACGGTTTCCCAAAAATATATTTATTCACAAATATCTTAAGAACCCGACGTGATAGAGATAAACGGATTTCAAATTTGAAATCAGTGCAAGAAACTGACCTAAGAACACTTATTCTTATATAAGAAAGAAAAATGTTGTTTGTCAGTGATATTTGTCCTAGTTTTATTCACTGTCATAAGATCGCTCTTTTAAAGTTCTGTAGTTGAGCTTTCAGGTGCCGAACGAGAACTTAACTGGGCTGTAGAATATATGTTGAAACTTTCCTCTGCTCGCGTGACAATCTGTTCCCTGTTTGATAGGCAATGGCCACTAGCATGGGCTCGCAGTAAACAGGCAGAGTCCTGAATCATTCAGTTTTCAAGCGTTTGGTACCACATTAACGTCAGTACCCAGGACCTCTGAAATGTGAAGGTATGCATCCTTCGTAATATCTAGCATACACTAATAGTCCACAGTTAAGGACATGTACATTACAAACAAACAAAAGGATCATATCCTTATACAAACCTATGCCACCATTTTCTTTTGATGTGACAATGTACACCAGTATTCCTTTCCCTAATAGTTACAACGCCACTGCAATTCCAGCTGTAATCTCTTCCATATAATAGGATAGGTGTTATGCTCCTTTATGACAATCATACCTATTCTTGTAGTTTTACACCTCTCTGACAGTCTATCACATGGTGGATCAATCTTTAGGCTTTGCCTCATGTTCGCTATAGACCCACTCATGTCCAGACATATATTATTATTTCACATTCAATTTTCATATAAAATACAGGTTAATAAATGTCAAACTTACCACAATTTTCAATGAAATATACACAGAGACGATGACTGACACAGTTTCGATCTGTTTTATTGCCCAGGCTGCTTATAACTTGTAGTTTAAAGCAACCTGCTCTCATCTATCACTGTTGAAAATTTTCTCAGAAATGGCGTCCCCTTAACGCTTATTCTGACAATATCGATTCAGTTAGCCAATCACTTTTAATTTTACAAGGGTAAACAGTCTTTTCAAAAATATCATTCAAACTTTTCCTACGTTACTTAGGCTATTTATGTTTATTCAAAGGTCAGCCAATAATATTTAGTCTCACTTCAAATGCCCCTCAATCAGATTCACTGTACCATCCTAGCCTATCTGTCACCTACTTTTTCCCCAAAAAATATGCGATCCAATCTAAGCAGATATGACCTGACCTGACAGTATCTCTGATCTCTATGTATTGTTTTATCAATATTTAATTAATTAAGGGACTATTTATATAACTAATAACATATTCTTGGTCAACAAGTCATCAGGTACACGAATATACAATTTTTAAGGGGCTATGTGGTTTGGTTCAAAATTCCATACTTTTTTCCATGTTAATTGTTTATTTTTAAACTACCTCCTGTTCACTTCTTTTCTCATGTACTTACGAGATAATTACGAGAGTTTAGGTCATTCACAATAAGAGCTTAACATGTTTACATGACCGAGGTGTCCACAATTCTAACTTTTCTCATTGTATTTGGGGAAACCCCTAAGGCAAGGCTTGCCCCTGTGCTAGTGTTGGCTTTTAGTTTAAAATCAATGCAAAACGAATTAGCATTTCATCTATCCTTGCCCCTCCTCGTTCCACAATGCATTTTAGGCAAATATTTTCTTAGAACTAGGAAAAAGTGGGTGTTTATGTCAAGGACGAATTTGAAAAATAGGGTACCGTTTTGTTCGGCTATTCGTTAGCAAATAATAATCTGAAGGCGTAAGCGACACCAACCGTTCTAGCAGAAAAGTCTTTTATACTTTCTTATCTTTGTCTTTATGCCCTATATTGTTATATATTAATTTAGATATTGTATTTAGAAATTCACTACAACACCTATACATCATCTTTAGAAGCATTGCACACGTTTACAGCACCTGTAGAAGCATTGCACATCTGTACGGCATCTTTAGAAGCATTGCACACATATACAGCATCTTTAGAAGCATTGCACACGTCTACAATATCATTAGAAGCATTGCACACCTTTACAGCATTTATAGAAGCCTTGCACACGTTACAGCATCTTTAGAAGCCTTGAACATCTTTACACCATCTTTAGAAGCATTGCGCATCTGTACAGCATCTTTAGAAGCATTGCACACCTATACATCATCTTTAGAAGCACTGTACACATTTACAGCATATTTAGAAGCAATGCCAACCCATACCTAATACGGGGTACGTGGCAATGAAAGAGCTAACAGACTACCTTCAAGAGCACCCATAAAAGGTGCATTGGCCATGGATAAGGAAGAAATACTGAGGGCAATTCATGCTCGTCTATTAGAGAGTGACACTGCAATCGATGGATCATCAAGGCTAAGACTGCTGGAATTTGGCATCAAACGTAAGACCAGCAGGGCTGGACATATGAGAGGACGCATCAGCCGCGTATTCAACCAGTGTGAAACAGGAACAATTAGCATTCATACCCTTCGACATTTGCTGAGAGAGACTGAGCACCTATGAGTTTGCCCGGAGTGCAATGACGTCGATTCTGATTAACATTAACATTAGAAGCAATGCACACCTTTATAGTATCTATAGAAGCCTTGCACTCCTTTAAAGCATTGTTAGAAGCTTGCTCACCTTTACAGCATCTTAAGAAGCATTGCACACCTTTTCAGCATTGTTTGAAGCCTTGGTCATCTTTACAGCATCTTTAGAAGAATTACACCCTTTTACAACATCTTTAGAAGCATTACACACATGTACAGCATCTTTAGAAGCATTGCACACATTTAAAGCATCTCTAGAAGCATTGCACCCTTTTGCAACATCTTTAGAAGCATTGCACTGTTTTACAACATCTTTAGAAGCATTGCACTCTTTTACAACATCTTAAGAAGCATTGCACACCTTTTCAGCATTGTTTGAAGCCTTGCTCATCTTTACAACATCATTAGAAGAATTACACCCTTTTACAACATCTTTAGAAGCATTACACCCTTTTACAGCATCTTTAGAAGCATTACACACTTTTGCAGCATCTTTAGAAGCCTTGCACACCTTTACAGCATCTTTAGAAGCCCTGAAAACTTTTACAACATCTTTAGAAGCATTACACCCCTGTACAGCATCTTTAGAAACCTTGCACCCCTTAATAGAATCCCGTGCACCTTCTTTCAGCATCTTTAGAAGCGTTATATCCCTTAACAGCATCTTTAGAAGCGTTATATCCCTTAACAGCATCTTTAGAAGCGTTATATCCCTTAACAGCATCTTTAGAAGCATTATTTCCCTTAACAGCATCTTTAGAAGCGTTATATCCCTTAACAGCATCTTTAGAAGCGCTATATCCCTTAACAGCATCTTTAGAAGCATTATATCCCTTAACAGCATCTTTAGAAGCGTTATATCCCTTAACAGAATCGTTAGAAGCGTTATATCCCTTAACAGCATCTTTAGAAGCGTTATATCCCTTAACAGCATCTTTAGAAGCGTTATATCCCTTAACAGCATCTTTAGAAGCGTTATATCCCTTAACAGCATCTTTAGAAGCGTTATATCCCTTAACAGCATCTTTAGAAGCGTTATATCTCTTAACAGCATCTTTAGAAGCGTTATATCCCTTAACAGCATCTTTCGAATCCTTGCTCCCCTTCATAGCATCTGTAGAAGAAGCGCACTCCTCTGACTTCTAGGTCACAGAATATGCCATAAATGCCAAAATAGAGATACAAGTTTTCTTGTTACATGACACGACAAATATTATTTTATTTCTATATTTCGTTCATGTAATGAGCCTAGAAAAAAAGGGAAACTGGCTGTTAAAGGCTCATGACTTATGACTATTTTTATGAGTAATTTCACTGTGTGTGTGTGTGTGTGTTTTATACAGCTGTAGACGTAATGAAAATAATTATTTTGAAAAAAACGCGTACTAATATTTGAAACTTTGTTTTTTAAAAAGAAGGCCAGTACTTTAAGTACACTATCTTCTTACTAAATAACTCCAGAGAAATGATTTGAAATACGTTTTAAATGTTATAATAAATGTTAGAATGTATATTCTTCTTCTTCGTACACTCTCAGACGTCCACTTGAATGTTCTCAAAGAAAGCAGTAGTCAGTTTGAGGCTATTTGAATCCCCGTAAAGCTTGTCCACGAAAGGAGCTGGCGTTGGCCATATGCACTTTCAGAATGTATATAAAAGTGAACAGTTTATATTTGATGGTAATAATGAGTTCACTAGCTTAATTAGCCTTCGACTGCTTGAATTGTTATAAAACAAACAATGTGTCTTAGGGTCAGTATTGAAGTTACGTTACCAATGTTTTATCTTGTACAAAAACATTCAAGTTATGTGTATTATATTGTGTTAATGATAGTTATTCACCTTTTAAAATATCTGGCACGTCTCGCCACACCCAGACGTTAAGTAGCTCAACTCCAGGTGATAGATACACCCTGATAAAGAAGCGTTGCAATAAAGTAATATGCCCTCAGTATCATTATTATTATAATTTTTCTTGTCGCTCCCTGTCGATAATAGAACGACCACTACTGCTGGCCATCTTGCAGAAGGCCTGTAAAAAAGCATTCATATGCTGTTGCAGCAGTGGTTTTTGTAGCAATTTGTATTACACGATGACTGTGCCAGCTCCATTCACAATCTCATATTAATCGCATGGTATGACATGCATGGGGGAAATAATAGTCCGATTCCTTCTTGGTCTCATAACAGACCCCCGGGCATTACACGACCCAGTTATATGTATCATCTCTATTCATTCTTGCCTTCCGGTAAACATGTGCTACAAATACTTGCCACAAAAGAAAAAAAAAACAACAACAATATAATTGATATTATAATTTGACGTAACAGCTATTGATCGAACCTGTATTATTGGAACATTACCGACAGATGGAAACACAATTCTTGAACGTCTCACTGTTGTCTGGCATTAGTTAAAAAAAAACACAGCAAAGAATTGATTTTACAGCTGTTGTTGAACATTATTCCGCGTGGCAAGTGGTATTAACAGCTTTCCTGGTTAGAAAATTGGGACAGAAATTTAATTACAAAATAAATTTCCCTGCCTTGGAAAGACACGTATTAATTTACGTAGCTTGAATGGGAAAAACTTTGCACTTCGTTTATCTGGACGTTGATTCTTGTTTAAAAACAAAATTCTTAAAAACAAGTGAATAGTAAAGATTTTTTGTGTTTGTTTTTTGCTGTGGCGCATGTTATGGTGCCCCGGATATTTCCCGGGGGTCTCCGAGGAGGCTGGGAAAGACTAAAACTATTTCAGGCCATAAATTCGTAAGATGGGACTAATATGAACGACAATTTAATCATAAACCGCACTCCAAATGTCCTGCAGCCATTCAGAAATATATGTTGTTATATAGTTTAAACGAGGCAGAGTGCACATACGTATCTCGGGGTAGTCGTTTGTTAAGAAAAACTATTTAAACAAATGAACAATAAATATGTTTGCCGCAGCGCATATGTTTTCATATGTCATAAAAAAACGAAAGAAAAAAAAGAAAAGAAAGCAAATTTGTCGTTTCCTTCTGAGGAACTTTAACAAATTGTATTGTTTTAATGTGGCAAACGATGTGTCATTCTGCCTGTGGCCAAAACTTCTAGAATCAGATACTGATTTTTATTTGTATCCAGCAAAGATTTGACTGCTTATATTCCATGGTTAAGTAGCACAAAAAAGGTAACACAGGTTAAGCAGGTCACAACATTGAACTTGCTGCAAATTTAATTGTTTTGTGGGCATCGGAGTGGCTCAGAGGTATGGCGTCTGCTTCTAATTCTAAAGGTACACTACAGGGAGTAAAGTTGATGAAATTTTTTTTTTCACAACCAGTGGTTTCTAATTATGTCATATTCCCCCCTGATCTCCTGAGTAGTGAGACCGGATGTCTAACCTTCTCGAATAAGGGTGAAAATAAAAAGGAGGTCCCGTGTACAAGCTGCACATACTAAAAATCCCTCGGCAGTTAGAAATCGTAAAAATTAGGCCATTACGGCCGCTGTCCAAGCTAAAAAAAAAAAAAATTAGAAACCTGCCCACCACAAAAATATTTATAGAATGTGTGATTCCTACATACACACATTGGGATTCTCGCCGGTGCCACGGAGTTCATGCGCTGTGCTGAGATCCTCCTTGTGTGATCTAAGGAAGAAATCGGAGCACTGATGGAGTTGTCCGTGTGCAATGAAGCTAGTCCTTAGACCCAAACGAAACAAAACTAATTGTTTTATGCCAGAAATCTTCTGCAATAAACGCAATATCACTTACAGCTGTCACACGTTTTTAATAGATGACAAATCTAATATTAAATTCAAATAAAACAAAGAATATACAAAAGCAAATTTGGTATTCGCGTATTTTCTTAATTTTCTGCAAGTAAAAGACAAGAATTTAGTCATTATTGTATACTCATCACGTAGTTTACTGCTGTCTACGTGATCAATAACTGAATAAAATAAATTTTTGACACGAACGGAATATTTGCGAGAAATTATCTGAACATTTTGTTATTAATCTGCCAGCAATTTTCCTGGCCTGGTGTGAGACATCCGTAGGCAATTTATCATACCTGGGTTTAGAAATATATCAGTAATTTACCTGACTAGCGTTAGACAAATAGTATATGAGAAAATCATTGTGATGTTATAACAAAGTTCAACTCTGTAACGTCCATCTCTGAGTTATAAATACTGTCAAATATATTCGTGTGATACTTTGATTATATCAGGGTCTCAAATTCTGATGCCTAATTTACATTTAAAAAAACAAAAAATAAAAACAAAAAACAAACAGTAACTCTATGTACCTGAGCATTTATTAAAAGAAAGTGCGACGGACAAACTTAAATTTATGGGGCCTTATAAAACATGGAGGTGTCAGAAAGCGCTTGGGCAAACTATAACGTGACTAGACCTTCAGGAGTAGAATTAAAAACGAAACTGATAGATGACAACGTCAAACAAATAATAGAAATTGTTAATTACGTCTTTTTATGCGGTCTTGTTAGCCTTTTTGGAACTATAGCCAACGTGATCAACTTAGTTGTATTTTACACACAAGGTCTTGACACAACTATCAATATCAGCTTTTTCTCTTTGGCCATCTCGGATCTCAGCAGTCTTATTTTGCAACAGTGGTTTAGCATTTGTGTGAACCCCTTGTTTGAGGCCTCAGATACACTTATGGTTCCTTCAGAGATTAAATACATCAGTGGAGGCGTCCCTCGCGTATGTTGCGCAAGGATTACCTTCTTAATCACGGTGTACATCACAGCTGAGAGATGTTTGTGTACCGTTTTTCCCTTACACGTCAAGCAGATTATAACTCCCAGAAGGTCTACCTTAGTTATGATTGCAATTTACACGGTTACAATATCCTTCACTGTTCCTTTATACTATGCAAACAACATTGACTGGAAGTTCTATCCTGACAGAAACAAAACTCTACTAGGACATGTTCAAACTAGAAATAGAGACACAGTAGAAGGGATAGTCTATGTCATACAATCTATTGTAGGAATAATTAGCTTTGTGGCTGTGGTTGTACTTACTGGCATTTTAATAAGAAAACTTCGAGAGAAAAGCGCATGGCGTCAGGCAGCGAATGTGGACACAAGAAAGACTGAGTCAATGTCAAACAGAGACAGAAAAACGATGAATTTGATTGTTGTTATCGCGGTTGTCTTGATAATTTGTAACACCCCTGGTGTGCTTTTATTTATGATGACATTCATAGAACCTGAGTTGTCTGCTGGTGGCAGATATTCCAACTTGTTCTTCGTTTCATGGTCATTTGCATTTTTGTTTGAAGCCATAAATTCCAGTGTTAATATTTTTTTGTATTTCAAAATGAGTACAAAGTACAGGACCACCTTCCGTGTCGTGTTCATTAAGTGCCGATTAATGAAACCTGCATAATTAAAAGTGCCCAAATATTTAACAACAAAGACAGCAAAACAACTCACGATGTCCTCGGCCGTCCAGTGAGTCAAAAATTTGCGTTTTATCTTAAGTGAGTTAAAAATTATGTTAAAATAGTTACAGCGCGGTCGTGTGTGTGTGTGTGTGTGTGTGTGTGTGTGTGTGTGTGTGTGTGTGAATTTGTAGTAGTTCTTATTGTTTGACGTGCAAGAAATTGAATGTAGAATATTTCTGACTCACTTCAACTCATGCTTTGATTTAGCAATATAATTATTTGATTTGTAAAAAATTGAATGTTTGTCGTATATAGTTATTACTTGGTGGGGCACAAATGGTTGTGGCGCAACAGTATGATATGAATGGCCTATGGAATGTTGTCAAGAAGGCCTCCAGAAATTAGCTCGCTAAGAAAGAAAGAGACATATTCGAGGTGAGGATAACAAGAAGAGAAGGCGAATGCTCTCCAATAGATAACGTATTCTAATAAATCATGGAAAGTTTTCTGTTTACCTTCGACATTAACGTATTTCCCTGATCTCTCGATAAAAAAGACCATAACCTCCTAATTGAAGGATTTTGCTTGTTAGTACATACTTAACACAGCACGAGTGATACAATAAATAAACACGTAATGATCAATGCGGCTATACAGTTTATTAGCAAAATGTATACACATACATAATTAGTGGAAAGTAAAAAAAGATGATGGTGAAAGACAATTCACACACACAGATGAAATGTAGAAATGTAGTTAATTAAACATGATAACGAAACTAGGTAAATAGTGAAATTATGAGATATATTAAATGTTGCTACACTGATGATCGATTTACACGGTCCATGAGTCTTTCAAATTTCCTTTCCTATATGATTATACCCAGTTATGCACCGACTGGCCAATGTAGATGTCTGTCTCACCAGTGGGTTATTTCGAAGACGAGTATTTATTGATGAAAACTTTTGTACCTACAGTATTGAGAACTTGTAAGATGTTATGTCCCTCGGCGCTTGGAAATCTATCTAGCGTCGACAAACTGTTGACATTTGTCTCAGGAAAATGTTTTACTCTCTGCTTTTGAAAATGCACTGACTAGAGTAGAGCTCTTCACGAAATGATCACCTGGTAACAAGTATGTTTCATGCTATGAAGCTAGCTTTAGTGAATTTACGTCGTGCAATACACGATTAGAGTAGATGAACTCACTTCATGCACTGACTGACGCATTGAGTAGCTGGAAATGGTTTTAGGTGTAACGCTTTCGAGTGATTTCAACTTGATATCTAGACGAATCAACTCGTTAGTGCTTGATTGTGATATCTTGACGAATCAGTTGTGGTTATGTGATCTTGATATATAGTCTCATGAACCTGTATGTAATTTTGCTGCAGGAAAAACGCTTTTGAGTGAGTTGAACTTGATATATAGGAGAATAAACTTGTGTGCTTTAACTTGACTCAGTGATACGCTTTAGAGCGGGTTAAACTTTATATATATATATATATATATATATATATATATATATATATATATATATATATTTATATATATATATATATTATATATATATATATATATATA
Organism: Oreohelix idahoensis; assembly: GCA_024509875.1. Lineage (NCBI taxonomy): Eukaryota > Metazoa > Mollusca > Gastropoda > Stylommatophora > Oreohelicidae > Oreohelix > Oreohelix idahoensis. The sequence goes on from JAMPIV010021086.1 coordinate 50,477, forward strand.
TTATATATATATATATATATATATATATATATATATATATATATATATATATATATATATATATACACACACACGAATCAGCTTGTGAGCACTTGATAATCAGCTGAATAAAATGCTTCGCCACCTACGTATACGAACATGGGCGTGGGTATGATGTCCTGTTGTGGGAATTCTGCTATCTTGACATAGGTTTTCTAGCTTCCTTTCAATTAGACGTCAAACACGTAATGTGTAGACTCAGAACTGATCAGTTTGGTTTGAATTCTCACATTTTGATGTATGACATGTGGGGCACATGATGGTGTTAACTATAGTGAGCGTGAAAGTGAGTCCCCATGTCAGTCTGTAGTAATGATCTAATAATCTAGATGAAGATGAAGTATCTAACTGTAAATTACTTCTTTATATTAAAAGTCACTGAGGAAAATCTTTGATTTGATTAACCATTAACGAATAGAAGTAATGAAAAAAAACAGTCTTTCGCACATTTAGCTATGCGGCTAAGTGCAAAAGCACCAGCGTGTTACCGGGCCCAAAATGGGAGCAACGAATAGTAACACTGTACCCTACCAGGCCAATCGTAAAAGCGACTAAGGAGGGTTGGGCATAGGGCTGGTTACTCCATCCAGTAAAAAAAACTGTGAAGAGGCCAAAAAAAAATCCACCCCAAATGTGAATACTGCCGACTCCAAATCGGTTGTTGACAAAAAACTAAGGACACCGTCGCCAAATCCGCATAGATCAAAAGTATGCTGCATCTGCTCTACGTCTGTGTAAAAAAAAGCATTACCAAACTGCAAAAAATCTGAATGTTGCTCTGCCCATTATGCTGACAGTCTGTGAAATATAGAATATAAATCAAACACAGCCGCCCGAGACAGACGAAGGTCCTCTGGAAAGGAGGCGCATGAAGCAGCTCAGAGCTCATTCCGGACGAGAAGTCGTGGGACATGTTGTACTAGGTTGTCGACTAAACCTTTTTTATAGGACGCGTACACATCCGGGTCATGTTGGGAATCGTGTTGCACGTGTAACTTCATTGTTTTCATGTAGTCTGTACACAAACCCGTGGGTTGAATCTTGCGCTTGCCATTCCAGCAGCCATTCACTCTCTACCTCATGACAAACACGGGTCAAATCCATTCCCACACTTTTTTTCCACTCTCTCGGCATCAGTATATATAATAGTGGTGCGTTTTTAATGATATATATGAATATATATATAAACACACACGAATCAGGTGTGAGCACTTGATAATCAGCAGAAAAAATGATTGAAACCAGGAATGGTACTTTATCGATGAATGTGTAGACTCAAGGGAATTCTCACATTTTGATGAACAGGCACATGATGGTGTTAACTATAGTGAGCGTGAAAGTGAGTCCCCATGTCAGTCTGTAGTAATGATCTAATAATCTAGATGAAGATGAAGTATCTAACTGCAAATTACTTCTTTATATTACAAGTCATAGAGGAAAATCTTTGATTTGATTAACCATTAACGATTAGAAGTAATGAAAAAACACTGTCTTTCGCACATTTAGCTATGCGGCTAAGTGCAAAAACACCAGTGTGTTACTGGGCCCGAAAAGGGGAGCAACGAATAGTAACACTGTACCCTGACAGGCAAATCGTAAAAGCGACTAAGGAGGGTTGGGCATGGGGCTGGTTACTCCATCCAGTAAAAGACTGTTTACCAAAAAAAAAAAAACTTCAACAAACTATGTCAAATATAGAATATAAATCAACACAGCCGCCCTAGACAGAAGAAGGTCCTCTGAAAAGGAGGAGCATGAAGCAACTCAGAGAAAGCCGAAAGGAGTCTGGGTTGCCGACTAACCTTTTTTCGTTTAGGAAAATCTCTAGGATTGGCACCTGGAATGTTCGTACTTTAAATGAACAAGGGAAAACTAAACAGGTATCAGCAGAAAAGAGAAATTACAGGATCGATATCGATGGAAGGGCAAAGAGAGGAAAAAATTGATCATAGGAGAAATAGTGATGTCCTCAGGACATGAGGAAGAAAGTGCCCACCACAGTGAAGTGGTTGCTTTAATGTTGCCGAGAGAAGCACAGAGGGCACATAGAATGGGAAGCAAGAGGACCCCGAATTATAACAGCAATGTTTAAAACTGTGGCCGTGCACGGATTGGTCACGTACGCCAGTATATACATGGCTGTCGATGATGGCTTGTTTATTATTTCCTACTTCTATTTTCGTTTATTGTATATGTTCGTATCTCTACCCTAGCAGTAGTTATCTTGTTGTATGGTGATAAGAAAACTTCTTTGTCTCAGAAGATAACGTTCCTCATACCAACAGTTGATGAATGATTTCACGCTGACAGCAGTAAACATTCAACGTCGAACTTTATTTACATTAGTTATCAAAAGTGTAAAATAATATGTCCAACCTTTCACTTGAGGTTGGCAGACTTATACAGCAAAATTCAGTAGGTAAAACTTCAGTGACACGCCATCTCTCTCTCTTTTGCTTCAGTTATCACAACCGTTTCTAGTGGTTAATGAACCCAGGCATCTTGTCCTCAGAATAAATGACAAAATCTGTCATACATAAATGTGGCAAGAAATGCACTTGGGCGTCTGGGCGATAGTCACTATTCTACCACCGTAGAATCAACCAAAACATTTAATGGCTTATCGACCCGATGGAACTCCAAATTCGCTGCCACTTCTAAATACTAACTCTATCACAACTCAAAGCAAAACTTGTTGCTAACGCTATCGCATCTCGGATCTGACTGACTTAATCTAAAACGTCGATTTACAACGATAACTATTTTGGAACACCCCAGAACACTTTGTCTGACAAACAGCTCACCAGTTCATAAATTTCACGTGCGTAGCTTAACTTCGCTCAGCTTGCCAAACAAAACTCCAAACAACGTAACTTTCAACCAAGGGATGTAACCACTACTCTTGACCCCCTCTTTTCATTCTATCGTTTGTTCCCCTTAGACTACAACTATAAAGTCAGCTAATCTCCATCATAAAAATTAATCTCATAGGAAATATTTCTAACCGAATTTTCCTCTTACCCACTCTAACGGTTAAAAACAACCAAAAAGAAAATAAATATAAACATCATCCAGTGTTATGCAACAACAAACGATAAAGAAGAATCTGTGACAACAGAATTTTACGCCAGACTACAAAATGTTTTGGATGAAAAGAAAAGAAAGGACGTCACAATTTAGATGGGAGACATAAATGCAAAAAATAGGAACAGACAACGCCGGATTTGAAGAAATCATGGGAAGGCAAGGATTTTGTACGATGAACGAGAATGGGGATCTATTAACTAACTTCTGTGCTTCGTATCAACTAGCTATAAGAGGTACCATATTTCCACATAAAAGAATACATAAGGCAACATTGATATCACCAGATCACATAACTGAGAATCAGATTGATCACATTTGCATTAATAAGAAGTTTAGGTCATCATTGCATGATGTGAATGTATAGAGAGGAGCAGATGTGGTATCAGATCACCATCTTCTGTTAGCCAAAACAAAATTAAAACTCAAGAAATTTGCAACAGCACATAGCTATAGACAACAGTATAATGTGGGATATCTAAGAAATCAGAAAATAAGAGAACAATTTTCAATCACAGTATCCAACAAATACCAAGTATTCCAACAGCTGGTTAATGAAGCAGATACGGAAGATCACTGGCAACAAGTACAAAATATATGGAACGAGACATGTGAAGAAGTACTGAGAAAAAGAGAACAACAGCACAAAGCATGGATAACAACAGAAACCATTAGCAAGATAGAAGACAGGAAAAATAAGAAAGCAGATTTAAAAAGAAGCAAAACCAGAAGCTCCAAAGCCAAGGCTCATGAAGTGTACATAGAAGCAAACAAAGAAGTAAGAAGAAACATCAAAAGAGAGAAGAGGAAGTAAATAGAAGAGTTGGCAAGGGAAGCAGAGGAAGCTGCAGCAAAAGGAAATACGAGGTACCTGTACAACAACACAAAAAACCTAACAGGGAGATACAAGCAAGCAAATGGCCTCAACGAAGACAAGAATGGAAAATTGCTTAGTAATATACAAGAACAAATGAAGAGATGGACAGAACATTTTGAAGAACTAATCCCCCAGACATCCAGCCAGCAGACGAGAAGCTACAAATCAGCTGTGAACAACCAAGTAGAGAAGACATAAAGAAAGTCATAAAGCTTATGAAAGATGGAAAAGCAGCTGGTCCATAAGACATTCCAGCAGAGGCCATCAAAACAGCTATTGATACCTCTACAGAGATATTATACAAACTACTTGGCAAAGTCTAGAGAGATGAAATACCAGCAGAATGGAAGGAAGGTTATCTGGTCAAGTTGCCTAAAAAGGAAAATTTACAAGAGTGCACAAATTATAGAGGAATAATGTTACTATCAGTGCCGGGAAAAGTATTAAACAGAATCACCCTTGAAAGATTAAAAGAGTCCAAAGACAAGCAACCGAGAGATGAACAAGCAGGTTTTCGACAAAACAGATCCAGTACAGACCAGATAGCCACATTAAGAATAATAGTGAAACAAAGCCTGGAATGGAATTCACCGCTATACATCGGATTTGTAGACTATGAAAAGGCATTTGACAGTGTAGATAAGGAATCGTTCTGGAAATTGATGAGGCATTATGGAGTTCCCATGAAGATCACTAACTTAATAAAGAAGACCATGACATGCAGAGTTATTCTTGAAGGACAACTTACAGAACCTTTTGAGATTAGAACGGGAGTGCGACAGGGATGCCTCTTGTCTCCATTTCTCTTCTTACTAGCAATATATTGGGTATTGAAAACATCGACTTCACACAACAGAAATGGAATTCAGTGGAATCTGACTAAACAGTTTGATGATCTGGATTTTGCAGATGATTTGACTCTTCTGTCCAATAACCACAATCGGATGCAAGACAAAATAAAAATACTCGATGAGAGGTCACAACAAGTGGGTCTGAAAATACACAGGGAAAAGACAAAGATAATGAGAATATATGCAAGAAATGATAACAAGGTTGAACTTGAAGAAACACCACTAAAAGATGTAGAATCGTACACATATCTTGGCAGTAATATAGACAAAGGGAGGGACAGACAGTGATATCAAAATAAGAATACAAAAAACAAGAGGAGTTTTCATTGGATTGGGAAACATATGGAGGTCAAACAAAAATCAAGTCCAACACGAAAATAAGAATCTTCAACTCAACTGTCAAGTAAGTCCTATTGTTTGGCTCTGAAACACGGAGAACAACATAAACAACAGTCAAAAGGCTACAATATTACATAAACGGGTGCATGCGAAGAATAGAAGGATTGAAATGGTATGACAAAGTCACAAAAGTGGAACTGATGACAAGAGCCAGACAAGTGCCGGTGGAACAAGAGTTGAGAAGAAGACGATGGAGATGGATAGGACACACATTCAAGAAACCTGTTGATAGCATTACAAGGCAGTCCTTGTTCTGGAATCCCCGGGAAAAAAAGAGGCATAGGTAGACCAAAAAAGAACGTGGAAAATAGAGCAAGATACAGAAGTGAAAATGATGAGGAAAACATGGAAAGACCTTGAGCGGATGGCACGGGACAAGAGGTCTTGACATGTGTTTGTTGAAGGCTTATACTCCTTGGGGAGTAAAAGGTATCGATAAGTGCAAAATGCAATCACAAATAATGAAAAGGAAAAATTAATAATAATTTTACTAACTTCTTTTTCCCTTCGCAAATTCCCTAAGAACACTGTATACAATTTAATTCCACAATATAAATCCACACTGGAATGAAATTTTGGAACAGGTAGACTCTGGGAAACTCTTCCCCTTATACTCCGCAGGTTTTATAAAACATACTGACTTCAGCGGTGCATCAGGTTATATTTTCGGGTTGCCAAATGTGATAACTGTTGGGCTGTGTTCTATAGCTCCGCACATTATCCACTAACATCTATTCCATCTTGAAATGTCACATCTGAACTCGGGCTTACCCTGTCAGTCACTGTCATTCCAAAAATGGGTGGGCTGTCGTAACAAACTCTTCGGTTCCGTGCTGAATATCCCATGATAAGAGAAACCGTGGCTTGTGATTGGTTACCAAATAGAAAAACGATGAACTCCTTGTCACATAGTTATTTCTGTTTTGCTGCGACATACCGTCACCCTGTCTCTTGTTACATTGTTGTGTGACCCCCGGGGGTTCTTTTTAATCTATGCGTGCATTGTCTTGCCAAATAAACTTGCAAAAAAGGGAGGAGAATGTGAACAAGAAGATAATGAAGTCACATACTTTGAGAAAAAGAGAGCTATCCAGACTATCAGGAGAGAACAGAACCAACCCAAAGACGACTATCACACTCTCGACCGGCAGGGACAGATAACTATTTTTCGACTCAGGACAGGGCATAACAAACTGAATAAACACATGCACAAGCTACGATTGTCTGCTTCACCACTGTGCACATGTGGATTAAACGAACAAACTGCTGAGCATGTTCTACAGGACTGTCCTCTGTATGACCAGTTAAGAAAGATATACTGGCCCAATGACTCAACACTAAACTCAAAGCTATATGGAGTTAAAGAGGAACTTCAAACAACAGTCGAATTCATCATGAGAACTCGTCTGACGGTGTAATCATCAAAGATGCGATCGCAAGAAGAAGAAGAAGAAGTCTTGCCATAGACACGACAGCTGAGTCTATGCCGCAATGAAAGTAGCCTATCTTTGTGTCGCAGGTTGCTTCGTCTCGAAAGTCCTTTGTTTTCCATTAATCTGGCTGGCCTGCTATTGTGCCCAGATATCTTGACACCGTGTGTTAAAACAGGGGAATAAGCTATGAAACAAATTCTTCCTCTTGCCTATGTTCTGTAGCTTGCCCTAAACAATAGCTGTATAACGAAGTCAGGTGTGCCTTAAAAGACAACGCTTCATTAAAGCGTAAGGTTGTGAGACACCCAAAGTGTGATTAAAGTTACATTTAAGGGCGTATTCAGTCTTCCTCTGGTTTTTTGTTTTGTTGTCTCTGGATTCAAAAATAAGGATTGTCTTATAATGCTATACATGATTTCCCTCAATAGCAATACTTGTTTGTTCTGCTGGTAGTTTTCTTTTGTTTCGTTCTTTCCCTCGGCTCTACCTGATGATGTTGTCATGTCACTTGAATTTCTTTTCTGCACGGCATCATTTATGACAGTGTAAATTTTTGTTTGTCGATTTTTATTTGTTCTGTGTTTTGAAGTAATGAAAGTGCACTCAGCACAGACATCCCACAACAACGCGGTTCTCACAGCAGCCAAGGCAATACACTTGGCTTGAGAACGCTAACGTCAGCTCCATATTACATTTCACGGCACTAGTGGAAGGAAAAAGTAAAGGTAAAATAGAGAACATATGAGTTAAACAGTAATTTTGTGTTGGACGTGATTTGCATTGAAAGCCCTTCTTGTTTTCTGTTTCCTAATTTTGACATCCCTTCTTGTTATATTGATAATCGTCCCTCCAATTTTGCCTTTGTTACTGTCAAGATTTGATAGTACCCCCTTCAGTCATAACTTATTATGGGAATGGCCCCTGAGGTGACAGCCCTCAGCTGTGCATTTTTTCCTGGTTTTCCTTTCGACATTTGCTACTCTATTCTGCTTGCCGTGAGATCTTGTGATTTCATTTTGCACTTGCCTCATAGCTAACTTGCACAATACTGTTTTTTAATCACTTCTATTTGTTAATCTTTAGCTGAATCATAGATTCTTTCCATCAAATAATTGTATGACTTTTGATGTAAAGAAATAATTTACAGTTATATACCTCACCTTCATACAGATGAGAAGATTATCACTACAAACTGAGATAAGCACACACTTTCATGCTACTATATTTAACACTTATCATGTGCGCCTTATACCATACCAACAAATAAAAGAATTAAAGACTGTGTGATCAGTTATGAAGAAGCAATACTGAGGAATAAGATACAAAGAAAGTCAATTATTGATATTAGATGTGAAACTAATAAGCCAATTGTGTCGTCAATCCTTGCGGAAATCTGAGTCTACACATTACGTGTTTGGCGTCTAATCTGAAAGAAGCTAGCGAAGCCTACATCCGGATAGCAGAATTCACAAGAACGGACATAATTCACTTCCTAATTTACAAGGAAGGAAATCCTCGACAGCGTTTGTTTATGTCGGTGGCGACAGCATTTAATTCACCTGTTTATCAAATTTGATTTGACGTTGATTCGTCAAGATATCAAATTCACATACTCACAAGACGATTTGTCAAGATATCAAGTTCACATACTTACAAGTTGATTTGTAACGGTATCAAGTTAAAACGTTTATATTTTATGATAAATCTAGACTTTTTTCCAAAATATTTACATGATAATTTTTCAGTCGTAATATTTTAACTATAAATTGTTTCTTTTTCTTTGAGATATATATTGTTTTTAAAGTACCGTCAAAAAGTCTTTACAATTCTGCACATTTGGATATATAAAACATTTCTCTTGTTCCCCACCCGTCTATACACCAGGAGTCTTCATAGGATATTTCAGAAATCAAGCACAACACTGATTTTATCAATGCTAATGTGAACTTTGCATCTGCCCGCCCCTTCTATGAAGAGAAAGATATGTTAGCTCGCTTCTGAGCCCCCAACTGAATTATTTAGTAAAATGGGACTTTAGCGGCTCTGTTGTATTTATATTTAAGATCACTGATTCATACGTGTGCACTTCTCTCTGTAATAATTAAATCAACTATTAATCTGTAAATACAAATAACAGATTTAGTAATCAATTGTTGTTCAACATGAGTAAATAAATAAGTGATTGAGTCACGCAAGCTTAACAAGTGACTTCTGGCAAATCACAGTTTTAGTTCATACAATGTTTTTATGAGTATTTTCTTTTAAATATTACAGCTTTAATTTTGATTGTCAACAAATAACGACTATTACTTACTCTCCCTGCTCTCTCTATGTGTCTTAAAATCTCTCTCTGTGTATGCGCGTGTGTGTGCATTGTGTTCTATTACCAAATGAAATGTAAATATTTAATTAATATTAATAAAGATTCTTTACCCTGAAGAAATAAAGATGTATTTTTTCGTTGGAGTTGGGATTTTAAATGTTGTGTGAATTTTAATTATCGCCTGTTAGAGAATGACACTGCAATAGATGAATCAAGGTTAAGACTGTTGGAATTTAGCATCAAACTTACCTTTGAGATGTACGTGTGAGAGGATACATCCGTCGTGTATACAACCATCAAGCTACAGGAACAGTTAACATTCACCCTCTTCGACATATACTGAGGGAGACTGAGCACTTATGGGTTTGCACGGAGTGCAATGATGTCGATTCTTTTCAACAATAACAATAAAAATGTTGTGTAGATGTTTCTGTATGTGACCAATGGATTAGTCATGTTTTCAAGATCTTTCTCTCAGTGGGCAACATACGTTTCATGTTTTCTGGATTAGTCTGCTTTTATAGGCATTGCATTTTTAATATTTTCTAGTTTTCTCTCAGTGGCCTACGAATTATTCATATTCTCTGAATTAGACTTTTTTGTGTATCTTGATTTTTAGTGTGTGGCCATTGAATGTTGCATGTTTCCTGAATTTTCCACCTGTGCCCAGTAAATATTTAATGTTTCCCGGATTTATTGTATTTCGTCAAAAAAATTTGTCATGATTTCTGGATTTTTATGGTTGTATCCAATGCCTTTTTCGTGTCATCTGGATTTTTCTGTATGTGGCCAATATATTTTTTATGTTTTCTGGTTGTTTCTGTCTGTGGCTGATACATGTTTTATGTCTTCTGCATTTTTCTGTACGTGGCCAATGCATTTTCATGTTTTGTGGATGAATTTTGCTGTCTGTGGCCGATGAAGGCAAATGATAATACTTAACAATCTCTTCTGGACCAATTTTTCTGTCTGTGGCCGATGAAGGCCAATGATAATACTTAACAATCTCCTCTGGACCAATTTTTCTGTCTGTGGCCGATAAAGGCCAATGATAATACTTAACAATCTCCTCTGGACCAATGTTACATCCCTGCAACTGATTTTCTACTGGCCGATAAAGGCCAATGATTAAAAAATACTTAATCAACAATCTCTAAAGATTTACTTCTGGGGACCAAATCTTCGTTATGCGTTTGACAACCTTATCTGTGAACCTGCGTTTAGAACGATGAAATTTGCCCTACTGCTGACACCGGATAGAGTACACAGTCTAATTGTAGTTTTAAGCTTGAAAAATCAGCGTCTACAATCAACAAGAGAAGTCATTACTGGTTCCTAAAGATTTACTTGATGTATGTCTTGTGTTAACAGTTTCCTTTGTTGTTTTTACGTTACTAGGCTAAGAAAAAGAATAAGACCAAATGTTTTCAATGTCTCAACATTTCGTTTGTTGGTTTTTACGTTACTAGGCTGTGACAATCTTACTTGACTGTCTCTTGCGAACAGTTTTTCCTTTGTTGGTTTTTACGTTACTAGGCTAAGAAAGAATAAGACCAAATGTTTTCTTGATGTCTGTCTCTTGTGTTAACAGTTTCCTTTGTTGGTTTTTACATTACTTGGCTAAGAAAGAATAAGACCAAATGTTTTCTTGATGTCTGTCTCTTGTGTTAACAGTTTCCTTTGTTGGTTTTTACGTTACTAGGCTAAGAAAGAATAAGACCAAATGTTTTCTTGATGTCTGTCTCTTGTGTTAACAGTTTCCTTTGTTGGTTTTTACGTTACTAGGCTAAGAAAGAATAAGACCAAATGTTTTCTTGATGTCTGTCTCTTGTGTTAACAGTTTCCTTTGTTGGTTTTTACGTTACTAGGCTAAGAAAGAATAAGACCAAATGTTTTCTTGATGTCTGTCTCTTGTGTTAACAGTTTCCTTTGTTGGTTTTTACATTACTTGGCTAAGAAAGAATAAGACCAAATGTTTTCTTGATGTCTGTCTCTTGTGTTAACAGTTTCCTTTGTTGGTTTTTACGTTACTAGGCTAAGAAAGAATAAGACCAAATGTTTTCTTGATGTCTGTCTCTTGTGTTAACAGTTTCCTTTGTTGGTTTTTACGTTACTTGGCTAAGAAAGAATAAGACCAAATGTTTTGTTTGTTCACTAACCAATCTTGTATCAACAATCCCTCATCCTTGGGTATCAGATCGTGGTGTTGTCCAGAAAATGTTAAGATACAGTCAAGCTTGGACTGTGGTATGAATTAATTTCTCCATGTGTTAATGTGTAATCCTTTCCATTCACAATTTCTAACAGAGAAATGTAGTGAACATTTTACGATAAACGAAAATATAATTAAAATAGTAAAATCAATATATTTGGCATCGTGACATCAGAGAGATACTATCAGCCTAATTCATCACCTGAAAAGCCAGAAATTGTAAACGACAGCATTAATCTTATTTTAATGTTTTAATGGTTCCCTGGTTTCACCATCATTCAACCGCTGTTGTTGACGTGTGTTTTCTGGTTGCTTTCTGTGGTACAAAACACTTCATAATTGTCACAAACTACTTCCCACCGTGCTTTCCTCTTATTTTATTTTTGGAAAAATGTTATGTTTCTTGAGCCTTCGATCGTAAGTAGCTTTGTGCAAATTTGGCAAAGCATCCGTACCTTGAACTCTTGTAGTTAGATTGTTTAAAGTAACTGTTTTGAAGCGAGCAGTGTAACCTGGGTCATCATCATGAATTCACAGTTCTTTCGTCAAAAATACAAACAATAACCGAGCAATATGACGCCAACAGTGTAGCACATACGGATTGCTTAGCTTCAGCAAGTACATTTAAAATCAGCACAAATTTGTCAACATTGTCCCAGCCAATATTTAGCAGCGACTATCTAGTGTAATTTTTGGTATATTCGATGTGGTGCTGTCGTACGGCATTCTTGACTTCCCAATTACGAGACCTAGCCAGCATCAAATATGTACTGTTCCTTCGTGTTGGAAGATCGTGGTGCAATTTGTGGAAATGGGACTCATCTTAGCTACAAATATTTGCATAGCTGGTTTTTGTGATAAACGAGCGCAAAGGCCTTATTGCTCTATCTTTTCCTACATCTTTCGTATTGTATTTTCTCCGACATTTGCTCTTTCATCCTGTCGTGAGAAATTCTAATCCCCATATATAAATTAAAAAGTAAATGTAAAGCCTAACGAAGTAATTCAATAAGAGAAAAGAAGAATGGTAAAAGAACAGTGCGGTCACAATAGCGTACGCCTGTGTTATAGAACGTCATACTAGTTAAACAAGAAAACCCCTTTTATGCTCCGTCTTCATAATTGTAACGCTTTCACGTTTGCTAGTAAAGCCTACTGCATAAAATACACGCGTTTCTAAAAATAAAACTGGTACTGTGTTTCTAAGAAAACCTTGTGATAGACACACTGCGTAATGACCTAGATTAATATTACATTAATGTCATTTTATGCACTACGTAAACGAAAAGACAGACGGGCTTAGAAGAGAGAGAGAGAGATGTACGGAGGAACGCATGCAATACTACCACGTCATCTCGCGATATAAAATTAATGCCACCCCACGCGAAAGGCATGCAGGCTTGATTTTTTTCAAATAAACAGTAATAAAAAAACACTACCAATACGAGGTAAGGCTTTAAAAAACATGGTTAATGCTTATTAGGAAACATGACACAATACTGTTTTACGTCTGAAATCCTGACATTAGCCTGGCAGTACAGAAGACACCCCATCGTATAGAAGTGAACGGGTGGTAGAAGAAAATACATATTTTGAACGCAGCCACTTAGCTCCATTAAACTTATATATTTGGGTGCCTTAGGTCTTGCTGACAAAGAATATGTTAGGTGTTAAGCAAATAGTCTAATAATTAACAAATTATAGCCAAAATACTATAGTGGTGTTGTCTGACAACACAGGATCATATTTGCTCATAATGGCGTGTTTGGACACTGCTTTAGAGGAAATGAGGCCACCACGTTAGATCCGATTTGATTGGCTAGAATTATATGTAAGGCGAAACATGATTAGTCGACTGCAAATACTATTTTTGGTTGTTAATGGAAACGATAGGAAGGGTACTTTTTTTCAAAGGCTTTTGTAAACATGGTCTCATTGGCTAGACCATTTAATATAGTCAATTAGGAGCGTCAGTTCAGTGCCACTTTTTGAAAATAAACTTTGTAGAAGCAAGTGCGTTGAGAACCAGCTCATATTTTTCTAATAAAAGCCTGGGACAGAGGCAGATCGGAATTGTGCCATAACTCATCGCCAGTCAACGTACTTGTTTAATATTTCCTTGAATTGTGGTAAGCTAGACATATTTGATATCTTTTTGATGAAAATTGAATGTGAATTGATAATTTATGTCTGTATGTGTGTGGTTCAGTAACAAACATGAGGCAAAACCTAGATATTGCTCCTACATGAACAAAACTTGTCGGAGAGGAGTATAACTGCATGGGATTGCCAAATAGTACTATGACACCTATCTTATTGAATAGAAGGAAATAATGCTGGAATTGCAGAGGCGTTGTAACCATTAGGGAGAGGAATACTGGTGTATATTGTTACATGAGAAGCTAACAGTTGGCCTACCGCGCTGAACTCTGTGTTTATTATGTATTGTGCTTCAGTGTGGAAATAGATTATAAATTAGTTCTGAAGTAGGAGGTACAACCTTCTTGTTTCAGGGACCGTGGTACTAAAGTATTAAAGCATCACCTGGTCTGAGTTTTGCTGAATCCAGAGGCTGGTAGCATACTCCTTGGTCCAGATATCGACCAGTGTTGTTTCTCAAGAAAACGGTGAAGCAAGCGAGCAGAGGATAAAGTTTCCTGCCGCCCACACAGAAGTTAAGATTTCGTTGGCCAGAGCAGCTCAATCTTGTGTACCCCCCCCCCCCCCTAAAATTGACTGTACATTAAATCAAGAGGGACAGTTATTTGTTTCAAATAAAAAGAAACTGTGAACCTTTCCAATATTATTTCCACCAGAAACAAACACTTGAAGTCATGATGACAAACAACAACCTAGCTTGAAAAGCCAGTATTACCTCATAGTACTACATCACTACTTTCACACATATTGTAATAATAATATATGTCAATACAAAGATCCTATCTATAAATTGTGTACATACAACTTGTGATTACATTTGATTGTGATTCCTGGTTCACTTTGTAGATGAATCAGGATATCTATTATTGAAAGGAATTAATACATATTTTAAAAGTTAACACTTGACTTATTAAGATAGTCTTATAGAGTGTTCTACGTATGTGAGTGTCACAGTGTTGTAAAGTATTGTGGATTAAATTAAATTGTTTATCTGTCTGTTGGTTGTTGTGAACATACACTTCATCACTATCATAACCCTAGACATTCAACGTAGTCATCACAATATTCCAGAATAAGTCTGACTGAGGTCTAAATGTGGTAGCAAAGTAAGGTCATCTGTAATACACCACACTTATTAGATACAGATACCTTCACAGCTGATCTCAGTCGGTACACTAAGTCCCCTATAAATATTTATATCATCTCACTTTACCACACATCCCTTATTTGCGATCCCACATTTGCTATTTCATCGTTGTGATTACTCGCGACCGGTATCTAGAGAACCACATTTGTTCTTTCATCGGGGGAAATAAAATCCTTTGATTGAGCCCCCATACCTGACATTATCGTTTGAAGCCCACGTTGCATCGTGATAAATCTGGTGAAAACACATCTGGTCATCCCAATCATACATCTGGGCATGCTGTAATTTCTGTGACACCACATTGGACGCCCAGATTGGCCAGGTGAAAACGTCTCATGCTGTAATGGTGTTATCTTTGGTCGGCCGCTGTTCAGACAAGCGTTGGGTTACCACATTGGACGCCCAGCTTGGCCAAGTAAACAATAAACAATCAGAGAGTAAGGTGACAGCAATTTGACAGCACTTTTGCATTAGCCCGCCAATTATCTCCATACCTGTTTGTCAAACCACACCCACGTTTGGACTGACAGGGGACAAGAGCGATCCTGTGAATGAGTGACCAGAGGGGCTATTAAGGATTGGTTGGTATGGGCGGAGCTAGATGTCAGGGATCCAGACACCCACATTGGACTTCCAGAAATATAATCTACCACGCAGCGTGCTAGAGGAAGCAGTTCAGTTTTTATATTGTGAGGCAGAGACACAATCCCAAAAACGCCTAGCCTAAATACACGTGTTTATTCAGAGTGGATATAATTCAGTTCTGTGATGAAGTGTGTTCTTAAAGGATTTTGCGAAGGGAAAAGAAGGTTAGTAGATCTTATACAGATTATTAATACATTTTTTAAAATTTTGTTTATTTTAACCTCACAGCTAAAATGTGCGAAAGATAGAGTTTCAAATAATTCTTTGCATAACTGATTAATAAAATCAGAAGATTTTCCTAGAAGATGATAGGAGGTAATTAATAGTTCATACTTCACCTTCATCATCATCACAGTCTCCCATGCGCACACACTCTCATGCACAAGATATTTAACATCATTAGAATTGAACTCAGAGAGAGAGATCAATAATGAGCAGTAGTATGAATGAAAGTCAACCAGTGATGTTAAATGTGAAAAACTTACGAAGACTTTTGTGTGTCTTCAGTTCATCAGAAGTCTGAGTCTACACGCAACGTGTCTGACGTCTTACCAGAAATAAGTTATCAAAAACGGACATTTGGCTAGCAGAATTCGCCATAGGACATCTTGCATTCCTCAATTAAAGAGGAATATTGTCTCACCCACAAGTCAGAAGGTGGACGCAGCATTTTTCGTCACCCATATACTGCTGGCTCACAAGTTCAATACATCGTTATCACTAGTTCAATACAGAGTCATCATAAATTCAAATCACTCGAAAGATCATTATTATCTGAAGTCAAGCAAAAGAGCTCACAAGAGGAATCGCATATTTATACCAAGTGCATCACACTCTTAAGCGCATTCTATGAAGCAGACTCTAAAGTATATTTTATGAATCACGACTACATACGCAAGATTATGAGTCTACATATCACTAACATTTCGTGAAGATATCCAGTCTGGCCAGTACCCTCGGGAGATTAGACAACAGACCCTTTGTTCATATGACAGCTATTAACTGTTGATCAACACTACAGAGATATACTCAAACAGTGAAAGAATATACAGAAATATCTCGTCAGCGTTCTCAGTGCGACAACAGTTTTCATCAGAACGTCCTCGGCTTAGAGATACCCCACTCGACATAACGTATAACAACTTGGGACAGTGTATGCATACATGTGAATCGTCATATCAATGCAAAGCATTTAGAGACACATGGACTGTGTAGAGTACTCACCATTTTGGTAACACGTATCATACCACATCATCATCATTTCGCTTTACACCAGTTCATTCTTAATAAACTACTACTTAATTAACTGCAATTTTATTATCTCATCTGTGTGTTTTGCGTGAATCGTCTTTCACCATCATCCCGTTATAACCATTACTAACCCTATATGTGTGGATATTTCATTAATAAACCCAACGATCGTTTGATCATTATCTAGTTTGTTAATGTATCACTCGTGCTGTCGGTTTTACATATTCACCTATAGGAACATTTCTCTACTCAGATGAGGTTGGGGGCTTTTTCTTTTACGGGATCTAAGGGCAGAAGCTAAGGTCGTGGGGAAACAGAACTCTTTCCATAATTAATTAGAAAACACTGTCCAGTGGAAAGCATTCGCATTCCTGTCTTCTTGTCCCTATCTCGAATAGGTCTTTATTCTTTCTTAACGAGCCAATTTCTAGAGACCTTATATCTAATATCTCATAGACTATTCCTGGCAAAAACTACTGTCGTAGTTGCCTCAGTACACACCACACGACAGTTTTTAAGTCAGATGTGATGGTAGAGCAGAGCTCGAGATGCCCGATGACACGTCAACATTTTGCTTTAACTGGAGTGCGTCTGCCGCCTTCAGTCCCTGTAATATGCTAGCTGAAGTGCAACACATAGCAAATGGCTGTAAACAGGTCACCCTATCGCAGCAACCATGTTTCTTGCATTGTCTAACAATACATCGTATTCTTTTAAGCATTTACCCAATCTCAAGCATAATCTTCGCACAGACCAGAAATATTTACAGCATTGTGCCGTCCGGTAAGAAGTAAGTAATCTAATGTTACTGAAATCGAAATCCATTCTGAGTCTATCCAAAGACTGGTAGTGCCACAATATAAGTCGCTGTTGATTGACGTCCGAAAATCAGATGTGATGGCCAAATTTTTACATTTCCCCACAGTATCTTTGTGTTTACGTAATTGTTCATAATATATACGCGCAATCATACCGTAGACCGTTCGTCGACTCGGTAACATCTTTTGTTTCTTCTAAAGGGCTAATCACCAAGCCAATAGCAGACAGGGTTCTTCCACAATAGCAGTCGGACCGCTAGAATTAGCAAAACATTCGCGATGGCTGTTGTTAATCCCTTGCCAACTTTAGGGCTCAATGGTTTCCCCTTTATTGGCATACATAGTTTGTTACACTGACGACAGTACACTGTTTTGGCTATCATTAACTTTGTATTGTGCATTTTACTTAAACACCAGAATGTTCATTTTACTTTCCAGATACATATTTCCCGCTTTTTATTTTAGTAACTTTGATGTGCTGTAATGGGTTACTTATTATAATTATTATTAAAAAAATATTGTACAGAAACAAAATGTTAATCGTTTATATTTTTTCCATAAATTAATAGATTACATTTTTGCAACTGATTACTCGATTACTTCATAGTTCAAAATAGCAGCCCTATTACGAGGCGTGTTCAAATGAAACCCGACCGTGCTGCGCCAAGTGGACATTCGTAGGAGGAGCATGATGACGTCACATCTGACGTAATAAGCACATACGAATGTACAAGTGTGTAAGTGTTCATTCTCCTAGTATTCATTGGTTGTGCTGCAGACCGTTAAAATAATGGCCGGTGTGATAAGGAATCCGTCCAAGGTCGATCAGCGAGCGGTAATTCAGTTCCTAACAGCCGAAGGATGTCGACCAGTCGACATTCATCGCCGAATGAAAGCAGTGTATGGTGACAAAAGTGTGTCTAAGACTACAGTGAAATACTGGGCACGAATGTTTCGAGAAGGACGTCAGTTAACGAAAGATCTTCCGCGGCCAGGTCAGGTGCATATTGTTGCGACAGAAGAAGCCATCGCCGAGATTGATGCAGCAATACGGGTGGACCGTCGTCGGAGCTTACGTTCGCTAGCAGAGGACTTCGCTGTGTCTCTTGGGACAGTTCAAATGGTGGTTAGGAAGAAACTGAAGTATCAAAAGGTGTGTTCACAATGGGTCCCACGGATGCTGACCGATCACCATAAGGAAGAACGCATGGGGTGGAGTTTGAACCACCTGCTGCGTTACGAAGAGGAGGGTGATGCATGTCTGTTGCGCATAGTGGCAGGCGATGAGTCGTGTTGCCACCACTTTGAGTCGTGCAGCAAATCAGCGAGCATGCAATGGAAACATTCCGGATCACCAAAACCCAAAAAATTCAAGTCACAGATTTCCGCCGGTAAGGTTATGCTGACCGCATTTTTTGACCATGAAGGGCTTCTATTGGTAGACTTTAAAGAGCCTGGCATGAACACCAATGCCATCCGCTACAAAGACACACTAGACAACCTGCATACAGCCATCAAGAATAAACGACCTGGCATGCTTTCGCATTGTGTGATTCTGTTGCACGACAATGCTCGTCCACATGTTGCGAAAATTGTGCAGGAAGCGTTAGCAAGGAAAAGGTGGGAAGTTCTGCCACACCCAGCCTACAGCCCCGGTTTTTTCACCATGTGACTTTCATTTGTTCGGACCCTTAAAAAAATCTCTAAAGGGACAACGATTCGACTCCGATGCAGACGTCAGGGCCTCGGTGACCAAATGGTTCAATAAGCAACCAAAGTCATTTTTCTCGGACTGCAAGACTTGTAGAAGCTCTGTATAGCATGAATTAGAGGTGCTGGAATATTCTTCCTTGCCAAACATTCCCAAAGTTAGCTCCAGGGAACCCTGTCAAACGCCTTTTCCAGATCTATGAAACAAAGATGGATCTCACTCTTATACTCAAGGGCCTTTTCACTCAGCTGTCTGAGTGTGAAGATAGGTCTTGAGTACTTCGGTTTGCTCGGAATCCGCACTGGACCTCATCCAATTGTGGCTCAGCTAGGCGTCGGAGTCTCTGCTCTAGGATTCTAGAATAGATTTTACCAGGGACACTGAGAAGGGATATGCTCTATGGTTTCCACACTGTCGATTGTCACCCTTTTTGAAAATTGGTGTTATGATGGCAATCTCCCAATCCTTTGGTATGGTCTTGTTGCACCATGCTGCCTGTAGGACCCTTAAGAGTAATAGGTCGCCTGATGCTCCCATGTATTTAACCATTTCTGGTGTTATATATATATATATATATATATATATATATATATATATATATATATATATATATATATATATATATATATATATATATATATGCGTGTGTGTTTATATGTGACTTTCTTTCATGAAGTATATTCTATTATTGTTGTGTATAGAATAAAATTAGCTGGGAATTATATTTTGTCCATTGCGAAAACTGGTATCTTTTACATACGGGTAAATACAATCTTCCTATTAGTACCAAATCGTCTTATGTCTACGGCCTGTACCACTGAGTGACTTTCGTCGGCAATGACTTCCTTTACGATTGTCGCACGCTAATGCACGACAGGTGTATAGCTGCGAATGGCCTATGGAATAATATCAATGAGGTTTCCAGACATCGGTTCTCTAAGAAAAGGAGACCTATTCTAGAGAAGAAGAGAGAAGACGAATGCTCTCCACTAGATAGATATATCTAATAAATCAGGAACTGTTAGTTCTGAATCCCCGCAACGTTAACTTGTATCCCTAATATCTCGACAAAGAAAAAACCTCCAAATAAAGGATGTTGCATATATGTAAACACAGACAGCACGTGCTATACAGGTTAATCAAAAAGGAGTTGACGATCAACAGTGCTATATACGTGTATTTGTAAAATAGATACACATGTAGGATTTGTAGAAACATGGGCTTAGATACGCTTCCATCTAACTTAGGAAGTTTGTGATGTCCTTTCCGATTAGACGCCAAATATTAAATGTGTAGACTTAAGATTTCTGTGGGACTGAAGACACAAAGTGCTGTGACAGGGTATAGTTAGACGTACGTGACAAGGTATGGTAGACGTAAATGACAGAGTACAGACATATATAACAGGATATATACAACACAAGAAGACAATAGAAAGAACAGAGCAAATAGATAGCGAGATAATAAGAATGATAAGACGACGATTAAGAACACAACTAAAGCAATGAGCACCTGATGATAGTGGCGAATTTAAAAGTTACACTAAACGCCAAGGTCATTGCGTTTCTACATGAAATGAAAAAGACGCGTTCTCAGTCTACAAATAGAACGACGCAACAACCAAAAACGACGTACGACATTTTCAACTATTTATAACATATAAGGAAGGGAAACCCGAGGCCTGTAAACAGTAAATAAATATTAGACAAACATAAAGGTACGTTTTCAGGCACTCGTAAGAAATAAAGAAGTAGAACACTTGGACAACAGAAAAACAACAGACGTGAGTGGATCCTAAGCCACTCACGTCTGTTGTTTTTCTGTTGTCTCGTGTTCTACTTCTTTATTTCTTACGAGTGCCTGAAAACATACCTTTATGTTTGTCTAATATTTATTGACATTTTCAACTAGAACGCAAACGATTTATAACGCATTGTAAAACCTAGGATCTAGATTAGTTCAGCACTAAACTAAACAGCGTCTGTCACGAGACAATAAGGTGCTTACACGCACACCTTTGTCTCTGACAGCAGCGACACTATCGCTGTTACCACTCACCTTACACAATCAGCAACAACAACAACGGCACGTAGTCTAGAGGACACGTTTCCACACTGTATATAGCAGTAAATGTGAACTCAAAGACTGTGTCAATCTCGACGTAAAATAATACCAAGCACATGCCATATTTATGAGGTACTCAAAAAGCACAAGAAATTATCAATCTATCTCGACAACCTACCAGTATTCAAATAATACTAATATCACTTCTGGGACTACGACAACTTCCAAGATCATATATAACATCGATCCTAGCAGCAACTAAAACCACACAACAAACACCAGCTCTTCTACTCAAGAGCAGCAACGGGACACGTCCGCAACACGGGACACGTTGCCACTCGTTCCCTTCTACCCATTTTACATCGGGATAGACGATGCGTACATAATGGTTTATGTGCATCTTTAGCACAAATAATCTGTGGCTACCAATTTTTTATGTAACAACTTCTCCTTCGTCAAGATCATATGCTTGAATTGACAACGTGGAATCTTGATTGTGAAGTTCCAGAATCTTTGCATATCTCTGCCGACAACGTCCTTCACGCACATCTTCAACCACGCTTTTACTAGGATTAAACTTATGACAAACTCCGTCTTTGGCAACTGCTTGCTTGGCTAGTATTCGATTAGAAACTGTTTCACAAAAAAGCTTGTTGGTTTGTTTAGTTTTAACTAAGTTAACCTTCGAAAACACTCTTTCGACGCATGCTGAGGAGTGAGGTAGTGCCATAAGCGTGCACATGAGGTTAGCCAAAACATCAAATTTCTTCTGGTTATTAGCATCTGTTACTTGTTGCAGTCCCAGCCAGAATGCGGGCGGATCCTCATCCACTAGATGTCCAAGATCTTTTCGGTACGATGCCAGTTCTCGCCATTGATCAGACAGACGATCAAGGCTCTCTTCTGAAACAACTGTTGGGAACTGCGCTGCTAATGGAATGACAGAAGGTTTGTTGATATCGAGAGCTTGCTTTGGATCCAACAGCTGCATTTGCGATAGAACACTGTTTTGTTCAAGTGGGAACCTGCGTCGTATTTTAGTACAAAGTTCAATCAGGTATGCCAATGCATCCTTGCGAAACTGGACTTCTTTATCTCGTAACGGTTGTCGCATTAACTGCGCTTCACATCGTCCACCCAGCTCAATGTAATTCAGTTTCTTGTGCACCTGTACATCCGAAGGATCAATGTCGGCAAGAGTGCGATGCTCATGCTGCAATACTTCCTGCCTAATAAACATACTGAGAAGAAAACGATACTCTCTTGTTACACTCGTGTACACTTTGTGAAGGAAGTTCTCGGACTGGAATTCCATGTTCATGACGTTAACTTTACCCAGTATGTAGCCGACAAATAGAAGCATGTGTTTCGTGCCAGCAGTGTTCATCGTCTGCAGGATTTGACCCGCACCGTCGACTTTGTCCACTGAAGCTTCGGATTGGAGATACAAGTGGAGAGTATCCCATGGCTCAAGGGTCCTCTCAATGACTGCTTCACGGGACAGCCAGCGTGTTTCACACAGCTTCAACAATTTATGTTTCTGGGCCTGAACAACATCTTGTATTAACTGGAACTGGAAATTTCTTTTACTACTACACGAAAAATAGAAGCAGACATTCTTTATGAAAATTTCAAGCCAAGACGGTAGGTGGTTGCTGGCAGCATTTGCACAAAGTGCAAATGAATGACAAACACAGCCGAGAACAAAGACATGTGGAATCTCTTTCTTCAGATGTGCCCGTACACCACTTGCAGTCCCCATCATACTGGCACAGTTGTCTGCAGCAAATCCAATGACGTTACTAAGCGGGATTTCATGCGTGCTCAACAATTTCTTAACAGCTGTAAACATGCCAAGACCAGTCCCATCCTCCACCTCAATGAGGTCTAACAGTGAATCAACTACTTTTTTTGTGTCACAGAATCGCACAACGACTGCCAACATCAGGTTCGTAGAAATATCAGTACTCTCATCAACGATTATAGAAAATTTCTGATTTCTGCACATGTTTATAACTTCAAGCCGCTCAAAATGAGCAATGCCGTACTGCATCACATAGGCAGCCTTGGTGTGCTTCAGTGACATATTTTGAGCAATTGTGCTGTCTGGAAATATCTGCTTGCAACATTCAATCAAATGATCAGCTTGCGAAAACGGAGTATTATGTTCTGCCATGAAAGCCGACAACACTATCTCCGCTTTAGCAATTTTGTCTTGGAGACAGGGCTCTTTTGGTTTGATGAAAAACTTGTTAATGTTCAGAGTTTTGCTTTTGGCTTCGAAGTTTTTCGTGTGCTTTTATGTGTCAATAAAGCTGTTTTGTTGGTTCACTGCACTTGTGTAAATAATAACGGTAAAATAGAAGACACTCGTTAGAAGGAAAGGATTCGGATACTAGATAACAGAAAATTATTTACCGCTCTTGTTTGCAGATGGAACAGACCGCACAAATCGCAGCATAGCGGTTACCAGAGTCCGGCTTTATCCAATCCTTCAGTTCGCTGTCAGTTAGCCATTCCGCACAAAAAGCCTGCTGATATAATGGCTTCACTTTTTACGCGGTGGCGTGTGTGTCGTCATGCTGCTACAACTACCAAGCGTACTTTAATCATCGCTCATTTCATAATCTTATAATAACAAAATAAAAACAAATATGCTGTTTATCTGCTTAAGTCTAATAATGTAAAAAGAAGACTTTATAACACATCGGAAAAATGACCGAGTATTGTAGATGACAGCCATTAACAGAATAACAAGAAATAGATAGCTGATGTAAACGAGTCAAAAAACAACGTCATTGATGTGGTTAAAAACAAGAATTAAATTTAAGTGGAATAAAAAAATATACAGCACATAATGTTTTACATTTAATTATAATATAAATATAATGTATAATGCTCAGTGCACAGAATATACATACATTGTAAATGTCAATTGTCAAATATACCCAGATTAATGCAGATTTTGAAAAAAATTACCCAGATACCCAGACGGAAGCCCAAAAACCCAGATCTAGTAAGAAATACCCAGCTGTGGCATCACTGCTTGTAACCTTTTCACCTTCCATACCTCAGGCTAACTCTAGCCAATAATAACTACTACTTTAGTCACATGTCATAACAATCAAAGTTCAGCTGCTCGTGCAAACATCACATGCAACTCACAAACGTTTAACTCGACTTACATTGCAATCACGTTTGCCACAACAATATACCCAATAAACCTTGCTCACCCAGGAGCATACAACCATAGCAACTTCTCAAAATTCCATCTTGACAGCGTCGTTAGCCTTGAAAAACTTGGCAGAAATAGTGACACTTGTAATTTATCCGAAAATGATAAATTATACTAAAATTCGATAACTACGATTACCGGAAGTGGTGCAACAGCTACAAGTTCAATAGTCACGTGATTGTACGAGCTAATGAGAATTAGTAATAAAGAATAGGTTAGTTTGTATAACAAATGAAATCCTAGATTACTGAGAGAGCCCCAAAAGACCTCAGTATATAAGGAGATGTTTGCCGCTAAAAAGTTAGCGCTCTGATATAACCAAATATTTTGAAAGGTACGCGCCTCGCCAGAAGTAGGCAAACAACAGAACCCCCCCAAAAAAAAGTTTCTGTGTACATTTGTTGTCCCTACCTACAGGTCCAGCGATGGTGTAGCTGGCGAGTCCTTTTGAGGACAAGTCCTTTCCAGGGCTTCAGGCTAGCAGATGGATAATGTTAGTCCTTTTCAGGACTTAGTGTCTATCGACGCTGGACGGATCAGCAATCTGGTTAGATTGCACGAGAGTTCACATACAACCGGTGTTTCGCTGAAAACTGAGGAAGTACCGGCAGCGTTGGCGTTGCTGGTGAGTCCTTTTTAGTGCAAGTCCTTTTCAGGGCTTTGTGCTAGCAGGTGGATAATGTTAGTCCTTTTCAGGATTTAGTATCTATCAACGCTGACTGGGCTAGCAGTCCTCTTCAGGACTTCTTCATGCTAGCTGATAGAAGCTAGTAGCCCTTTTCAGGGCTTAGATTTTATCAACACATTGCTTCAGTCAACAGAGTTCACTTATTTTTGACTGGCAAATTGCGCTCTGATATAACCCATTATGGTTGAAAGGACGCGCCTCGCCACAAGAAGATAAAACCCACAAACTAAAAAAGAAAAAAGAAAAAAAAAGTTAGTTCGATATTGGTTTTGAGAGAGCCTGGAACTCATTTCGTGTAACAGTTCAAGCAGACTAGTCGATAGTCTATATATCCATTGCGTTAGCAAGTTTATGATATTTTACTAGTCAATATCAGTTTTTGAGAAGAGCCGAAAGACTGTCAGAATATTCATCAGAAGTCCTGCTCTCCGCAGATATAATTCCTGCAACACAGAGCGACAGAGTATTTTGAAGAAAACATAGATTGCAGATTTTTGTCACAGCAGAGCATAAGCTGAAACATAGTGTGATAGTGCGAAGACGATGTGTGAAGAAGAATAAGAATTCGTGTGTAATGTTGTCGTCACTCTCTCTGGCCTACTTTTCCACAGTCACAGAAAAACTCTTGATGACAGGGGTCCCACTTTTATTAATGAAACCCTATCAGGTAGCGTATGAATCATATAGAAAACAATGTTGTCCACAATTTTACTTTGAAAGCATTTCCTAAGCAACACCGTATAACCAAACTATTTAGGTAACACCATATAATAACCCAGCACAGACTGCTGGACTTTCTGAAATAAAATGAAACAAAATAAACTTCTTCCTTCTTCCTCGTTCGTCCTGAAAAGGACGTTGGTTGCGTTGTGTCTGTTTACACCGGAGCTGCGATATCTGCGCCTTTCGGCCGACACATCCGACTTCAGCACGGCATTTTTTGGGACCGGGTTTACCTTCCCTCTTCGATCCTTACTCTCTCAGCCAGACTGCAGTGATGCAGCCTGTTTCCAGGACCAACAAAATAAACTAGCATCGTACTAATGGACAAACATCACCTACGTAATAATACATACATATGTGTGAAAATATGCAAGTACATGCACTTATATGACCATGTGTATGTGTGTGTGTGTGTGTGTGTGTGTGTGTTCATGCAGGTCTGCGTATATGTGTAATCATACAATAAACATATCTCAGTCAACAATAATGCCTTCATACTCGTACTAAATACTAACTACATCATCACGCGAGAGAAAACTTAAATGAAGCACTTCTATCTGTGATGAAATATTATACACAACTCACTGGTCTAAATGACCACATTTGATCAGTATCTTAGAAGCCTAGCTGCTCTAAAGAACAAGCATATATATATATATATATATATATATATATATATATATATATATATATATATATATATATATATATATATATATATATATATATATATATATATGTGTGTGTGTGTGTGTGTGTGATAGGGTGGGCGAGATGCTGATGATGATTATATTGTGATGTGTGATCACTCTCTTTTCACACTCGCACCGACCCGAACAACAATAAAACTCTTGATTCTGAGGCAGGGGCTGTATTTATTTTTACAACCCATTCAGTGACTAAGAGCACACTGAAGCAAACATTAAACAAACCAAACACTAAACAAACAAAACACCCAGCATGTGCCCGATTGCTAATCTGAAGACGCAAACAAAGCAACGACTGGTTAAAATCATAGTTAAATAATGATACTCTCATCTGCCAAACAGTCCTTCCACGCCACCTGACACCCTCAACTATCCCACACGCACACACTCATGCGTGTCATCCAATGCGACTAGTAAGGTGTTGTGCATGAGGCTGGCAATCTCACCGTGTAACACAGATTGCTACCGAAACCACTACTGCAAGAGTACACACTCAGCTATCATACGCACACACACACACTCATGCATGTCGTCCAATGAGACTAGTACGGTGTTGTGCATGAGGCTGCCAATCTCACCATGTAACATAGATTGCTACCGAAACCACTACTGCAAGAGTACACACTCAGCTATCATACGCACACACACACACTCATGCATGTCGTCCAATGAGACTAGTATGGTGTTGTGCATGAGGCTGGCAACCTCACCGTGTAACACAGATTGCTACCGAAACTACTACTGCACGAGCATCTGAATGCTTCATACGGATGAAACCACACTGGTGGCCCATGCTCCCTCAGGAGCGGAGAAGAGAAATATATATCTTCAAGTGAGCCCACGTGCTCTCACAAACCATCCTTCACATTACAATAATTAAATAATCATGAAATATGTATAACATAGAATTAACCAATATGTACCACCAATACTCTCCTTAATGGGCATAAACCACCACCTCGCATCTGATCCATCTCAATATTCATTACTGCATTCTGAACATGTCGTAAGTGACGACTGGTGCGCCTGGCAACAAGCGTGTCGTATATGACCCCTGATGAGACTGAGAACTCATCACATGAAACACATCGTTACCGTCACCGAAACAACCACAGCAATAGCATCAAAATGCTTATTGTGGGCCTGTAATGGACACCAGCTGCATTGGTGTTTCCATGCTCCGCCGGGAGCAACCAGAGAAACACATGTCTCAACAAAGGAGTGGCCTCGCGCTCTCCCGAAATCTAAATGACTATTCTCACTTCAAAGTAACCCACTAAAAATATACAGTAGAAATATCAATAATCGTGAAATACACTTAATTACTCTTACATTAAGGAATACAATATAATTATTCTTAACTTTAACAAAACTGGATTTAAATACATCACTCAAAGGAAATTTAACACGACAACTCTCTCTTCTATACTGGGGAAAATTACATTTAACCTACTTTCACCCACGTGTCAATTCACACGATATAAAACTGCGTAACATTATAGGCTTGATAACTAAGAGTGTTACTGCAGACTCCTCGCGCCGCTTTTATACAGTCACCTCCACGTGGCTGCCATCTTGATATTTTTGCTACCAGGTTGATATTATCTAAATTCACGTGAAATAGCTTCATACCATATTTGCCTTTCTGATGAATGGAATAATCGCTCTTAAGCTTTCACATCTATCTATCTATTTAGACCTAATTCACTAAACATTAAAACAGATTCGTGCTGAATATAATTTCAGACTTATAGAAGACGAATGCTAAATTCTACAAAATGCGCTAAGACTTACAGCTCACGTGCTCTGGTCCACCTGCTACATACACCGGTCACCTGGTCGTTTGCTCTCTCGTCTGGGCTGACACTAGGAAAGGTCGCTGCTGGCTCGCTATTTCTTTATATATACCGCTAAGCCTAAACACTCAACTTAGTCCGCGCTGCGCGGATTAATTTAGCCACTTAAATGACACTCGCAATTTTGCTTTATCAGGCACGAAAACACAGATATACACAACTATTTATAGAGCAAAAACACCACTATCAAATATAACACACAACTATGTACCAAAACTAATTTTTAGGCGTTATTATGGCCTAAGTAATATATTTTCATGAAGACTTTTTACATCCCAGAATGCTGCGCGCGCTTCGAAAATATGTGGGCGATAAATCTGCCTAGAAACAGGAGGGGGCGGGCCCCATCACATTACTAACATGTGAACTAACATATATATGTAAATTACCATGTGAATTTTAATATGTGAAAATCGCAAGTGGATGTCCCAGTCATTTGAGGCTGGCAACCTCAGCGTATAGAATGATGATTCATGAACCACTACTGCACGGGCTGATGACTGCTTCATTGCTAGTTTCTTAAAGAGAACTAAACGCATAAAGAGTCCTAGGTTCCATACGGAGCAGGGAGGGAAAGATGAAAGAAATGGTGTACATTCTAAGTATAATACGTACAGTTTCAAACCAGTGTAAAAGTCTGTGAAAATATTCATTTTAAAATTAATGGAAGTTTCAAACTTTTCAAATCAGTGTAAACATAAATGAAAACATATTCAATTTATATTGTGAACACTTTTCAATCAGTAGAAATGTAAATGTAAACATATTCTATCTGAGCTATTAACCTTTTCATTTAAATGTAAGGTGAATGTTAAAGGAAAATATATTGTAGTCATTTTTGTAGAGCTGATCATGCTATGAACACGAATGCAAATAGGCAGTTAGTCAGGAACAAACTTCATAGACAAAAACATGAGCCGGCAAGTTGACAGATCCACAGCAGACATGGTGACATATTTATTTTCATCAAAATTGGCTTCATTAATCAATAATATATGTGGCATAGAATTTGGTTTCAGTAGTGTAGTTCTTCACAATAAATCGTCCGTCCATACATCTCAATTATAGGTATCATAATACGTGACGGTGTAATAAGGACACAATTCTCTCCCCTCCTTCAATTCTGGCCGTACGTCTAGAGGTTCGTGTAGATCACGAGAACCCAAACAATGAGGCAGAAAAAACTTAGATGCATTTATTCGTAATAAAAATACTCCCTGAACTTGGTAGTAACTTCTGGGCAAGTTAAGGTATCATCCGGCATAATACAAATACGTGGCTGCCTCCGAGATAACAATGCCACAATAAAATCATGATCAAAGTCTCCACTATCTATGGAGCTTGAAAAAATGTACGTCTACTCTGACGACTTTAAAAATACGAAAGGCCAAGACGGCTGACCGTTAGAATGCATAACACGTGATATATTGCGTCATTAGTGACCGGTGGCGTAGCAAAAAATGCGGCGTTCAATATAAGTGAAAAATCGTTCATAAAAATGAATTTCACTACAGACAGTTATATCTCATCAAATCAATGGATATATACCTGCGTGAAGCAACATATTATAACAAATTAATTCTATCCTTAACAGTGAAGCTAAAGCTATTCAATTTAAATGTAAAAGACAGTTTTATCCCGAGGGATTAAATTTAATTCCCATCGAGGGTAAATTCTGAGAAAAATGGGAAGGTATAATAGAAGAAAGGGGACACATAAGTATGTGTCGAGAAACGCAATACACAGAGGGCGTTTCGCTTCTGTTCTTTTCCATAGTTATTGGTGGTACCAGCAGAAAGTACTATCTCTGGAACAAGAAGGAACAAGTAGCCTACGCTTTAAGATGAAGGACCAACTTTGTAGACTCTCCTTGACATTTCTGGGAAACGAGCTACACCCGACAACCTTGACCAGCGACGAGCGGGAGCAGAGTGAAATGAACCAACCCATCAGATGAAGCAGAACCATCATTGGCAGCTAAGTTCCATATATAAGCTGCCAAAGTGAACTTTTGTCATCGTCTCTATTATCCATCAATGAGGAAACGTTTCTTACGAACTATTCAATTATTTTGAGACTGTTAAAACTTTAGTGATTATTAAAGTTTGTTATTTGTAAAGTTACAAATTTAACTTCGATTGAATCATTTTAAAGTTACTGCATATTTGTCTCAGTAAATTTACTACACACACTCTAAACTGAGCTATACCAGAATAATAAGAATGCCCCTTAGTCAATCAGAGGTGGGGGCATAACGAGCTAACATAAATCATTGCTTAGTTCTTCACAAAAGTGGTCGGCAGATTCTAGAATTAACGTGCTAAATAAACCAAAGCAGCATTGTTTTCGCTTATCTGAATATCTTGTGAAGACTCCCTTTGTGATAGAAGTGTCATTACTCTTCGATCTACATATCTGCCAAGAGTAATCTTGTGCGAAGGTAGGCACTTTTGAAGCCCATATTAGAAACTTTTGATATCAAGCTCAGATCACCAAGTTCAGCTACCCAAAACGTCAGTGCATGATGTGAATTCATCTTCTCTCATCGTGTATTATACGATATAAATTTACTCAGAGAAGCTTCATTGCACGAAACCTACTTGGTACAGGAAGCTCATTTTGTGAAGAGCTCCAGTCTAGTCAGTTACAACTGCTGTTAACTAAAGAGATTTCTAAGCGCGAGCGACATTACATCTTACCAGTTCTTACTACCACCCATACAAGAGTGTCAGCTATTCTTAGTCATCTTTGAGATAACCCACGCGACAAACCATACACCTACATTTGAATTTCTATGCATACATGTGTTTAATCATACCGTGGAGCAAAGTTGAGAGATACACAGACAGTGTAGATTCGACACCAGTGTGGTAATACTTAATTTATCACATCATCATTTCGCTATCCACATAGATTCACTCTCATATTTAACTAACAACATTATTTACTTTTCACCTGTGTGTGTGTGAATTGTCTTTCACCATCATCTTTTTTTATTTTCTACTAACACTATATGTGTGTATATTTAACTAATAAACCCAATAGCCGTTTTGATCATTATCTTGTTCGTTAATGTATCACTCGTCCTGTCTGTGTTAAGAACTTACATATAGGCCAGATCCGTCATGTAGGAGGTGGGTGCTCTTTCTTTACCGAGATCTGCGGGAAGAAACTAAAGTCGTTGGGAAATAGAACACTTTCCATAATTTATTAGAAAACACTATCTAGTGGAGAGCATTCGCCTTCTCTTCTTCTTGTCCTCATCTCGAATATAGGTCTTCTTTCTTAACGAGCCAATTTATGGAGACCTTGTTGATAACACTCCTTAGGCCATCCCCAGCGACAACTACTGTTGTAGTTGTGCACGAGACGACACGATACGACAACTGTTGACACTAATAAAACACAAGATTGCAAGAAAACACTCGAGTGCGAGGATCTCACCATATTAAACAAAGTGCACATCTCCACATTCCCTTTCTGCACTCATTTCAGTTGCTTCTGTCATGCAACAATGTCTAACAGTGAGTAACAACGGTGGTCATTTAATGATTATAATTTAAATTTAGTTTACGCAATACGGGTTCTCAATATATAAGAAAATGTATGGTTTCCTTTGTTTTACAGAACTTTACTCAGATCACGTGACATTAGCACAATTTGAAAACAATTTATACATTATTTAATAGTTCATCAATAACAAATTCAACACTTGCGAACTTTGTCAGATAGGGTACATAATGTGGATCTGACTTATTCAGACACAATAAATAAGGTTTAATAACTTTCGAAGCCTTTTGCTGCAATAATATTAGTGAACAACTGTTCAAACTAGACCAGGTACTGTAAAGAACAGATTAAGAAGACGATACCTCTCTACCATACAAATTGCATGGACAATCTGTCAAATCCATAATTTGAAGTATTCATTTCAGTTCTGAACGACGATGTAAGACAACTGACAGATGTGTCCACGTCAGTCAAGCATATTAGTAACAATAAGACTGTGTAAGAAAGCCAAAGTTATTAACCTTTCGTCACAGTATCTCTCTTATTTTTTTATTTTTTAAATCAGACATGGATGTAATGCAGACTAGCATCAGATGATCTTCATTTGCCTCCGCTCATGCACCATCTTGGTCTACTCTGTTCAACCTAGTTGCCGGTTTTACTTAAGATATTTGGTGTAATTTTATTTTCAACTAGCGGTCATACCCGGCATAGCCCGGGTCCATGTCAGATTGGGTACAAGTCGGGTGGGGTAAGAATCGTTTTAGGAAGGATCAAGTTTTTTTTGTTTTGTTTTAATTGCATTATTGCATTCCTATGTGCTTCTAACACAAATAATTTAAGTGAGGGCTTCTTTGTAGACGACATTGGTAGCACAGTCAATTGGTGACAACACGTATAAGTGTTCCGGTGTGCTAACTCGGGAAAATGCCACATACAGTTGCCCATGTGAGAAGCACTCATCGCTCAAGTCGACGCCGGCTACGTGAAGCGTTTGATGTGCTTTAATAATGGTCATTGAGAAACAGACTCTTGTAGGGAATTGGAGTCTCTTAAAATAGAACGGCAGATCGGAGGGAATCATCGGGATTCTTGGTATGCAGACTTTCTCCCCGCTACCACAACCTGTCAGGATGGTGGCCTCCACTATCTAGTTCTTCAAAGATGCAATTTGGAGTCCAGTGCCATTACACAGTTTGGGCGGGCTAAGATGGCGGAGTAAAATGACTGGTACACCAACTTTTAAACGTAGTTCGTCAGACGGTAACCCAGAAGGATTTAAAGAGTAAAATCTCGACTGTGTAATGTAAGGAATCTTGTTCGTCCAATGTGGTATCAACGGACTTGTATGTACGCGAAGGAGAGTCAAACTGATCTAATATAAGATTATTTATTTTAGTTGAAGTTTCATTTTTAGGTGCCAAAATAGCACGTTCCTTAAACCATGGTGGAGATTTACTTCGTAAATTTATTATGTCCGGATAAATAAAATTGATCCACTCTTGGATATCGTGAACAATACATAGCTGAGTGTTATTCAAACTGATTTTCCCTCCCTGTACAGTCAAGTCTCCGTTTTCTACTTTCTACAACAAATCTGCAAAGAGAGACATATCGACGTTCCCGAAAATTTGAGCGCATATTCTTAGAGATGGATAGTTTTTCAACGTCAGGCCAAATGAAAGATCTTTTTTTAAACATGCATTCACTTCGTCTGCCCATGTACCTCTTGGGATAACGGGTAAAGTTGGCCTAAAATCGTCTGCAAATAATACTGTCACACCACCAATAAGTCATCTTCCAAAGTCTTATCTAGGTCCTCAATAGAACTGTTCGTTGCCAATTCGGTGTAAAATATCTTCTGCAATGCTGTCTCTGTGTGAAAGCCATAGAGATAGTGGATCAGATACGTGGCAAAATACCAAAATAATGGCAAACAGATACCTAAGCGACAAAGGTGAACTGGACAAAACAGCTTCCTACAGTGTATTTTTCCAATGAACAAGATCTTCTTTTAAACCCATTGCTTTACATGCTGCCTGAAATGTAGAATGTCGCAAATGCTCGCGAGCTTCGCGTCGCCGTCAGTCACAGCCTCGATTAATTAATTTATGTTCACTAGGTGATTACTCCTGATTTATAAATCACATGTATATAATGTAAAGACATTTTTTTCGTTAGTAAATGCTCTTGCCATAGATGTACTTTGTTTTCGTACATCTTTAGGGTTTACGACGACATTCAACAGCACACTGAACATTATAAATTTTGCAGAAAATGAAAACGTAAAAATGCTTATTGTGAGTTATCTATTGATCTGGGATATATGCCCTAGAGGACTTTATTGTAGACCTATTAACCCATAAAGTCCTCATACGTTGTTTCCATTTATCTCTTATAGTTTAGCCGCCGTATTGAGTTTAATGTGCCGCACGCACGATTATTGTCTGAGTTGCGCAACGTATTTCTTCACTGCTCAATCACCTTATGTCATATCGTGATGATATACAGCTTAAAACCTTCCCAGAGAAATGCCCGATACGTTGAAGAAAACCGCATCAACATCGGTTCAGCCGGTCTTGAGTTTTAAGGTAACAGACAAACAGACAGACGTTGCCTTTTATATATGTAAAGATTTAGTTACATATTCGAATACATATCGTCATTTACAGTTCATCGCTGCTGGGGACGACAGTTTTCATTAAAATTTGTTGCTTGCCTACTTCTTGTATTACTTTATTGTATTTCAATACCTTATGATTAGTTAATATTGGTTTTTGTTTTCTTTTGTTTTCTTCTAATGTGTTGTTTATTTTGGTGTGTCTGTTTTTGTTTGTGACGCATTATAACGTGTTGATAATTTATTTTCATTCTATTGTCTTTCTTAAATAGCATTACTATTATTATTAATGCTGACCAAGTCCCTACTCCACCTCCAAGTGGTGGTTTTGGAAACAGGCTGCATCCCTGCAGTCTGGCTGAGAGAGTAGGGATCGAAGTGGGAAGGCAAACCCGGTCTTAAAAAATGTCGTGCCGAAGTTAGATGTGTCGGGCCGAAAGGCGCAGATATGGCAGCTTTGCTGTAAACGGCGACACAACGATACCAACGTCCTTTCCATGACGAACGCAGAAGAAGATTATTATTAATAATAATAATATAATCATTGTTATTACGTGTACGTGGAGAGGGGCTTGTTGATCCTTAACCAGTGTACATGTGGTAGGGTACTACTAGAATAGGATGACTTCAGGCCCCTACAATCATCTGTATCAGAGCTCGGGACATCCAGATGCTGGGATCTAGCGCCACCCTGCACCCTATGTGCGTCCAGGGAGACAGCAGGTTGCGCGGATCCTTGACCTTTTTTGTCAATCCCAGAACTGCCTACGGTGCTTCCAATGTCGACTCTTGACTGTCCTTCACATTACTATTTCATATTATTATAATGGCTATACTTCATGTTTGATAATTGTTACACTGCCTTGGGCTATCAACCCTTCTTGAACAAAGTCTGCACCACTTTTATACTGCTTTTCTCTCAGTTTCCTCTTCCCCATCGATGGGACTTGAGGATTTGTCTAACTGCTCACAGTATCTTGGTAAACCGGCACACTTTTCGTAAGAAGTCCTAACCTAAATAAGGTTTTATGTTTCCTGTTGACACATCAGCCTTAAGTTCGTTTATGGAACAAATATATGATCACTTTGAGAGCAGGTTTTATAATGACGTGGACACGAAATTGTCTTTTTTCACAAGGATTTCTAGTCTACATTTCACAAGTAATATGATGTGTAAAAAAAGTTTTGGGATATATTAACAACCTTTCTCAAAAAGCTTTTGAGAACAAAGAAGATCGGACAATGACGATTCTCTAGTACATTGTTGTCGTGGAATATTCTAATCCACATATATAAATTATCAAGTAAATATAAAGCCTAATAAATACATATAATAAATAAAGGAAGAAGAATGGTAAAGAACAGTACTGTCACAATGACAGTACTCGAAATCCCCCTTTGTTTTATGCTTCGTCTGCAAATTGTAACGTTTCCACGTTAAATATAGGCCTTCTGCAACATACACGCGTTTCCCAAACACACAATAAAATGTGCTGCCTTTCTAAGAAAAACCTTGAAATATGCAAGTTGACCTAAATTTTAAATTCCATTCATGTCTTTTTCTACACTGCGTTACCAAAACGAACGAACAGATGGACAAAAGGATAAAGAGAGAGGGGAGGGCTGAAAATCAGGAACGCATGCAACACGCGTCGCGCGATACACAAATGCTGCCATCACGCGTGTAAGTCTACATGCACTAATTTTTTTTTTCAGACGGACAGTGATAAAATACATTACCCATCCCAGAGTTAGGTTTATAAATCACAAAAAACGCTTATTAGGAAAGATAACAATAGATGGGTTTACGGTTGAAAACATAACAGTACCCAGACAGCACATCTTCGAAACAGGAGGTAGAAAATACATATTTTGAACGCAGCCACTTAGCGCTTTTAAATTTGGATAATTGGGTTCCTTAGGGCTTGCTGACAAATAATATGTAAAACGTTACGCAAATAGTCCAGGAATTAATAAATTATACCCAAAATAAAATAGTGAGGATGCCTGACAGCATAAAATCATTTCTGCTCATAAGATTTTTTTTTATAACGTGTTTGAGAAAAATTTACGTTACAGAAATAGCCTACCATGTAAACTCCAAATTGATTGGAGCGCAACAAATGAAAGCCTAACCACGATTGGTCGGACTATAAATACTATCTTTCGTTGTCAAGGGAGACGGGGAAGGGTAACATTTTTTCAAACACTTGTCGAAACGGGGCCTCATTGGCTAGACTTGCCGATATACACACTTGGGAGCGTTAGTTCGAAACCACTTGTTTAAATAAGCTTGATAAAGCATCAGTGCGTTGAAGCCAGCTTATATTTTGCTAAATAAAAGCCTGGAAGATAAGCAGATGGGAATTTGTGCCAGTTTGTGCCAGAATTCATTGCTAATCAACGTATCTGTATTTATTCGTAAGAATTGTGGTAAGCTTGAACCATTCAATATCTTTTAATGAAAATTGAATGTGAATTGTTGATTTATGCCTGTATATATATGTGTAGTTCAGTGGCAAACGTGAGGTAAAGCCTATAATGCTCCAGCCTGAACAGAGGGTGTCGGAGGGAAGTAAAACGGCATGGAATGGCCAAATAGTACACTGACACCTAGATGATTGACTAGAAAGAAATAATGCTGGAAGTGCAGAGGCGTAGTAACCATTAAGAAGGGTAATACTGGAATAAAGTATTTCAAATGAAGCTGACAGTTGGCCTAATGCTCTGAACTCAATGTTTGTGCTGTGTTGTGATCAGTGTAACAAGAGAGTTTAAGTTAGTTATGAAGTAGAAGGTACATCCTTCTTGATTTCAGGGACCGTGGTCTTGATGGTAGTGAGCAGCACCTGGTCAGAGCTTTGCTGAATCCTGAGTCGGACAGCATACTCCTTGGTCTTTTTAGCTATCAGTGAGGTGTCTCCTGAACCCAGAGGAGAATTCGAGCAGAGGAGTCCTTTCCTGCCGCCATCACGCCAGATAAGCGAATTGGCCAGCTGAGCTCAACATTATGTCCCCTCATCTTGAAATGACTTTGTAAATTTAACATTAAGAGGGGAATTTAATTGTCTTAATATCAGGAACTGAGAACATCTCCAATACTAGTTTCCTTAAGACAAACTATTGAAGTCATGATGACAACTACCAACAAAGCTTGAACAAAACAAAACCAGTATTACCTCATACTACTATTACACAACTGACACACATAGGATATTTTTAATAATATATGTCACTACCAGATTCATAGGAGCCGCGGTAGCATAGTGGTTAGTGCACTGGCTTCCTAGCGCAGTGGTCTATGGTTCGATCCCCAGATGAGGCGGAAAATTTTTAGGCCACAAACGGCTCCTGGGTCGACCCAGCCCCGATTGGGTTGATCTGGGAATTCCGGCGTTCCATTCGTGTGCCGACGGTTTGATAATATGGGCCTAACACCATATTCCCAATATGCCTCAATGGGCGTGTAACGGGTTCCTTTACCTTTACCTTACCAGATTCATATTAATACATTCTGTACATAACTTGTAATTAACATTGATTGTGATTCCTGGTTCCTTTGTCTTTGAATCAGGACACACATATGCCTTTATGATAGAAATGAATACATATTGTTATTTGAAAAGTTACGAGTGTCTCCTGTAAGATATTCTCATAGAGTGTTATATGTATGTGAGTGTCACAGTGTTGTCAAGAGTAGTGGATTAAATTAAATTGTTTATCTGTCTGTGGTTGTGACTTACACTTCACCATACTCATACCCTAGACACATAACGTAGCATCACACTATTCCAGAATAATTCTGACTGAGATATAGAGATATGTGGTAGCAAGTAAGGTTATCTATAATACACTACTCTTAATAGATATAGATACCTTCACAGCTGATCTCAGTCAGTACACTAAGTCCCCTATAAATATTTATAACATCCCACTTCACCACAATTGTTTCCTATACCTTCCAGCAAGTACACGTTAGTTCAATATTTATCCTCTTTGACGTGGGTGCTACATTTTCAGGCATAAATTGTCTATTCCTGGAGACGTCTGACCTTGACAAAATGGATTAAAACAGACGAAATAAAACCATTGAGAAGTTGAATTTTTTTATGTTGTATATTTTGTGTATGCGTGGTGAGTGTCACGGAGTGTTCGAAGGTTTTGTCTAGATTATTTTAAAATTTCTTACTTTTCTATTCCTTCACATTTTGTCTGTTTTCTCTACGAAATATTTGCACCTGCGGTCTGTTCTATTGCTGTTTTTCAAGCCTTCATTAATAGTCCTGTCATACGATCCTAATGCTATCTTCTCCTACAAAGGCACTTAAAGTATTTCTTTAAGGACGTCAGTACAATTTATTCGCTTGGTCGAAAGCACAGTGGTTCCCAGAGTATTATATTTCCGTGTTCAGTGGTCAACTGAAGACCGCCACGATAAATCTTTTTACGTGTCTAAGCAAGAGACGGGAAATAATTAACTCTGGACGGGGGAACGAAAATGTCTTAACTTCATGCGAACAAATGCTGAGTTTAAAAATCACTTGCTGATAACCGTTGGAAGAGAACTCACGCTTATAGAATAGAAGCCTCAAGCTACCCCATATCTACAGTATTTGTGATTTGAGAGTAACGCTACTCAAAATCTATTTTCTTAAGCTGCGGATATTAGTCCTGAGCGGTAAGCAAACTCTCAGTATTCGCTTAATTAGCTAACTCTAATATCAAGGGATTAGTTAATTGATGTAAAGTGTGAAATACTTAATATTGTGGTTTTATTTCTTTACATTAGATTAATAGCTATTTTGCATTTATGTATTATGAATGTTATCATTGTTGCATTATAATGATGTAAGTACTGGCTGATATCTGAAAAGTACTACAGGCTAATTATATTGGGAATGTGATGAAGAAAGCGGTTGTGAACGAGAGAAGACCCATATTGTTCAATGGACGAGTGAATGAAATATCATTCCTCCAATGCAGTCACGCATGGACGCACACGGCCAGGCGTCTGCTGGTAACAAAGGTTGACCTGACTGACCCGACCAGTGTGAGACTACTGCTAGACAGGAATTTGTAAACAAATGGACAGTCGCCTTTAAGGAAAATACTGACGTTACGGTTCAGGTAAATATATTATTAGGAACCATTCTGAGACGAACTGTCTAGAGTGGCAGTAGTTAATATATGTGTATAAAACAGAAGATTGATTACCTGTATTATCTTCAACAGCGCAGTTGCAGAATCCTAGCCAGCTTCTGGATTTTGATTGCTGTAAATTGTTGCGAGAAAACTGCCTAGCTGCTCTATGCTACTGAGAGAACTAGTGCTTACGTCTCAAACCCTCTGGCGGTGATCACAAGTCAGCAACCCTGAGCAGTCTACAGCATTTAAGCATTCAACACCTCGTTAGCACCTGAACATCATAACTCAACTTCACAACCAGGTTAACAAAAAGCCTAGTCATCTCTTGGACTGTAGCCCCACTGAAGCAAACTATCCAGTTGGCAATTCCTACCTACTGAGACGCCCAGGAGAGGTCCAAGCAGATAAGTCTACTTAAAACCCAGGCCAAAGTCAGAATTCACTTTTCCAAGAAATAGCCATATCGCCAGAAAATACAAGAGTTGGTAGTCAAAAAGGTGAGAAAATCACTGACATCAACCCTGCCCTTCTGTTAACTCTTTCCATCAACACTAGCTCACATCTGTGAAAACTAGTGTCTAAAGGTCTATGTGCTTTCTACACATCTTCCTTTACTTAATTACATACACCATCAGAAAATAAGCATCTGCGACAGTGAAGGTGAAACTACAGTAAGAAGATGACAGTTAGTAGTTAATTATGGCAACCCTGCGACGTCGCGGGTACCAATCGGTATCGGCTACTGCTGTTCCTTTGGATCTACCAGTTATATGGAGAGAGGGGACATGATGTATGGGCAACAGATTGATCTCCATATAACTGTGCCCAAGTTTGCGCCTTGGTAAAACAAGCCAAAGTTAAAAAATGTGTACTATAGAGACATGAAGGCTCTGGACATAAATCCAGCAACCAAAACTGACTATACCCTTGAGGTGATAGCCCCAGCTTCTTTTTTCACCTGGTGGACCTTTCAGCGTCTTCTTTTCTCTTCTGCAGTTGTAAGAGCTGCTTTTTGTCTAATCTGAAGAGTCGCTGTAGAGAGCATCGCCACATGGTTCGATCGGCAGCTTCATCCTCTCTGGCTGCTGGATTTATGTCCAGAGCCTTCGTGTCTTTCTTGCACACAGCTTTGAACCTCAGCTGTGGTCGCCCAACTGTTCTTTTGCCATCTGCTAGTTGTCCGTAGAAGATATCTCTCTGGATGCGACCATCTTCCAGGCGGCGGACATGGCAAAGCCAGCGTAGTCTGCACTGTCTAAGCAGTGTATACATACAAGGTACTTTGGAGAGCAGCACGTGACAACACCTCGATATTTGTCATTTTGTCCCTCAACGATATACCAAGGATTTTGCGTAGATGGAAGATGGAGATGGAAGGTATTGAACCTTCTCTCTTGCTTATAGGTTGCCCATGCCATATGTAAGTGTTTTATATTAATGAAGGCGATAAACATTAGATAGCTAAAACATTTTGGCCGTGTAAAAGACGTAACACCTTGCTGAAGACCGTAAAATAAGGAACAATTGAAGGGAAACGTGCAAAAGGAAGACAGCCCTATAATTGGGAAGATAGCATCCAAAGAAGCGGCGCTGAAAAATGGCGCCATAAAAAATAAATTAGTTCTGAGTAACATTTGCTGCCCTGTTCTCCTTATGGAACAAAAACGGAATGATGATGATAATATTTTAATCCTCGTGTCTCCAGGGCAGGGTTTCTCAGCCTATGTTCCGCGAGAGGCCGCTAGGGGTTTCTTGGGAGGCCGTTTGGGGTTTTACGAGAGATCGTGATTGAAAAAAAAAAACCATTTTTTTTAACGTTGCTCGCCGATTGATGTTAGTGCCTCTCAGTGGTGGACAGTGACCAAGCAGCTTCGTATGACAGTGCGTAATATGACCGTGTTCACTCTTGCACATGTGGTATGCCATATTTCATTAGCATCTTGTAGAATATAAATTTTGTGATAAGACTATTAGCCTTACTTGGATAAGGTAATAAAATAAATCTAGTAGGAAATTAAAAAAAAAAAGGAAAAACTGAAGTCTATTCCACCTACACTATTGACTTGCATTAGAGTTGATATACTTTGTGGGGAGGGGAAACCACACAACGATAGTAGGCTAATAAGTTGGTGAAAATAAACATATCCACAGAAAAAAAAGCATTCGCTACTCAAAAGAACACTGACAATTTTTATTGGATTATTACATTTACAACTTTCTGATCACACTATGGTTCTGTGAGCTGTAGATGTCAGAATTTTTATTTTTGGGTTCCCTGAGACCTGACAATGATTTCAAGGGTTCCTCCAGGATAAAAAGGTTGAGAAAGGCTGTTCTAAGGAGCATATATTAATAGTATCCTTAAGCACGATGTTACGCGTCTTTTATATTATTAATGTTAATATGAAGTAACAGGATGGTTCCTGTGGCCAAGATGACGTCTAGGGTAGTAAATCTCTCAGACACCGCAACAAGCCAACATCACTCAGAATTATTTGAGCCACAATGGACGAAGTGGACGATATACATTTTATTCAGGCCAACATATAATGGCAGATAATATGCAGTCGCCGATATAACATAAAACAGTCCGTTCATGTCTGGAACGCTGTCCTCTTCATCTTTAATGTTAAAATATATATATTCATACTCGACACTGAGAAGCTATACTACCTTTAAATGAAGATACATAGATACACCTCACAGAAGATCTTGATGCACTAGTAATCAAATAACTCCATTATAAATACTTCAACATGAAGGAGCTCAAACACATACGTCCACTCGCCATGATACACATTTGTAGAGGGCCCCGCACTTCTGCCCTTCTAGTTTCACGTGAGCCAGCCAAGCATATCGGCTTAACGTCACTCGCCCGTCTTTATCAGTGACCCGTATAAAATAAATAAAGAGCCCTGTTGAGCTAACCATATAATAGGCACAATCGTTATGAATTTTAATCATAACACTCGGGCGTTGCCGATTGTCAAGGAAATATGGGCCTAACACCATATTCCCAATATGCCTCAATGGGCGTGTAACAGGATCCCTTTGCCGTAGCTGGCGAGTCCTTTTTAGGGTTTTATGTTAGTAGATAGATAATGTTAGTCATTTTCAGGACTTAGTATCTATCAACGCTGATCGGGTTAGCTGTCAACAGAGTTGACGTTTTTTGGGATGGTAAATGCTCTCTCATATAACCACATAGGTTGAAAGGACCGCGCCTCGCCAGAAGAAGGCAAAAACCGAACCAAAAAAAAAGTTCTAAGGAGCTAGGTGTAAGGAGAATGTATCTGTTCTTCTTGTACTCTGTCTCTGAGAAATATTAGCCTAAACGGTCATCAGTAAAGAGTTGTTGCTGTAGACTACAAGCTTCTTACTTGAACTTCAAAGTTAACAAATATAATTTTACGTATCCTATTGAAAGTGTCTCCGCTTCCAGCAAGTTTGTACTATATCCACCACTGATCATAAGTATCTCCTTTGTTTATGTGTTGTTGTTATCTGTAGTTACGTTTTGAATATTGTATTGAATATTTTATTGTCATACCCTATGGCATCTGTTGATGGAGACTGAGCACCCATGGGTTTTTCCGGAGTGCAATGTGTCGTGAGAAATTCTAATCCACATATATAAATTAAAACGTAAATGTAAAGCCTAACAAATAACTTCAATAAAAGAAAAGAAGAATGGTAAAGAACAGTGCTGTCACAATGACTGTACTCGAAATCCCCCTTGTTTTCTACTTCGTCTGCAAATTGTAACGTTTCACGTTGATAGTAAAAGCCTACTGCATCATTACACGCTTGCTTCAATAAAACGTGTACTGCCTTTCTAAGAAAAACCTTGAGATACGCAAGCTGATTATTGACCTAAATTAATACTAGCATTAATTACACTACGTTACCATAAACGAACGGACAGATGGACTTAGGATAGAAAGAAGGGAGGGCTGATCGGAGGAACACATGCAACACTAAACACGCGTCGCGCGATACACAATTGCTGCCATCACGCGTGTAAGGCCACATGCACTAGCTTTTTTCAAATCGACAGTGATAAAAACACTACCCATACCAGAGTTAGGTTTTAAAATCCAGAAAAACGCTTATTAGGAAATATGACATTATACTGGTTTACGTTTGAAAACATTACAGTACCCAGACACCACATCGTTTTCGAAGTAAACAGGAGGTAGAAGAAAGTGCATATTTTGAACGCAGCCACTTAGCTCCTTTAAATTTGTATATTTGGGTTCCTTAGGACTTGCTGACAAAAAATATGTTAAACGTTACGCAAATAGTCTAGGAATTACCAAATTATAGCCAAAAGAAATAGTGAGGGATGTCAGACAACACCCAAATCAGAATCGTTCAGTGGCAGATTTTCAACACACCATTGTACGGGAAATAGGCTGACATGTTACCTCCTATTTGATTGGCGGAAAATAAATGTAAGGCTAAACACGATTAGTCGGGCTATAAATACTATCTTTCGTTGTCAGGGGAAACGGGAGTAGGAGTACTTTTTTTCAAACGATTGGGTAGACATGGCACGATTGGTTAGACCTGCCAATATAGTCAATTAGAGGCGTCAGGTCAACACCACATTTGCAAATAAACTTACTACAGAACCAGTGCGTTGAGCGCCAGTGCATATTTT
Organism: Oreohelix idahoensis; assembly: GCA_024509875.1. NCBI lineage: Eukaryota > Metazoa > Mollusca > Gastropoda > Stylommatophora > Oreohelicidae > Oreohelix > Oreohelix idahoensis. The sequence goes on from JAMPIV010021086.1 coordinate 94,638, forward strand.
TCTAAATAAAAGCCTGGGACATCGGCAGATCGAAATTGTGCTATATTCAGTGCCGGTCAACGTAATTCTGTATTATTTCCATGAATTGTGGTAAGCTTGAAATATTTGATATCTTTTAATGAAAATTGAATGTAAATTGATAATTTATGTCTGTATATATGTGTGGTTCAGTAGCGAACATGAGGTAAAGCCTATATAATGCTCCAGCCTGAACAGAAGGTGTCGGAGGAAAGTAAAATTGCATGGAATTGCCACACAGTACACTGACACCTATCTTATCGACTAGAAAGAAATAATGCTGGAATTGCAGAGGCGTAATAACCATTAGGGAGGAATATACTGGTGAAAATTGTTTCAGATGAAGATAGCAGTTGGCCTACCGCTCTGAACTCAGTGTTTGTTATGTATTGTGCTCAGAGTAGAAATAGAGTATAAATTAGTTCTGAAGTAGGAGGTACAACCTTCTTGTTTCAGGGACTGTGGTCCTAAAGTTATTGAGCAGCACCTGGTCAGAGCTTTGCTGAATCCAGAGGCGGACAGCATACTCCTTGGTCCATATAGCAAACAGTGAGGTGTCTCCAGAACACAGGGGAGCACTCGAGCAGAGGAGTCTTTTCCTGCCGCCATCACGAAAGATAAGCCTATGTGGCCAGCGGAGCTCAACATTATGTAACCCCATCTTAAACTGACATTGTGTAAAAATAAGAGGGGAAATTAATTGTTTTAATGAACGGAACTGAGAACATCTCCAATACTAGTTCCAACAGAAACAAACACTTGAAGTCATGATGACAAATAACAACATAGCTTGAAAGAACAAAACCAGTATTACCTCATAGCACCACTACACAACTGACACACATAAGATAATATTAATAAAATATGTCATTACAAGATTCATATTGATAAATTCTGTACATATAACTTGTAATTAAAATTGATTGTGATTCCTGGTTCACTTTGTATTTGAATCAAGACACGTATATATTAATGAAAAGTACTTAATACATATTGATATTTGAAAATTTACCAGTGACTCATTTAAGATAGTCTCATAGAGTGTTATATGTATGTGAGTGTCAAACTGTTGTCAAGTGTGGTGGAATAAATTAAATTGTTTATCTGTCTGTTATTGTTGTGACTTACACTTCATCATTTACAAAACCCTAGACATTCAACGTAGTCATCACAATATTCCAGAATAATTCTGACTGAGGTTAAATATGTGGTAGCAAGTAAGGTCATCTGTAATACACTACACTTATTAGATACAGATACCTTCACAGCTGATCTCAGTCAGTACACTAAGTCCCCTATAAATATTTATAATATCCCACTTTACCACACAATGATGCCGATTCTGATCAACAATAATGAACATCAACACCGTGCAATAAATTCATGTTTTAAACCAGTGTAGTTTCTAAACATAGTACTTGGTTTAACTCGCTAGTGGCTTCCGAATACCTTTTTTGAAAACTTATTCATTTTTTGACTATTCTAAATGCCCACACTACTATAGTTGTAAATTAAATCAAGCCTTAAAAAAACGAGCCAATGACTGGGCGGTTAATAAAAGACTAGGTACGACGTAATAGTTGTCGATTTTAATACATGACGCATAGACAAGAAATATGAATGCACTAAGAGCAACTAAAAGAAAAAGCTTGCAATATTTAATTGCGTCTTATTATACAAGTTGTTGTCAGTGCGACAAGTAATTTTCTGCAACAAACATTTGGCAATTACAACTGCACAAGTCACACAATATCAGAGAAAATTGATAGAATAATGTAAAAATTATCACGGAGTTGTATTAAATATTGACCTTTTAAGTGGCAGATATAATTGCTGTCGTGACACTAGATTACACAGCACCTTACCTTTTTCTGCCGTGAGCAAGTCTTTGGACATTTTAATAAAACACGCTGGGGGATATTTAACTTGCTCATCATATTTTTGTGGCATAGTTAAATAGTAGGACACTTTGATCCGGAATCTTTTATGTTGCACTTTGACGCACGAGTATTATTTTTCAATATTAAGAGTAATCCATAATAGTGAAGATAATTTCTCAAACTTCAGATACAATACTACCTAATATAATATACCATTAACTAACATCACGTAACTGTCACGGAATTTCTGTTCTATTCAATGTTGATACAACCAGTCCTTACTTCAGTTATTCTAGATCACTTGAAAGCCTTATTTGATTGTACGGAATATTGTCTCATCAGTGGTCTCGTTTAATTATAACAGCTAGAGACTTGGGATACTGTTCAAAACAGAGGAAAGGATGAACCAATGGACAAAAGGATCCACTGGACGTGCCTTGCATTAAGAAATGGCCCATCCAAACAAAAATGACAACATTAATAAACTACGACGAGTGAGGCAGAGTACAATTTTCAAACTTAGAACAGAACACACCAGCCGAAACAAGCACTTAAACAAATTAAACCCCACGCATGAACCTAATTGCCGTAACTGCACATATGAGACAGTTCAGGATGTGATGCTCACTTGCCCAGGTCGTTCCACAGAAAGACGACAGCTATTGCCGGGCTCCCCAACAATCACAAACAATTCTTCAATACGATGAGTTCACAACCCTACCTCAACAGCAACCACACTAAACACTTTTGAAACATAATTCCAACTGAACTCGCTAACATCGTTTTTTTGACTCCAGTGCTGTTGTTTTCTCTGTCAATATCAAGTTAAAGATGACGCATTTAAAGCCACGAATATTAAGCTGTACTTCTATAGAAGTTTACTGGCAGTGTGTCTTAAATTATATCCCAGTGATGAACGTATGATGTTGTTACGTTACACGTTTAACGAATCTTGTTCTTGGCCTTAGGAAGATATGTTAAAATTAAGGTGGATTATAACAAATAGATGAACAACATGCCATACGTTTAGTGGTTCTAGGAAGTTTGTTTACGGCTGTAGACAATTTAGGAAATGGATAGATCAAAGACAGTTGTTGATCAGATTGAACAGGAAGCGAATTCTACCAGCATGACGAGGTTTGCAGACGTTATCAGTGATAGCCAAAGACAAATAATTCATGTTGTAATTTATGTCTTTTTGTGTGGACTTATCAGTCTTTTCGGAATGATAGCCAATGTAATTAACATGATTATATTTTATAGACAAGGTCTGAACACAACAATCAATATTAGTTTCTTTTCTCTGGCAGTCTCAGATCTCTGCAGCTTAATTTTCCAACAAATTTTCAACATTTTTATGAACCCCCTGTTTGAGAATTCATCATTACCTGTTGTGGCCTTAGAGATCTATTATTCCTTAGCAGGTGTGCCTCGTGAAACTTTCTCTAGAATCACCTGCTTGATCACGGTGTATGTCGCAGCCGAGAGATGTTTGTGTATAGCGTTTCCTTTACACATCAAACAGATGATAACTCCTAGAAGAACAACTATAGCTATGATTGCTATTTACAGTCTGACAGTAGTTTCTGTGTTCCCCTTGTACTGCACCGCTTACATTGACTGGAAGTTCTATCCAGATAAGAACAAAACTCTTCTAGGACTTTCGTTTACAAGCAACAGAGACCATGTGGATGGAATAGTTCTGGTGATACAAGCGATTATTGGGATATTATCCTTTCTGGCAGTAGTGGTATTTACAATAATTTTAATTAAAATACTAAGTCAGAAAAACACTTGGCGGAAAACAGCCAGTCTGGACCATGATCAAAATGAGTCTATGTCCAACAGAGACAGGAAAACGATCAAGACTGTTGTGCTTATTGCTTGTATTTTAATCGTATGCTACACACCTAGTGCTGTTCTCTTTTTTACCACCTTCGCTGTTCCTGAGTTTAATGTCACAGGGAGGTATGCCGGTCTGTTCACTGCAGCTTGGTCATTTGGGTTTTTGTTTGAGACCGTAAACTCCAGTGTGAATATTTTTCTATACTTTATAATGAGCACGAAATATAGATCGACTTTTCAAGAGCTTTTTTTCAGATTTGGCAGGTCAGGGAGCATAACTAGGGGCATCAGGATGACTCAAAATATGCAAACAGTGAAAGTGTGATAAACGCGCCATCTGAATCAAGCATACATCACAATAAACAAAAATGTGTAGAATCCGTCTATTGAAAAAGTACTGTTAGTATGTAGTAATATATATGAGGAAAAAAATATGCAAAATTCTCAAGGAAAAGCTTGTCGAGGTTCTACGCGGGTAACTGATGTTTGCAGCCGATGAAAACCAATGTTTTCTAAGAGACTTTCCCTAATCATGAATCTGTTTCTCCCGAATGTCAGAAATATTCACTGGCTGTTCGCATGGAACATTAAACGCAATACCTACTCAGATCGTGTAATGGTAATATAGCAAGTTCTACCTGATTTTTAAACTTTCTGACGATCTTGTTCATGCAGTCCAATCAACGTCTTGGATCACCGTCTACAACTATATAAGGCGTTTCCTCTCCAAGCACATAGTTTGATACTTCCTGCTTATTTATGCGCTACTGAGGGTGGTCTTCGTGTGGAAAATTGTAATGTTGGACATGTAGGAGTCCAGTTCTGTGATCTTACTCTGGCGTGTTTATCACACCTGATTTATTATTGTTCTATTCGTAAAAATGGCAGTATTCAATAAACACTTGTATTAAAGCGACTTGGTGTTGGGCTAAAGGAAGCTTCGACTGTTAGGTCTGGCTATTATGTGACACAACTGGGCACAACTTTGCTACATACAGCCAGCTTGTGCCACGACGATGCTAGAAAATGTGGCGTGTACCTGTATTGATTAAGCAATTATTTCAAATAATCAGGTCGGAATGCTTGGAAGTGTAAATGAGTGTATGAGAAAAAAAATGAAAGTGTGGATAGGTTTAAGAAAGCGAAGTAATGTGATCATTGTACGAAACAAACCTCCTTTAGTTGGACAACCGTCGAACTCGGCCTAGCCTTCTCCCGCGGTTCCTAAAATTCCTTATCCTCATATTTACTTTCCTCTCCATTTTCCGCCTCTTTTCACTTTATTCCTTTGAGCATCCGATATGGTAGAGTTTATCTTCACATCCAAATATGATTCACCATGTCTCAAAGGGTGCTACAAGTCTGTCCTCCCAGGGTAGAAGAGGAAAGATTACGTAAGTAAGTACTATACAGTACTTTGCAAAAAAAAATGGCAGTCATATTTTCGCAACGCAGCACACTCATAGAAGCAAATAATAATAAAAACTGTATGTCCAGAGGAAGATTGGTATCTCCCCTATCTATTAACAGTGGTTTCAGTACAATATAATGTTGCCTTCTCCAGCAAGGCAAGCCTGGATGCGGCGAGGCATACTTCCCACAAGTGTTTGTAGGTAATTGTGAGTCAGACTGTCCCAGTATTTTTCAGCTTCCTTCTTCAATTGTTCAACGTCTCTGAGTCCACTCTTTTTAAAATGATTCTTGAGTAGTGCCCAGATGTTTTTAATTGGGTTTAGGTCGGGACTGTTGCTGGGCCACTTCAGCACTATCACATTCTTCTCTTGCAGCCATGCTTTGGTGGTATGAGCTGTATGCTTTGGGTCATTGTCATGTTGAAATGTGTACCCATCGGGGTACATGACCTGCATAAATGGCAGAAGGTGTCCCTCTAGTATGTCGATGTACCTTTCTTTTGTGAGAATTCCTGTGAAAACACACAGTGGGGTGGCACCTCTTGTTGACACCCCTCCCCAAAGATGGAATTTCTGGGTATGTTTCGGTCGCTGGTACACAGGCGTTACAGAGTCTTTCGTCCAAATATTTATTTGAGCAGGATAAGACCAAACAGAACATTCATCTGAAAAAATCACATTGTCCCATGACAAATTTTTGTTTTCGTGGCACCAGTTCAAGCTCATCTGTTTGTGAGTCTCTGTGAGCAATGGTGACGAAATTACCCACTTTTTTGTGTAATTCATCCTGCGTAGCTCACGGTTGACAGTAGCATTAGATACCTCTGGGCTTCCCAACTCGATCATGCGCTGCCGTATGTTTTCTACACTCTTCATTGGCCCAGCCCGAACGATTTGGGCGAGACGCCGATGGTCATTTGTGTCCAAAATTCTTGGCCTCCCACTACCTTCTTTTCGCTCGATTCCATTACCTGCTTTTAATTTACTCACAACTCTGTAGACGTTTCGCTCAGGAATGTTCAAGGTTTTAGAAATGTTGGAACATGATTGATTTCCTTCATTTCAAAGGTGTGAAATTAACATACACTTTGTCTTTGTATCCATTTTCTGCCACTAGCATTAGAAATTGTCGTCTGCTCTATTATCAAGGGACTGTACTCTACGATAATTTTTTTTTAACTTTTGGTAGTGTTTGCTCACTTAAGTGGAGTGCAAATTTGGGGCAGAACATGCATATTTAATTAGATTTCAGCATATTTAGCTGAGCAATATGACTGCCATTTTTTTTGCAAAGTACTGTAAGTATGACATTTGTTCTTTTTCCTTTTGAGTCGCGATGACCATACTTATAAGGTACGCAGGTTCTGTGAAGGGTTGCCCGTAGTACTATCCAATACCATAATTCCCGCCGTAAGGTACTTCGGTCGGTCGGTCTGTCACACTTTGCACACCGTCGTATGCGCACTTTTTTCTATTTTCGAGAGAGTGCATTAACTTTCGAGCACAGCTAAGGGGGTGCAACTGTGGTTGAAAGTTAGACAATAACATTGTATTGTTTCCCCTTGTATGTACTCTCGCAAAAATAGCAAAGTGTGACGGTGTGCATTAAATCAACAGACAATCAAGAAACTCTTCTGTCCAGTTTCATTCGGGAACGGATTTAACTCATCATTTTTCTTAAAGATAATCTTAAAATGCAAGTTTCTGATTGTTTCTTCAAGACAAAATTTTAATTTAAAGTATTGCAGACTTTTTATTATGGATCAAACTGATAAGATGGCTAAAAGGAAGAGACGATCGCGTCATTCACAGCGAGCAAGCGAGACTATGGAAGAAGCAGCAATGTCATACATGTAACAGAAACAACACACTATAATTAAAAACCTGCCAATTTTGGCGGGTTGTTTCTAGTTTGAGCATATTTACCAAATAAATATCATGCTTCCTATTCACGGCAATAGTATAATTCGTCTCATCTATCTAACGGGCGATCTTATTAGGTCTTCTCCATTAAATCTGTAGCTTTTTTACTGCTATTTGGGAGACGTAGCAACACCTTCACGTTGACTACCAATTCGCAGTCATTTGCATAGCGATAGTTGAGTGGAAAAGGGGAATAATTGTCAGGTTGCCTAGGAGGGGCGACCTTGCGGCCTGCGACTGCTGGAGAGGAATTGCTCTACTCTCGGTTTCCAGTGGAATGCTGGGCAGGATGGTTGACCAGAGAGTTTCCGGGGCAGTGGACCATAGGCTGAGGAGAGAGCAGGCGGGTTCGGAGGGAACAGAAGTTGTGCAAATCATATATTCACCCTCGGGAACATTATAGAGCGGTGCAAAGAATGGTAGAGAGAGAGCTAAACATTAACTTTGTACATTTTGAAAAGGCTTTTGACAGCATACTTCTATGGAAAATACTAAGGCATTATGGAATTCCCAGCTGCATTGTTTCCATCATTTAAAGCTTCAATGCAGTGTTGGACACAGCACCTGGCTTTTGAGGTGAAGACAGGAATGCAAATCCTGTCCCTTATCAGCCAGCTATGATGGTGTGCATGTCCTCGTGGTTGCTCCGCGTAATCAGCTCCCGGCCGGTGATGGCACTCGGTCAAAAGACTCGGAGAACCTTCCTTAGGCAGACCGTATAGACAGAGGACATCTCCCTCTCTGCCACTCTCGAGAACTCCGCACCGCGTAGAAGCAGAGAAAGCACACAGCTTTCATATAATGTTAATTATGTTAATGTTAATATGTGCTGTACTGAGAGGACCCAGATGTTACCCATACTAGCAATGGCTGCTCTTGCCCCACTCATTCTGCTGTTGATGTTCCCGCCTGTTCCGCCGTCCAATGTCACCACGCATCCCAGGTACGTAAATGTGTCTGTCCGTTCCAGTTCCTGGCTTTCTATTGTTATGGACTCAGGATTGCCTTCACCGAGTGTCATGACCGCCGTCCCCTTCCGATTGATGTTCAGACCCACCCGCCGACTATATTCACTCAGTCCATCTGTTTTCGCCTGGATGTGCTGATGTAGCGGAAGGTTTTATATGTGTGAGATGATAGTGATAGAGTAGAAATAGTATTCTCTCCAGAATGTGTGAGGTCCCAGTGACAGAGAAGTACACTGTAGAGAAGGCTACTGTGTGTGTGTGTGTGTGTCGAAACAATGCTTCGAAACAGCGCTGAGTCCGAAAGAACCGAAACGCAGCCTGCTTCTTGTTTCGAAACAGTTTCAGTTCCTGTCTGCCTCGCTGTTTTGCAAAGAGGCACACTGTCTCACCAAGCGTCCGGGACCTTTGCAGTGAGAAGATAAAAGACTTTTCCTGAACATTCAAAGATAGTATGGAATATCAAACATGTCATATTTTTCAGGGATGTGTAATGATGAGTTGATTTTACAAGTGATATTATTTTTGCTGAGAAGTTATAGACACTGGAAATTGTGTCAGTGCTGCAGTTGTCAATAATTTAGGCACTATGTTAAAGTTGAAAGTGTCCGTGTGTACGTATAAATGTAATTGACACTTTATTAGCTCTGCTGATATCTGTGTACACGGTGTGGATTTGAATCATTGTCTACCAAAACTAGCTTACTCTAGTTTGATATCATGTGTTATTATTACTGTTATTATTATTGTTGTTTTTTATTATTTTCACATATATTGCAGCTATCATCATATTTCCGTTTTATTTCATCATAATGAAGACTTGTGTAAAAATATTGAATTGTGGTCACACGAAACGCCATAGATTTTCACACACGTAAGTCCAAGCAGACAGCACGCTAGTAGCGCGCAAGAAAAATGGCAGAGATTGTCTCACACAGTTCATGTCTACTGTCTGTTGCTAGAGACTTGTCCCGACAAGGGCAAATGTGCCGTTGTGTCGAAACAGTGTGTCAATACAGTATAAATCACCCTGCCTGACAAGTCAGCTCTGTAAAGTACCGTAACTTGAAGACAGATTGAATAAGCCCTGATAATGACTGTTGGTAGTCCTGAAAAGAATTGTTATTAGTCCTGAAAAGGACTGTGCTAGCCCTGGTACGGACTCAGTCACGATGGTTATATTTCGGGTTCCAACCTTCAACAATCATACCAAGTAACCAGGTAATATGCATGACACTTTCATAACATATAGATTAAACATATCCTGAAATAAAAGTTGTAATTATTGTATTATTTTACATAGTAACTTTACATACCCTCGCAGGATCTAATTAAGATCAGTAAAGACTGGCTTTTGTGGAGTAATAGAACTGCCTGGCTGCAAACAACAAGATATTGGCCTTTACACGTCTCTCTCTCTCTCTCTCTCTCTCTCTCTCTCTCTCTCTCTCTCTCTCTCTCTCTCTCTCTCTCTCTCTCTCTCTCTCTCCAGCCGTTGTCCTTCTGTCTTGCTTCGCTGTACAAGTAAATTTGAAATCATTTTCGACCGCCCTTATATATGGTGCTTCCGGACATATAGGAAACAAGGCTCGCAACTCCAGCAAACTTCCCAAGTTATAATTCCGGGGGGTTTGTGCTAGATGGGTGTTAAGTGTTATGTTTTCTCAGTAACACTTTCAGCAGTAGGTATTAATCCCCGAACAGATAATGCTGTAATTCTTATCAGTTATGTTACTGGTAGCGAAGAGACGGCCACCAGTTGTGTTGCATGTTTAAGTTACTAGTTATGTTACTGCACTTTTATTGTAACGTGGTTGTCGTTTGGGTACACACTGCCAGCTGACGAACACTATAGAAGTAAACAACAGTAAAGGACGACTTCTAGATAGGACACAAGGTTTGTTGTTGCCATATACGCCCACACGGGGCTTCTATAAATGGATACACGAAGACATCATAGTACCACATGATGAAGTCAGGAAGCGTTGAACGACTGTTGACGTTTCAGACAATTTATTATGGACAACAGTGACATACGCTGACATCGGACGATTACACAGTCATGTAAGCACATATAATCATGTAGATAGCATCAATTCATAGTATTCAACATCATGGAGACTTTGCATGTAAACCTTGGCTGCAACAAATAAGCCGCGCAACTGGCGCGCTTTAAATGACTACTGTTCTTGGTTCCTCCTGACCAAGCAGGTCATGTAGATCTAAGCTACAAAATCAGTCGCACTAAGGGCGGGCTATTTCAAAATATATAAACTCAGTCTCTTCCATGTAATATCTCTCCGTACTCGGAGAAAGCCACCTTAGCAATTAAGTTCTTGACTACACATGAGCCGTACAAGCAGCGAGGTTTTCAAAATGGCTAACATTAGTCTCTCCTATTTAATATATCTCCTTACTCGGAGAAAGCCATCTTAATAATGTTCTTGACTTCTCGTGACCAGACAGGTCATGTAGATCTAAGCTACAAAGGAATAAGCCGTACAAGCGGCAAGGTTTTTAACAATGGCTACCATCAGTCTCTCCTATTTAATATGTCTCCTCACTCGGAGAAAGCCATTTTAATAACGTTCTTGACTATAAGATAAGATTCAAAAGTCTCTTTACCTGACTGCCGTCAGAAATAGATCACAACACATTTTTCACTTCCATGGCTATGCAGACACCAGCCAGAATTATAACAGGGGAAAACTTAAATAACTTTTAACACTTAAAAGGCTCCATTCCCCAAAAATATAGACAGAGACGAGCGCTGACTTCTTGTCAGCTCTTAGACTTCACATCGACTGCTCGAAGATCAGTCTTCAATCCCCCGCGCAAGTTCATCGCGCATGTGTAAGCCCCAAGTAGAGCTAGTCACGGAACAATCCAGACCTTTCCGCAAAAACAGAGCAAGACCGCTCCATATATGGCCAGCTGTATGAACGATATCCTAATATAGACATACAGAATAATGGAAATTGTCTAGACAAGGGAGATAACAGATAAATCTCACCCTGAATTAAAAAATATACAATTAATGGTTTCCCTTTGACCACAGAATAAAAAGTACATGTATTCCTATCTGCAACAATGGGTTTCAAACCTTGGTCTCGTGCATCGCACCTTTCCCAGTTCAAGCCTTGAGAGTTATAGATTTCCATTTTCAGTGAGTTGACCTTTATATCCATATGTTGTCTTGATATATCGGTCGTGTTAACTATTTTATCTTGAATTATGAATCGGAAAAACACAGGATTTCTCAATGCACGGACACTTATTCTTGCCAAATTCTTCACAACTACTTACTCCATTCCGATTTCCTTGTACCTACGCATAAATGAAGATATTCCCGTCAAAAGGAGACCATTCTCATCCTTGTCTGTCATTTCGTTCTCCTTTCCGATCTCTAATTCTAACTATAGTTTCGGACGATTGTATTCTTCCATTTACAATCGTCGAAGCCTTTTCTATCTGTCCGTGGGAAACCCCTTTTCTGATTGGCTACCCTAGATACACAAGAAAATACCCCTGCATTCCTTTGTTCGGGCTTGTATACTTGTGTTCCACTTTCCGGTCTTCATACATTTACTAGGCATTTGCGTAACATGCTACAACAATATACGATTATATTCTGAAAAAAGTAGTATCATACACACTTCTATAGCAGAAAAAATAGTCTAAGTGATTAAAAAAGTATAACTTGCCGACTTTGTTTACGCATCCGTGACAAAATCGACCATGAATGTGTGTGAGAATAAAATATCCTTCATGAATTTGGTGTAACCGAAAGCGGTATAACAGTTTGATTCATTTATGTAAATCGCGTGGCAAAGCATAAAGTGCCGTAACAATAGCCCTAACAATGAATGCAAGTGGTCAAATTGAAAAGTCACATATTTCGTTGTTGTCACAGTAGCTTTCAGAAGCGTGTATGGTCATTTATTTCAGGCCTGGCATCGTCTAAGCATCTAATCTAAATGGTTACTTCAAACTGGCCCTGTGTGACGGATTGATAGAAATGTCTGCCTCTTTCCTCCGAGTAGCCTGCGCTGTTTTCTTTCTAATTTTGGCTACGCCTACTTTTCTGTCATTTTTGATCTATATAGCTCTATTCTGTCCTTGGCTTCTGTCAATCTTGATAGAAACCAATTAGGCCCACTTCTCGCATGTGCAACCGCGGCAAGTTTTGCCAAAGTCTTTCATTTAGAAAGCGGCATCTGGGAAAGTCTTTGATTCAGAGATTCTGGGGGAAAACGGAAAACGTCCACCGTCTCTTTGATGTAATGGACTCTCAGATTTCTCTGTCTTTTATTTTGCCGTCCCCGGACGGGCGAGCGTGCTGCAGTTATGTAGTTTCCCGTTCCACGACACAGCTGGGGAAGCTCTCCGTTGTTACTCTTACGTCGGTTCTGTTTCACCTCGAGACGACCAGATACCCTGGGCGTAGGTCTTACGTTTGAGCAGTGGTTCCTTGCATGCACGTGCGGGGCACTGGCGATCTGTTGTACTACTTATGACCATGTCTCTATCTCTCTGTACCATTGTCTTGTCAGGATTTCTGTGTACTTCTTGTTGAAATCTGTGGTGACTTGTAATTATGCAGAAGTTATTCCTTGACTGGTAAGAGCACTTATTTTCATTTTAAGTTATTTTGGGGAGTTAGCTTAGTTATATATATATATATATATATATATATATATATATATATATATATATATATATATATATATATATATATATATATATATATATATATATATATATATATATATATATATATATATATATATATATATATATTTCCTATAAGATATCTGGATGCAGCTTAATCCCGGGTTACTAAAATTTCATCTTGCATAATGAATTCTTAAAGTAAAGTAATTTTGTGGGATCGGGTTTATTATGCACTCTGCCAGTTTTAACTCCACTTAAGTAAACGGCCCGACACTAGATGAATAAAACAGAGATATGTTTGATCAGACAAGAGAAAAGAGAGGGGAGCAGATGTAGATTTTACTTGACCAGTTTTTTCCATTTTGAATATGTGTATAATTTAATGTAATATTGAGTTTTGAGATTGGTGTGTGTTATCGCCACATTAATTTTCTAACTTCAAGTACAGTCCCAATTACCTACGGTAGTGTGGGAGCTTTTATTTAATCGTTCAAGTTTTGAATGATTAGCCTGGGTTTGTTTATAATGTCGGCAATACAGAGTGTGTGAAGGATAGGTCAGACACACGCGCGCCTGAACTGCGCAGCAACCTCGCGTGGTTGGAGTTACCTGGAAGTGGAGGGGAACTGCGGTAAGACGTGGAATACGATGGATGGGTTTGAAAAAAAATCGAAAAAAGGTGATTCGTCTTACGAGGACAAAGGACAAAGAAAATAGTCTACGTTACGGCCACAAGGCCTTCGTCAGGAAAGGAAAGAAAGTGAAGGCTAGATAGGACACATAAAAACTAAATAAAATAAAAACTGGGTACTTCCCTGAAGGCAAGAACCGAAATTCTATCAAAATCGCTGTCCTGTTGATAAGCGCGTGGCTGAACAGAAAGCGACTTCCGCCGCCGGATGTACACAATGCATACTAAGAAACTAAAAAACGAAACCGGAAAATAAACTACCCAACGTGATAAAAGTGGGGACTGGAAATAATAAGGGACAGAATGAGTGGAAGATAAATAAATATGAAATAAAAAAAATAAAAAAAATAAAATAAAATAAAAAAAAAATGTATATGGCATACAAATAGAAGAATAGGATAAGAGTGGAAAGAGTAAAATAGAGCAAGAGAGGAGAGGGTGACCTCAGACAAAGGTGTGAAAAGTGTTGAGACCGGCTGGTTTTAGACACCCCATGCGGTGGATAAGACGGTTCTCAAGCTGTTCTCGGCTGGCAGTGTCAGAGGAGCAGGATCGGATCGCTGTGACCTGGATGTCGATGGGACCATGGTGGTCAGGACCATTGAAGTGTATAGCAACTGGTGTTGACTTTTGCTGAGCGATGTCATTTAAGTGCTGGCTGAATCTGTCCCCAAGTCGTTTGCCTGTTTGGCCAATATAGGTTTTGCAGCAACGTTTACATATGATCGTATAAATGACATTGCGCGATTCACACGTGAAGCTACTAGTGATGGTGTACGTAGCCTTAGGAAAGGACACCTTCTGGGTTGAGATGACATACTTGCACGTGTTGCATCGTGTCCGACCACAGGGTAGTGTGCCAAAGTGAGTGGCATTCTCCTTTGGGAGACGGCTGTGAACAAGAAGATCCTTCAAGTTCTTGTCACGTCTATATGCCACCAAAGGTGCTTCACTGAATACTTTTTGGGTCAGAGGCGATGCGACTGTCTCTAACAATCGCATTGTACACAACACGATTAAACAGCTTATCACTAGTAATGATCTTCCTCCCGAAGCATCTCATCTCAGGATTCATGACAGCTCTTTGGGCAAGCCTGTATTCTACATGCTCCCCAAAATTCACAAGATCGAAAACCCTGGAAGACCTATTGTCTCAGCCTGTTCTTGTCCTACTGAACACATTTCTGACTTTCTCGATAGCATTTTCCAGCCTATCGTTGTGAATCTTCCCTCCTTCATCAAAGACACCAATCACGCTCTTACAACTTTCTCCTCTATCCGACTCCCAGCAGACCGCTCCTACCGTCTTTTCTTGCTGGACGTCTGCTCTCTGTATACCTCTATTCCCCACTCTGATGGTCTCCGAGCTCTTCAGTTTTTTTCTGGACCAACGCACTTGCCCTTCTATATCCACTGTCACTCTTCTCCGTCTTGCTGAACTGGTCCTTCAACTGAATTCCTTTGAATTCAATGGTCAGTTTTTTGACCAAATTAGCGGTGTTGCCATGGGAACGAAGATGGGTCCCAGCTATGCCTGTCTATTCATGGGCCACTTGGAGCATCAGATATGGCAACAATATTCCGGTCCTTTCCCTGGGTTTTACCGCAGATATATCGATGATGGCATAGGTCTCACAGATATGTCTGAGACTGATTTACACCGCTTCATCGACTTTGTGAACCACTTTCACCCCACCATCAAGTTCACCTCCCTCGTCTCCACAGTATCTGTCAACTTCCTTGACATTACTATTTCTATCACGCCCTCCGGCCTTAATACCTCAGTATACTACAAGCCGACAGATGCCCACAGCTACCTCCTGTATACCTCTTCTCATCCTCGGGCCTGTCGTGACTCCCTTCCTTTTTCACAACTTCTCCGCCTCCGCCGTTTATGCCAAGACGACGATGACTTCCACTTACGAGCCAATGAGATGTTGGATTTTTTCCGTAACAGACTTTATCCAGAACATGTTCTCACCTCTGCTCTCCAACGTGTGCTCCCCATCTCTCGTCTGGAGGCCCTCAAACCTCACCATAAATCCACTTCGGATAGAGTCAAATTAATCTTGACCCATCACCCTCACAGTACTACTGTCAAACAGATCCTTTTCCGCCACCTCCCTATCCTCCAAGCAGAGCCTCTGACCCAAAAAGTATTCAGTGAAGCACCTTTGGTGGCATATAGACGTGACAAGAACTTGAAGGATCTTCTTGTTCACAGCCGTCTCCCAAAGGAGAATGCCACTCACTTTGGCACACTACCCTGTGGTCGGACACGATGCAACACGTGCAAGTATGTCCTCTCAACCCAGAAGGTGTCCTTTCCTAAGGCTACGTACACCATCACTAGTAGCTTCACGTGTGAATCGCGCAATGTCATTTATACGATCATATGTAAACGTTGCTGCAAAACCTATATTGGCCAAACAGGCAAACGACTTGGGGACAGATTCAGCCAGCACTTAAATGACATCGCTCAGCAAAAGTCAACACCAGTTGCTATACACTTCAATGGTCCTGACCACCATGGTCCCATCGACATCCAGGTCACAGCGATCCGATCCTGCTCCTCTGACACTGCCAGCCGAGAACAGCTTGAGAACCGTCTTATCCACCGCATGGGGTGTCTAAAACCAGCCGGTCTCAACACTTTTCACACCTTTGTCTGAGGTCACCCTCTCCTCTCTTGCTCTATTTTACTCTTTCCACTCTTATCCTATTCTTCTATTTGTATGCCATATACATTTTTTTTTTTTTTTTTTTTTTTTTTTCATATTTATTTATCTTCCACTCATTCTGTCCCTTATTATTTCCAGTCCCCACTTTTATCACGTTGGGTAGTTTATTTTCCGGTTTCGTTTTTTAGTTTCTTAGTATGCATTGTGTACATCCGGCGGCGGAAGTCACTTTCTGTTCAGCCACGCGCTTATCAACAGGACAGCAATTTTGATAGAATTTCGGTTCTTGCCTTCAGGGAAGTACCCAGTTTTTATTTTATTTAGTTTTTATATGTCCTATCTAGCCTTCACTTTCTTTCCTTTCCTGACGAAGGCCTTGTGGCCGTAACGTAGACTATTTTCTTTGTCCTTTGTCCTCGTAAGACGAATCACCTTTTTTCGATTTTTTTTCAAACCCATCCATTGGAGTTACCTGTAAGTATTATCTAGGCTCATCAGAGAGAGAAGGGGGGAACTACGATAGTGGGTTGTGATTTCTGTAATGAATGAGTGAGGGGAGCGAAAGATGTGGGAGGAATGTGTTTGTATTGAGATGTAGAGAATGTACGTGCGATTTGGTAGAAATGGCTATATAATGTTACAAACATCTTTTTGACTTGTCTGTATATTTCAGCTCTGGTCAAAACTTTACTGTGCTCTTGTGTCACGGCACCACGCATTCCCCCAGACATATACTAGGCAAGTCAAATAACGTGTCATTTGAGGATTATTATTACTGCAATCGTCCTCTATCAGCCGGTTATTTGTGGATTATCTACCCACAGCGTATTACAAATTACCAGCGCCCCGGCTATTGCCATTTTCTTCCAATCGTTAAATCTACCCACTTAAACCCCGTCATCGTGGAGTAGTTGACGCAACCACCCCGAAGAAGCCAGCGATTTTTCCAGTCGTCTTTTCCTTATTAGAGGTGCAAACGCCTCGGGTCGTTCCGGGATAGCCCGATTGCTAATAGAAATTCACTGATTCGCTCTTGGAGTATCTATTTTAAATCAGTACGGGTGGAGAGGTAGTGAGGCGAGTGGGTTGTGTGCGCTTGAGTACAGTGGTGTGGAAACGTGTGGGAAAGTCGTGTCAGTGGTTGTTTATTTTAGCCTCCCTTTAGGTTTCGATGGACTATTGACTTCTACTTTTTTTTTAATGTCGTGATGTTTCTTTGTGTTGTTTAATAAAAACACATAAACCTTAGTAGTGGTCAGAATCCCTTTCTTCCAGCTGTCCCTAGATGTTGTAAAGTTGTTACTGACTTAGAATCTTGATTTCTTTTGATACAGAGAAAACGGGCGGGAGATTTATTTAATAAAGTCAGTCGTAGGAGGCTGCAGACGTGGCACAACCACTCTTCAGAAGTCATATCTCTCCTCACAATTGCACTAGACTCTACTCTTATCTACTTTACATCTTCTCATTCATAATCTGTCTGAACTCAGACATAATCTGTCCGAACTCAGACATAATCTGTCTGAATTCAGACATAATCTATCTGAACTCAGACATAATCTATTCACAATTTATTCCTACCTGCGACACCCTATCGCAAATCACATAAAGCCCAAGGTCGTCCTACGCGGATCAGTCAACGCTTAGTTTCATCCCATATAATCCATTTGTGCCATATCAGGAGACTGACAATGGAATGGTACGTCAGCAATATTATTAGCTTGCAAGAATGATGTGGTGGGTATAGCTATGTGTCCGTCGTGCTGTATGATGCTGGTACACATGTAGCTCATGACCATACTGTAAGAAAAGCACAACATAATCCTGAATCATATCTCTGCATTTAGCGGCATAAACAGCGTAATGACATATGTGCGGTGATAGTAACTGATTGAAGTCTACAGCCATAACGTTACAATCTCTCCATCTGTCTGCAAACGAAGCAGTTGTTAGGACATTTTCCTAGTCGTCGCTACACTACTGTTAGCCTGTCAGCTTTCGGTAGAGAGACACATTTAGTCTGAAAAGATGACGATTTGCCATTGACGTCTGAGCCACAGTTGTGCCAGTGCGCCTACTAATAACCTTCATGCTCGTGTAGTTTTGTGTAGACAGGTCTAGCTTAAGGTTTTTGTCTTGTGTAATTGTGACGATACGGTTGTGCGATCTAAATTCCACTCCGGCAGGATTGCATTACATTCCCGTGCGAGTGATATTTTCTTATTTTTCTCTCCCCTGTCATTATTATGTGGCATATTTTATGCACCATTCTTTACTCTCTACGTTGGATCAGTAGAGTTACGTCTCTGACACCTCACGCCTCGACTGTTTGTGTTACGCCAGGTTAATTTGACCAGGGCAGCGATAATATTTTATCACGTATTTTCAGGCTGACCATCTTTTCAAAGCGACTGTGCCTGTTTATTCAAGCTTGCATTGTGCACGGTCTATGAATAGAACCCCATATTGTTGGCTTATCTGGCGGAGATCCGTCTAGCGAAACACAGGTGGTAATGTGTAATTTGTTTCCGCTTAGACCATACCTGTGTGTAATTATCTCAGATAATCTGTCTGGAAACTCAAGATTTGTAGACGTTACGCCAGAAACACATGGTCACAATATGGTTAGAGGCAGATAGGTGCAGCCAGAAGTCTTACGCAACGTTATGCAATCACTGAAGAGGTCAAACGTGGATATTAAATTTAATATTTTGAAACACGCGAGGGGATATTTTAAATGAAACACCCAACCCAGTGCTAGAGAGATTTGATTGGTTTGAAGTGAGAGCCGGAATATACAATGAATTCTTTTGGAACACTAGTCGGAAGTGCAATCTGTGATTTGCACTAAGAACTGGGAATATAGTGTGATGAAAACACATACACAGATTACACAGAGAGACTGCAGTGCACAAGTCATATCAGCGACTCCTAAAAGCCAGAAAGAAAAAGGAGACATTGGACTTAGAAATTCCACAACTAAAAGTAACAGATCGAGTAATGGGCAACTTTGGAATTCACAAGTAAACCCGCATTTTTAATACAAGACTGGAAATTAAAAGGGGCCAGGACTTTAATTAACAATATTAGAATCCTAGGAATGTGATCACAAGTCATAGAGGAATTTAACAAATGTTTTCCCAGGCCAGGATTTTGCAGAACACCCGACGTCAGAGGAATTAACTCTAATTTCCAGACCTAAGTGATTTCGAAGCTTCTAATACAGAGCTGTGTCCAGTCTAAATCTGTGCAAGGAGACCGTGTATTTCCACAATTTTGGGGTAAGTGTAAACAATTTAATCACTAATGTAAATTCTACATGTTTCTTGCTAAGTGGTTATATACAAGGCTGGCAACCTCAAGATATGAAAATAGTATATGCATGAACCACCACTTCAAGAGCTGGTGATGGTTTCTGACTAGACGTGCGGGAAACCCGACATCACAGCGACCCCAAACTCCGACGAGAGTAGTGATGAGTAATGAATGATGATTACATCACATGTGCCTCATCTCATCTCATCTCATCCCGTAACCCGTCATGGGTCGTAGGGGTGCCATGGTGGAAGCATCAGCAGACAGGGTCTTCCACTGCTCTCTATCCTCAGCAATGCGTACAAGTGTGGAAAAACCGTGTCCTGCCCATTCTTTGATGTTATCAGCCCAGGATTTTCTCTGCCTTCCTCTTCTCCGTTTACCTTCGACTGTTCCCTGAAGGATCGTTTTCGAAAGAGAGTCATGACGAGTTACATGCCCAAACCAGGCAAGCTTTCGACGTTTCACTATTGACAAAAGTGGTTCTTGGTGGCCTGCATAGGTGTTTATCTTCTCTCTAACATAGACATTTGTTTTGTGCTCTTTATAGCAAATGCGCAGAATTCTTCTATAACATTTATGCTCGAAAGCCTGAATCCTTCGCTCTGTATCTGCAGTGAGTGTCCAGCCCTCACACCCATACAAGAGAATAGATAATACAAGTGATTTGTATAATTTGATCTTCACAGGAAAACTGATGTTACTTTTCCAGATCATATTCAACCTTGTCATGGCAGCTGAGGCCATCTCAAGTCTTGTCTTGATTTCTTTACTTGATCTTCCATCACTACATATAGTGGACCCGAGATATTTAAAGGTGCTAACTTCTTCTAACGATTGCCCATTTAACGTAATGTTGGTCGGAACATGTTTCTTATGGCTATTCACCAATATCTTGCTTTTTTCTATATTAATTTCCATCCCATATGTTCTTGTTACTTTCTCCAGTCTAGAGGTAAGGTCTTGAAGTTCTGACTCTGATCCAGCTATCAGATCAATATCATCAGCAAAACGTAGGTTGCACAGAGGTCGGCCTCCAATCGATATGGTTGATTTATAATCGTAAAGAGCCTCCTGCATAATATGTTCTAGATATATATTAAAGAGCACTGGTGACAGAATACATCCTTGGCGAACTCCTACAGTTGTTTTGAAAAATTCTCCAATGTCGTTGGTTGCAAAAACAGCACTGCTTGCGTCCTTGTATAGTGCTTCAATGATATCTATGATGTTAGTATCAAAATTGAATTTTCTCATTACTTGCCATAAGCCTTCATGCCAGACTTGATCGAAGGCTTTTGTGAAATCGATGAAGTTATGGTATAAATCGTGTTGATGTTGGAGATGTTTTTCGATAAGTAATCTAATATTGAAGATTTGTTCTGAGGTACTTCTTTTTGGTCTAAAGCCAGCCTGTTCCTCTGACAAGATTTCTTCTGATTTCTGTTTTATTCTGTTCAAAAGTATCCTTAACATCACCTTACTTGGATGACTAATAAGGCTAATGGTTCTGTAGTTCTTGCACATTTTTAGATTTCCTTTCTTTGGAAGCGGTATTACTAATGACTGCGTCCATTCTTTTGGCCATTTTTTTTGTACTCCATATCTTCTGGCAAATTGTTGTCATGATTTTTACTATATCTGGTCCTCCATATTTCAAGAGCTCTGCTGGGATATTATCCACACCAGGTGACTTCCCTCCTTTCATCGAACATATAGCCTCTTCCACTTCTTCCCGTAATATTGCTGCATTTCCGAGTTCCCTGTTTTCGCACTTAATGTTGTTTAATATGCCTAAGTCAGTGTCAAGTTTACAGTTATATAATTCTTTACAATATTCTGTCCACCTTCTCATTACAGCTGTTTTTTCATTGAGCAGAGCCCCATTGCTATCTTCTATGACAGTTACCCTGGGCTGTTGGGGTTTTGATAGTTTTCTTAATGTGTCAAAAGCTGCCTTGCTGTTACCTTTTATTAGCCCCGTATTAATGGACTCACATTGATCAGCTACCCATTTTTCTTTGGCCTGTTTCATTTTCTTCCTAATATTTTTATTCACCATACTGTATTGCCATGCTGCTTCAGGAACCTCTTTCTTAACCTTTTTCATTTCCCGCCGTGTATCACATAACTTCAGAATGTCATCTGTAACCCATGGTTTGTTTATTTTCTTTCTTTTACCAAGTATTTCTGTTGCTGATTCAATGAGCACGTCTTTCATGTTCTCTGTGATTGAGTTGATATCATCTTCCAAAAAGTTGAGAGCTGCGAATTTTCCTCCAACAGTTGCCTCAAAGATTCCCGCGATTTCTGGTTCTTTCAGTTTGTCTAAATTGAATCTTAACTGAGAACATCTGTTTTGATTATAGTTCTTTTTAAGTTTAAGCTTGAGCGTCATCAATACCATGTCGTGATCACTACCAATGTCGGCGCCAGGAAAAGTCCTAGTCTTGGCTTTATTAATACTGGACTTGAATCTTTTGGATACAAGAATAAAATCAATTTGGCCATGTATCTCAGTTTTTGGGGCATGCCACGTTGTTCTTCTTGATAAATTATGAGGAAATAGTGTATTTGCAATGGTTAGTTTATAGTTGCTGGCAAATTCTAGTAGCCTTAGTCCTCGATCGTTGGTTTCACCTGTCCCAAATCTCCCCACTGTACCAGCCCAGTGACCGTATGCATCTGGCCCTATTTTAGCATTCCAATCACCTAACACGATGAGAAGATCTTTCTTTGGAATTTTCTTAATTGCTTCATCCAGATTGTCATAAAATTTATCAATTGCCTCATCCTCATAGTCAGTAGTGGGGGCATATACCTGTATGATGGAGATGTTCTTTGGATGTGCTGCAATACGAATGGTGATAAGCCTGCTATTTATTGGGGTGCAGCTGATGACAGAGTTCAATCTATCTTTATGTACGATAAAACCTACTCCATGCTGATGTTTAGACTCATCTCCACTAAACCAAATTTTGTGACCATCATCCGTTATTGATTCACCTAATCCTGTCCATCTGACTTCTGCTAGGCCCAGGATGTCCCACGAGTATCTAACAAGTTCATGTGTTAGTTCTTTGACTTTTCCACACGCATATAGCGTGCGTACATTCCAAGTTCCAACAACAAAACTTTCTCTTGGAAGTTTCAAAACTGGTGTTTGTACC
This sequence comes from Oreohelix idahoensis, assembly GCA_024509875.1. Taxonomy (NCBI): domain Eukaryota; kingdom Metazoa; phylum Mollusca; class Gastropoda; order Stylommatophora; family Oreohelicidae; genus Oreohelix; species Oreohelix idahoensis. The sequence goes on from JAMPIV010021086.1 coordinate 117,212, forward strand.
CCATTCGCTGACTTATCACTCTCAAGGGGCAATGAGAGCGCGGTCGTTGTTAATCCGGGCATCGGCCGATCCGGCAAATTATTACTGAGTTGACTTTCCATCATAGCATTTCAGTGGGCAAGAGGTTTGCTTGGCGGTGCCCATCTCCTCTCCAAGTATCCTTGCAGGTACATACAAAAATGTACCTGGAGCAGTAACAATAGCCCTCAATAAATCTGTAATGTTTTGAAACACTGTCCGATCGACACATCATAAAACCGCCATCTTGGCTATTTGTATCAACACAAACAGCGAACTCACATGATAGGCAAACTTGATGTTTTCATCTTTACAATACTTAGCAACATAATCCAGAAAAAGCAAAACACACTACAAACTCATACAGCCTTACTAAGGGCTGTTACCACAGATGCAGACTCCAAAACGACGACATGAAATGCACAACACAAAAGTGCGGCCTACCACGCCGCCATCTTGACCTACATGTGCCTAAGGTGTAACATATTATCTTGTGAGATTTATGTACCTTTTTAATTGTAATTCAGGCAAATCCTTATTCACGCACTCCAGACGCAATTTCCTAGTTAACATCCAGAAGGATATTGCTGAATTTTCATCATATTCCCTGAATTACACTGTGTGCTCGGGAATTTAATTCTTCTGAGAGGTTAACATTGGTGGGTGAAGCAAAAAGAACTTATTTTGTCTCAACTAAATCCTCACCCTAAATCATCGCCAAGAGAAAATTTGATTCCAATATAAAATCACCAGCATTTTATTTATTTTAAACTGTTAATACTAACTGATTATTAAATTTGTTACCTGTTGTTTTAAAACTAAACAATCATAGTCGATTCAGTTTTTTTAAATATGTATGAAAGCAAACGTATGAGCCAGAACTATATATATATATATACATATATATATATATATATATATATATATATATATATATATATATATATATATATATATATATATATATATATATATATATATATATATATATATATATATATATATATATATATATATATATATATATATATATATATATATATATCAGGTGCGGTCAGTCTGAGCACTTCTCTTCTCTGATTGGCTGTTGCTCTGTTCTCGCGGGCATGACTAATGTTCTATTTTTAGATCCTGAGTAACACTAAAATGGCTGCCAAATTGCGCTATGTTGTAGTAAAAAGGTAGAGAACGACAGACAAAATGGCGAATGGCGCTGTCACACAAACACACACACACACACACACACACACACACACACGCACACACACACACGCACGCACGCACGCACGCACGCACACACACACACACACTCATATATATATATACACACACACACACATACACCTAGATATATATTTACCTCTAAACAGAGCTATACCTGATAAGAGGGATTTCGTTGGACTACACCAACTGGGGGCTTGAACGGGCTTGACCATTGCTTAAATCCTTCACAAAAGGCGACGGACCAGATACAATGCGTTAACAATTGTTCAGCCCAATGCAACATTGTTCGTGACTTCTGGAAATATCTTGTGAATCCTCCCTTAAGGTAGAAGTGTCATTAATCTTCTATTTATTATCTTTTCCAAGAGTAATCTTGCACGCAGGTAGATACCTTGGAAGCTAATATTAGATACTCAACACCTATAAAAGAACTCGAAAAGATTACATGCCTCCAGCCAATGACAGATAGAAGAGACTGCAGGGCTCAGCAACAGGCCGAAAAATTCAAAAGACTAGCAGACCACCCAATGGGCCATAGAATAAATGCTCTTAGAAGGCAAAGACTCAAACGAAGTAATTTTGTAGAATCAACCAAACCACAAATGAGAGCAGTATCCATAGATGAAATATCCACTGTTAAACCCATCTACACTGCACACAATCTTCCAGTTTGGAAACAAAATCGTTTCCCTAAAATGATAGAAAACATTCCTGGAATTGAAAGTAAAAAGAGCTAAACTGTAACAGATAGAAAATCCATAGCGACAAAATACATAGAGAAACATAATCCACGCAACACCTGGACCCATGCATACACAGATGGGGGATCAGCAACAAATGCAACAGAAAATGGAGGTGGGTGTGTCTTTCTGACCTTAAGCACTGGTGAAGAAAAAAGGCTGTCAGTGGCGACAGGACGATTCTCCAGCAACTTCAGAGCAGAGGCAGAGGCCTTGAAAACTGCAGCAGAGGTTATATTGACAAGAAACGGCAGAGAGACAAATTGCTTTCTTTACTGATGCACAGTCAGTAATTGCAACGTTAAAAACCCAAAATAATACAGACCTGGATGATCTCAGAGTAGTGCTCCACAAACTTTGTCAACGATTCAAAAGTGTTGTGATCCAATGGATCCCATCTCATTGTAACATCGCCGGCAATGAAGAGGCTGACAGAATGGCAAAAGAAGGTTCACATCTACCTTAGCCTGATGCAAGCATAACTTTTGAGGAGGCAAAGAGTTTTATCAGAATCAGTTACAGAAACAAATGGAATGTATAACATCCAGGGCACACACAGAATGATGCTTACTACCAGCTCCACAGAAGAGAACAAGTGGTAATCTTCAGACTCCGCACTGGCTACAACAGATCGAGATACCATCTATTCAACAAGCTAAAGATAGGAACTACCGATCAGTGTAACTGTGGCACTGATAAAATGACTGCTGAACATCTGCTTCAAAGTTGCCCCTTATATGTGGTACAGAGAAAGTGCATATGGCCGACGCCAGCTCCTTTCGTGGAAAAGCTTTACGGGGATTCAAATAGCCTCAAACTGACTACTGCTTTCTTTGAGAACATTCAAGTGGACGTCTGAGAGTGTACGAAGAAGAAGAAGATACTCTTGAGTTTTGGTACTGTTGGACCACTACTGCAAAGCAGGGGAGGCAATCCGTGACAGTAATCTGATCTATTCTGTATAATAGAGGGATAACAGAGGTGATTGCGTCATTAATTAAGCTGGATCGCCCTAGGTACATTTTCAGTGTTACGTGTTGTAAATCGCGCTAATGACCCCTGTCTAGGAAGCACTATTTTTGTGCTGCCTAGTTAGTAGGGAAAATAGTGCGATTCGCTTCCGTAGCTAGGCAATTGTGCTGTTCGGAAGGTCCTGGGTTCAATTCTGCGGGAAACCACTCGCTTCTGTTGTTTTTCTGTTATCTAGTGTTCCACTTCTATATTTCTCACGAGTACCTGAAACATACCTTTATGGGTGTAACATTTATTTATTTATTGTTTAAAGGCCTTGAGTTTCCCCTCTTTATTTGTTTAAATGGAACCAACTTGGGAAGGTCTTTGTATTCAGTCTTGCAGCTTTCAGTGTGGATGGAGAAAAATCAACGGGCCCAAAAGCTTCTTGTGCTTTTGTAGCTGATGTAAAGAAGCGATTCTGTTGGTGCAGTTGCCGTGTATCGGCATGTTGTTGAGGTATTTGTGAATCTTTGTTGACCTGGAAGGGATCAATCTGCAATGGTTCCGTTGAGGATAAAAAGCTGTAGCAGCCGGGCGGATTAATGGACTATTTGCAACCGAAGTGTCTGACTACTTCCCGGGAGGACATCCTGCTTGTTAGCATTCCTAAATAGCTCGTTCTCTTTCTGTAGTGCTTAGTCCAGGCATGAATCCATGACATGTTTGTTGGTGTGGAATGAAACACAAACCTGTTTCAGTCCGCATTTCTTTATTCTCAACTTTGCCTGTCAGATAATTCACGTTTTTAATCCAGCATTTTTAAAGATCTCATAAACCATGGTTGACATATTGCATGTGATACTCCGGCAACCAACCGTGCTCGGAACCAGGTCCGGATTAAGCCAAGAAGGGCCTCTAGGCTTTTTGGTGTTTGGGCCCCCTTCACCTAATAGATAATTTTAATATTTATTTCCAATCCCTTAGCATGGTGATGGTATACACTAGTATTATTAAAGACTGGTATGTTAGTTTGTTAGCATTGCTTATCTATTTTATTAGTAATTATTTTTTATTAAAATTTTATTAGTATTATTTTTATTATTAATAAGGTAAACACAATAAACACATTTTATTGAAACATTATCTTTCTTTCAACAATTTCTTCAATAACTGGCACAAAAATCAGTTTTTTTTAAAGAATAGAAGATTCAATGAGCATCAACGTCAAATTTTTCACTTTATCATCTTTCATAGTAGATCGTAGATAGCTTTTAACCCGGGGTGCATTTTGTCTTTATTTTGTTTTTGTTTTTACTGTCTTTTACAGAACGTTATGAATGCGATTGCAAAGCGTAAACATTTTATTTGGGTACATAAATCTATGCATTTTATGTATCTATACTAGCTATAACCCGTCAAACTTGGCGGGTTTTTAATTATAGTGTGCTGTTTCCGTTCCCGGATGAACAGATAGAAGTACATTCTTAGTGTTTTGGTTTCTTTCCAGTATACAGTGTAATCAAACTGTTCATGAACACCGTCATTTGAACGCTTTTCTTTGTTGATTGTAACTATTTTTGGGAGAGTATATATAATGGAAACAATACAATTTTTCAAAACGGTTGCATTCCTCAGCTGTGACCAACGTACACGCGGCAAGAATTATGTTATTTTAGATTCAATTTAAAAGTTCTTTGATGACAACATTTCATGTGAAAGTGCGTGGATTTGTTTTCAAAGAGTGTTCCCTGATACACTGGACAACAGCCAAAATGTATCCGAGACAAAAGTAGCTATTGCTAACTAATTTGGACATGCTGATCACGAATATGAACTTAAAAATTGCGAATTAGCTCTAGTTTTCAAGATCCGGGGGAGGGGGGGGAGGGTTAAAGATAGCTTTACAGCCTTTATTTTGGTTGTTTGGTTGTGAGATCGGTGACCAGGACCGGTATTGGGCCCCACATATATGTTGTCAATCCTGTGCAACGAATCTGCGCTGCTGGTTGAACAGAAAAGGACGATCGATGCGTTTTGCAGTTCCAACGGTGTGGAGGGAACCGACAAACCATCTTAATGATTGTTACTTTTGCATGACTCCTCCAACTGGACATGGTATTTCTAAGAAGAAAAAGCGGCCTGTGGCCTATCCGAATATTCCCTCTGCTATGCGGCCAGTGCCTCACGGGGAAGGACTTCCTGTTCCTGACCCACCAGAATCTTATACTCTGGATGATGAAGAAGATAATAAGGCCTGGGGACATCCGTCACCCGTGAAAGCATCTACATCAAAAGATCCTGGTTTCGTGCCTATTGAAGAGTCTGTACAGCCACATACAATTACCCAGAGTGAATTGAATGATCTAGTGAGAGATCTGGAATTGCCAAAAAATAAAGCAGAGCTGTTGGGGTCCAGACTGCAGCAATGGAATCTTCTAGAAGAGAATGTGCATGTGTCTGTGTTACGTGCTCGGCATAAAGGTCTGCTTCCATATTTCAAAATAACAGATAACCTCATTGCTTGCGTTGGTATACTGGGTCTGATGGCAGCACTGCACATCAACTACAAAGACGACGATTGGAGGCTGTTCATTGATTCGTCCAAGTTGAGCTTAAAAGCTGTGCTGCTCCATAATGGTAACATTTTACCACAAGATCTTGGTCCCTCCTCTTGTGGTAAAGTGGGATGTTATAAATATTTATAGGGGACTTAGTGTACTGACTGAGATCAGCTGTGAAGGTATCTGTATCTAATAGGTGTAGTGTTTTACAGATAACCTTACTTGCTACCACATTATACCTCAGTCAGAATTATTCTGGAATATTGTGATGGCTACGTTAAATGTCTAGGGTATGTATATGATGAAGTGTAAGTCACAACAACAACAGACAGATAAACAATTTAATTTATTCCACCACACTTGACAAAACTGTGACACTCACACACATTTAACATTCTATAAGACTATCTTAAATGAGTCACTGGTAAAGTTTCAAATATTTATGTATTAATTACTTTCACTACTATATATATCCTGATTCAACTACAAAGTGAACCAGGAATCACATTCAAATGTAATCACAATTTATATGTACACAATTTATAAATATGAACATTGTGGTGACATATTTTATTAATATTATCCTATGTGTGTCAGTGTGTAGTAGTACTATGAGGTAATACTGGTTTTGTTTTTCAAGCTATGTTGTTATTTGTCATCATGACTTCAAGTGTTTGTTTATCTGGGAAATAGTATGGGGAAAAAGTTCACAGTTCCTGTCAATTTAAACAAGGTATTGTCCCTCTTTTTTACTAAAATGTCAATTTTTGAGGGGACACATAATGTTGAGCTCCACTGGCCACAGAGGCTTAACTTTCGTGATGGCGGCAGGAAAAGACTCCTCTGCTCGATTGCTCCCCTGTGTTCTGGAGACACCTCACTAGTCGCTATCTGGACCCAGGAGTATGCTGTCAGCTTCCAGATTCAGCAAAGCTCAGACCAGGTGCTGCTCAATAACTTTAGGACCACAGTCCCTGAAACAAGAAGGTTGTACCTCCTACTTCATAACTAATTTATAATCTATTTCTAGACTGAACACAATACATGACAAACACTGAGTTCAGAGCGGTAGGCCAACTGCCAGCTTCATCTGAAATAATTTACATCAGTATACTCCTCCCTAATGGTCACTACGCCTCTGCAATTCCAGCATTAGTTCTTCTAGTGAATAAGATAGGTGTCAGTGTACTGTTTGGCCATTCCATGCAGTTTTACTTTTCTCCGACACCTTCTGTTCAGGTTGGAGCACTATATAGGCCTTGCCTCATGTTCGCTACTGAACCACAGACATATACAGACATAAATTATCAATTTACATTCAATTTTCATTAAAAAGATATTGAATATATCAAGCTTACCACAATTCATGGAATAATACACAGTTACGTTGACTGGCAATGAATATAGCACAATTTCGATCTGCCAATGTCCCAGTCTTTTATTTAGAAAAATATGCACTGGCGCTCAACGCACTGGTTCTTTAGTAAGTTTATTTGAAAATGTGGTGCTAAACTGACGCTTCTAATTGCCTATATTGGCGGGTCTAACCAATCGAGCCATGTTTACACAGCTTTTCAAAAAAGTACCTCTACTACTGTTTCCCCTAACAACAAAGAAGTAGTATTTATAGTCCGACTAATCGTGTTTAGCCTTACATTTACTTTCCGCCAATCAAATAGGAGGTAACATGTTGGCCTATTTCCCGTACAATGGTGGTGTCAAAATCTGCCACTGAGCGATTCTGATTTTGGTGTTGTCTGACACCCTCACTATTTCTTTTGGCTATAATTTGTTAATTCCTAGACTATTTGCGTAACGTTTAACATATTCTTTGTCAGCAAGTCCTAAGGAACCCAAATATACAAATTTAAAGGAGCTAAGTGGCTGCGTTCAAAATATGCATTTTCTTCTAGGATAGTCGTGCTGTTGCCACCTCCTCACTTCCAAACTTTATGGTGTCTGGTGTACTGTCATACTAATGTCAGGATTTCAGACATAAAACAGTAGAATGTCATGTTTCCTAATAAGCGTTTTGTAAGTTTTTTAAACCTAACTCTCGTATGGGTAGTGTTTTTTATCACTGTCGATTAGAAAAAAGCTAGTGCTTGTGGCCTTACACGCGTGATGGTAGTAATTGTATAGCGAGACGCGTGTTTAGTGTTGTATGCGTCCCGGCTTTCAGCCCTCCCTTTCTTTCTATCCTAAGTCCATCTGTCTTTCGTTTATGGTAACGTAGTGTATAAAATGACATGAATGGAATATTATATATAGGTCAGCTTGCGTATCTCAAGGTTTTTCTTAGAAAGGTAGTACACGTTTTATCGTAGAAAGCGTGTATGCTGCAGTAGGCTTTTACTATCAACGTGAAACGTTACAATTTGCAGACGAAGTAGAAAACAAGGGGGATTTCGAGTACAGTCATGGTGACAGCACTGTTCTTTACCATTCTTCTTTCCTTTTATTGAAGTTATTTGTTAGGCTTTACATTTACTTTTTAATTTATATATGTGGATTAGAATTTCACACGACAAATTCTCCCCACTTGAAACAGACGTTATATGTCAGTCTATAATTCTATATACACATAGAGAAATGTATTATTATTCCTGGGGCTTAGGGTGATTCTCATCACACGGATGGCGGCTTAAAAAATCCGCTCCCAGATTTGTTTTTCCACTTATATACTCTATGCTAAACTCATATGGTTGCATCAGTAATGACCAACGGAGTAATCTAGAATTTTCATGTCTAGCTTGCGCTAGAAACGACAAGGGTTTGTGATCCGTTTGCAACTTAAATGCCTTACCATACAGATAAATATTGAATTTCTTTATCGCCCATATTACTGCAAGACATTCCTTTTCGCTAGTTGAGTAATTGGTTTCAGCTTTATTCAACTTTCTGCTAGCATATGCCACTGGGCTTAATTCCCCATCCAATGCATCTGATTTCTGTAGCAGAGTCGCACCTAACCCAATATTACTGGCATCCGTCCTTACTATGAATTCTTGACTTAAGTCAGGTAATTTCAAAATAGGTTTACTTGTGAGCTTTTTCTTCAATTCTTGGTAAGCCATTTCACATTGAGGTGTCCATGTAATTCGATCTGGATTTCCCTTACGTGTCAAATCAGTTAACGGTGCACATATGGAATTAAAGTTTTTGATATAATTTTGGTAGAAACCACATAATGAGACAAAGGATCTCACGTCTTTCTTGGTTTGTGGTCTCGGGGCTTTCTTTAGTTTCTCTAAATTCTTTGGGTCAGGGGTCATGTTTCCCTGATAAACTGTGTGTTCCAAGAATTCTAATTCTTTACATCCAACGCAACATTTGGTTGGTCGGGCTGTTAAATTCGCTTTCCTAAGTCGATTAAACAGCATGTTCAGAGAGTCAATGTGTTCCTCAAATGTTTCTGTTGCTATAAGGATATCATCCATGAAATTTGTGATACATGGATTATTCAGAGGGTCCAATAATTTTCTCATCATTCTAGAGAAGACACTAGGTGCATTCTTCAATCCAAATGGCAATCTGTTAAACTCATAGTGTCCTTCTGAGGTACTAAAAGCTAGGTATGGTCTAACCTCAGGCTTTACTGGAATCTGATAGTATCCTTTACTCAGGTCCACTTTCGAGAAATATTTAGCTTTATTTAGCCTGGCAAACAACTGATTTGTATCCGGCAATGGATCCACCTGTCCTTCTGTAATAGCATTCAGTCTCCTGTAATCTATACAGAGTCTATGTTCTCCAGAGGGTTTCCTTAAAAGTACAACACTGGAACTATACGAAGATTCACTGTGTGAAATAATTCCTTCCTTCAACAAATAGTCTATCTCTTCCTTCAAAGCTTTCTCCTTAGCAAAAGGAATCGAATATGGTTTCATACAGACAGGTGTGGGGTCTATCAGTTTCATATCATATTCCAATAGGTTTGTATGCCCTGGTCGGTCCGTTAACACCTCTGTATGATTATCTAGAACCTGTTGCACTCTCTCTTTCTGAGTTTTCGTTAAATGTGTACTGATTTTCACCTGTGCCGCTGTCTCACAGGGGTGTAATGGATATTCAAATGATGAAAGTGGTTCCTTTTTCATCTCCATTGCAATGGACAAGGTCAACAAGTGTGTCTCTTCCTGATGTTCTCTTTCCAAATATTTCTTCAGGAGATTCACATGATAGATTTTTTCTTTCCCCTTCTTATCTATCTTATAATTGGTTCTAGACACCTTCTCTAGAACTGTATATGGACCTTGCCATCCAATTTGTAACTTATTCTGACTACCGGGCAGAAGAAGCAGTACCTTCTCTCCCACAGCCAAATCTCTGTCTTTAGCTTTCCTGTTATAATAGGCAGCATGTTTCTTCCTGGCTTGTTTCAAATTTTCATTGGCAAGTTTCCAGCCAGTTTTTAAACGAGTGGTCAGCTCATTCACATATTGGTATGAGGATGTAATATTTTCCTCTGCCTTTTCATCAGTCCACGTTCTTAACAGAGTTACATATGGACCTTTAATTTTGTGGACCTATTTGTCCATGCACCGGTATGGTCTCTTCCACTCGAAGCTCTATAGTGATGATTTTTCTTCCCAGAATTTTCATTCACAAAACGACCGCTACCAATTTTTCTCTTGGGGCTTTCTCCCCACTTAAAATTCTTGATGAGAGATTTCCTCTCTACATCCTCTTCCTCCAGTTTGTTTAAGCCCGATTGAGGGATTTTCGGCTTATCCTGGGGTAAGACATCTTTTTGCACTCTCCGCATAGTGGCCATTGTAAAACAGTTAATTGAAGCTTGTCCGTGAAAAGGGGCTTCCCATTCCCTTTGGCCCACTTTATCAAATTTATTTCTCTTTTTATTTTCAGGCCTAAGTTTGCCCTTTGGCGTGTCCAGGTCCTGATCAATGTTCCCACTTGTGGGTGTTCCCTCATGTGCTATGCTACACCTTTCTACAAAATTCTCAATGTCCCATCTTGCCTTGGGCCAATAATAATTGTGAGCAACCTTTGGGATGATGGTACCAATTTTCTCATGGTCCCCATCTTGTTTCACATGTAGGCTCCTTATTAAGTCTGCCCTATATCTCTTTGGAAGAACCAACTGTCCGTGACCATGGGATCTAGTTCCGGCCTTCCTGTAAATCAACTTGTTTTTCATGTAAAAATCTCCCTTGCCTGGAGTTGTATGACAAGTTGACAATTTCCTGAAACAAGGCTTGAGGGTCTTATCCCCAGCCTGCGCCTTCCTCATCTCTTCTGGAGTGGTATCTAACATAATATCCTCCTCCTTTCTTGAGGTCGACCTGACCTGAAGGGTGGCCATAACTATAGGGTTCCTTCTGCAACGGTCAGTGTCATGATTGTTCATCTTACAATTTTTACACCACCTTTTCCCTTGGTTGAAAGATTTTCTTTCATCATATTTCCTTTCATCGAATTGTGGGGTTTTATTTTTATTGTCATACCGTGGCCTATCAAATTGGTGCTTACCTTTGTTTTGAACTCTAGGATCAAATTTATTAAAGTTCTGTGGTGCCCTAAAATTTTCCACCTGTTTCTTTTTAATACCTGATACCTCTGTTTGAGCCGCTTGATACCTTTCTGCAACATTTAGCAACTCACCCAGCCTCTCTGCACCTTGTTCCATGAGAAACTTTCTCAGGTCTGGAGCCATGGACTCTCTTAATTGTTCTATAAGGACCATTTCCTTAAGATCTTGGGTTTTCCCCAGAGAAGTCCATTTCTCCAAGTATGTCTCTAACCGTGCAGAGAACTGGTGATAGGTTTCACCTGACAGTAGTTTAGCATTCCTAATTTTTTCCTATAAAATTCTGCGTTCTTTTCACATCTTAACAAAAGAGCCTGCTTTAGCATGTCATAATTTTCTTGATCACCTCTGCTCATTTTGGCAAAAACTTCATAAGCTGCCCCACGAAGCCCTTGAGATAACTTTAAGCTCCACCTTTCTCTCTCTAACCCATATGTGGTAGCTAATACTTCATATCTATTTAGATAGCTCTCAATATCATCGTCTTTCTCAACAAAATGATCTAAATGAAAATTCATAGCTGAGGTTGAGGCTCCCTGGCTAGCAGTGGCATCAGAGGTAAAGGGACTGGCACCATTTTCAGGAGCATGGCCTTGAAACTCAAACTCCCTTAGTCGTAACTCATGTTCCCTTTGTAATCTCTTCTCCTCCTTTTCTGCTTCCCTCTCTGCAGCTAATCGCTTGTCTTCCCTTTCTGCAGCTAATTTCTTCTCTTCTCTTTCTGCAGCTAATTTCTTCTCTTCTCTTTCTGCAGCCTGTCTTCTTTCCTCGGCTTCCAATGCTTTAGCCTCTTTGTCAGCCTCAATCTGCAACCTCTTAGCCTCAGCCTCAATTTGCAACCTCTTAGTCTCAGCCTCTAACTTTCTTTCGGCCTCTTTTTCTAATCTTCTTTCTTTCCGTTCAATATATTTGTCACATTCAGCAGTGACATAAGCAATCATAATTTGCCCGTCCATTCCTAACTCTTTCGCAGTCTGTACAGCAGCAGATCGAAATTTGGCCAGGTCCGCCATTTTTTAACAGGTAAATTTATATAATGTCTAACTAAACAATACAATCTGATATTACTTATCCAAAGACACCACAGGCACTGAGAGCTCAACGTTATTTATTTTCACCCAAGGATACTTTTTTTATTTCTATTATTCCCTGAAGTGAATTACCCCCAATATTTTTAATAGGGAAAGATTCAAAATCCCGGGAGCGAGACCCCAATATATGTGATAAAGTGGGATGTTATAAATATTTATAGGGGACTTAGTGTACTGACTGAGATCAGCGGTGAAGGTATCTGTATCTAATAGGTGTAGTGTTTTACAGATAACCTTACTTGCTACCACATTATACCTCAGTCAGAATTATTCTGGAATATTGTGATGGCTACGTTAAATGTCTAGGGTATGTATATGATGAAGTGTAAGTCACAACAACAACAGACAGATAAACAATTTAATTTATTCCACCACACTTGACAACACTGTGACACTCACACACATTTAACATTCTATAAGACTATCTTAAATGAGTCACTGGTAAAGTTTCAAATATTTATGTATTAATTACTTTCACTACTATATATATCCTGATTCAACTACAAAGTGAACCAGGAATCACATTCAAATGTAATCACAATTTATATGTACAGAATTTATAAATATGAACATTGTAGTGAAATATTTTATTAATATTATCCTATGTGTGTCAGTGTGTAGTAGTACTATGAGGTAATACTGGTTTTGTTTTTCAAGCTATGTTGTTATTTGTCATCATGACTTCAAGTGTTTGTTTATCTGGGAAATAGTATGGGGAAAAAGTTCACAGTTCCTGTCAATTTAAACAAGGTATTGTCCCTCTTTTTTACTAAAATGTCAATTTTTGAGGGGACACATAATGTTGAGCTCCACTGGCCACAGAGGCTTAACTTTCGTGATGGCGGCAGGAAAAGACTCCTCTGCTCGATTGCTCCCCTGTGTTCTGGAGACACCTCACTAGTCGCTATCTGGACCCAGGAGTATGCTGTCAGCCTCCAGATTCAGCAAAGCTCAGACCAGGTGCTGCTCAATAACTTTAGGACCACAGTCCCTGAAACAAGAAGGTTGTACCTCCTACTTCATAACTAATTTATAATCTATTTCTAGACTGAACACAATATATGACAAACACTGAGTTCAGAGCGGTAGGCCAACTGTCAGCTTCATCTGAAATAATTTACACCAGTATACTCCTCCCTAATGGTCACTACGCCTCTGCAATTCCAGCATTAGTTCTTCTAGTGAGTAAGATAGGTGTCAGTGTACTGTTTGGCCATTCCATGCAGTTTTACTTTTCTCCGACACCTTCTGTTCAGGTTGGAGCACTATATAGGCCTTGCCTCATGTTCGCTACTGAACCACACACACATATACAGACATAAATTATCAATTTACATTCAATTTTCATTAAAAAGATATTGAATATATCAAGCTTACCACAATTCATGGAATAATACACAGTTACGTTGACTGGCAATGAATATAGCACAATTTCGATCTGCCGATGTCCCAGGCTTTTATTTAGAAAAATATGCACAGGCGCTCAACGCACTGGTTCTTTAGTAAGTTTATTTGAAAATGTGGTGCTAAACTGACGCTTCTAATTGCCTATATTGGCGGGTCTAACCAATCGAGCCATGTTTACACAGCTTTTCAAAAAAGTACCTCTACTACTGTTTCCCCTAACAACAAAGAAGTAGTATTTATAGTCCGACTAATCGTGTTTAGCCTTACATTTACTTTCCGCCAATCAAATAGGAGGTAACATGTTGGCCTATTTCCCGTACAATGGTGGTGTCAAAATCTGCCACTGAGCGATTCTGATTTTGGTGTTGTCTGACACCCTCACTATTTCTTTTGGCTATAATTTGTTAATTCCTAGACTATTTGCGTAACGTTTAACATATTCTTTGTCAGCAAGTCCTAAGGAACCCAAATATACAAATTTAAAGGAGCTAAGTGGCTGCGTTCAAAATATGCATTTTCTTCTAGGATAGTCGTGCTGTTGCCACCTCCTCACTTCCAAACTTTATGGTGTCTGGTGTACTGTCATACTAATGTCAGGATTTCAGACATAAAACAGTAGAATGTCATGTTTCCTAATAAGCGTTTTGTAAGTTTTTTAAACCTAACTCTCGTATGGGTAGTGTTTTTTATCACTGTCGATTAGAAAAAAAGCTAGTGCTTGTGGCCTTACACGCGTAATGGTAGTAATTGTATAGCGAGACGCGTGTTTAGTGTTGTATGCGTCCCGGCTTTCAGCCCTCCCTTTCTTTCTATCCTAAGTCCATCTGTCTTTCGTTTATGGTAACGTAGTGTATAAAATGACATGAATGGAATATTAAATATAGGTCAGCTTGCGTATCTCAAGGTTTTTCTTAGAAAGGTAGTACACGTTTTATCGTAGAAAGCGTGTATGCTGCAGTAGGCTTTTACTATCAACGTGAAACGTTACAATTTGCAGACGAAGTAGAAAACAAGGGGGATTTCGAGTACAGTCATGGTGACAGCACTGTTCTTTACCATTCTTCTTTCCTTTTATTAAAGTTATTTGTTAGGCTTTACATTTACTTTTTAATTTATATATGTGGATTAGAATTTCACACGACACCTCTCCACATCAAACTTGGACTAATTACGAATTTTGTAAAGGCCATGGATCGAAATGGGGCAGGATTTTTATACCTTCGTGATAAATTTCCCAGACTTAGTGAGGCCAAAATCAAGAAAGGTGTATTTGTCGGTTCACAGATACGTCAGCTCGTAAAAGATCAGCGTTTTGATGATATCCTCAAAGGTGATGAAAAGTTAGCTTGGAATGCTTTCCAGCAATTGGCCACAATCTTTCTAGGAAACAATAAAGCTGACAATTACCAGGAGCTTGTAGAAGCCCTCTTGCAGCGCTACGAGAGACTAGGGTGCAACTTGTCTTTGAAATAACACTTTTTACCATCTCATCTGGATTTCTTCCCTGCTAACTGCGGTGATGTCAGTGACGAGCATGGGGAACGATTTCATCAGGACATTACTACCATTGAAAAAAGGTACCAAGGGAAATGGAATGCAGCAATGCTAGCAGACTATTGTTGGAACCTTGTGAGAGATGCTCCAGAAACTCATTACAAGCGACAGGCAAAAAGGCGTCGCTATGAATCATTTCCGCTATGAGCATTATTATCATATGGTATTGTTGCGGACAGTTTCGCCGAGTTTAGAGTCTGTTAAATGTACCTGTTTAAGTTTGGAGACATTATTTGTTAAGATTCTTGATCAAAGGGGAGTTACTCATTTTTTACATGGGTTGAAGTCAACGGTGTTTGTTATCCCACTTGTCTTTTACTTGGCGGTCTAATTTAAGAACCCATGTCTTGTTACATGACCATATATGGCTTGAATGGTCAGCCTTTCCTGGAATGTTTCAGATCACCCCACCTGAGCCTAACTCAGGGGTCTTGCGTCACACGACGCATGCGCAAGTTTTTGTGGCGCGTTAAGGAAGTCTGTTTGTTAAAGGGACGAGCTGTGGTTTTCAAACGGTCAAGACGTTTTGGCGTATTCGGGTTCTTGGTGTTTTTGTGCTTTCTGAGGACATTTGTGGTGTGTGTTAGCTTAGCTTTTAGCTTAGCTAACTTGTGACTTTGCTTTTGTTTCCATTTGGTGTCAGCACCAGGAAGGAAAAATAATATAAAGAATGTCTGCACCTATTGTGCCAGTCATCCTAATAAATGCAGAAGAAGATTTGGAAGGAGGTGCCCTCCATAAACAGGGGACATTGATTATAACTGTTACTGGCCCACAGGCCAATAGGGCATCCTACTCGTTGATAGCGAGTATTCTTGCAGGGCCTGCAGGAGTAGGACTGAGTGGTATTGCCACACTATAATGTTTTTCTGGGCCTTTTAGGTGGTACGCCACATTAACTGCAGCAGCGCAGGTTAAACACTATCAAAGCCTACATGGCAAAAGGCTGGAGTGGTCTAATCCACAGATGTTCGTACACATTGAGCACCTAGACAAGGAGACGTCCAAAGGTATCCTGCACTGGATACCACCTACAATGAAGGCAGAGGCGGTACAGAGGATTGCTGCGGAGGAAGTGTCTGGAGTCAAGAATGCCGAAGTCAGTAGGATCAAGACGGCATATGATAAATGGAATTTCTCCTACAGACCATCCAAACATCAGGTACCGCACTTTGTTCATTTGAAGATGGCAGAAGAACGAATACAACGAGTATGGGTGTTCCTGCCCGGGCGCAAAATCCAATGCGCAATATGTGGGCTCGATACGCACTGAGTCAGCCAGTTCCCAAGTAAAACAGACCAGAGAGGAAGAAGCAGTGAAAAACAAGACACCGGCAGAACAAAACAGGACAAGTGAGTCCCCTGCCCCAGAGAGCCCTGAATCTGAATCTGATGAGAACAAAGAAGGTGATTTTACAGAGGTGCTCTCTAAAAAAATGAGAAAAACAGAAAGAGATTACTATTACAGGCAACAAGGCCTGTAAAGTCGAAGGAGGTGAGGCTAAACGGAAACAGGTCGCCGAGCAAACACTCCCCCAGTAAAAAGGACTTGCCTCTATCGCCTAGGGCGTCTACATCAGAACCCTCCCCCAGGAGCGTGTCAACACCGGTAATCGACGAGCCGAAGCGGACTGTGTTTCAACCTGATGAATCTAGCCAGTCTCCAGAAGAGTCAACACAAGTAGAAGACAAATTGTACCCCAGTTGGGCGACCGCGGCAGAAGATGAGGCCACGGACGCCCTGATGTCGCATGCAAGCCTGTTTATTGACGGGCAACCCTACGAAGACTTAAGTGAATGAGCTTACTGCTACGAGTTCCTCTTCCCTGCACTGGAGCCCAGTGCAAACAGAAACTGTCCAGCTTTAGGCAAGTGATGTGTGGGCGTTACAGAAACCTGATGACGAACGGTGCATGTGTGCATCCCGAGGTTATCCCTTTCTGTGAACTTGCCGAAAAGATGGACACCATTCTACCAGTGCGCGGGAAGATGTGCCCCCTGCAGTCGACTCATGTGGAACTTTTTAAAATAATAATAAAAATAAAAGTAATGTATTTTAATTTAGTAAAAAGTGACAACCCCTATAGCTTAGGAGTGTTCTCATATTGTGTTTTAAGAGTTGTTTTAGATGTAAATAGTTCTTTTGCTGTTTTGTGCTTACACACAAACACACACCGTACACACCCTTAAATGCGCACAGGTATAATTAGACAGCCAACCCTCCCCCCCTCCCCTCCCGTGGCGGGAGGGTCTGACAGCGCGGCTTTGCCCGCGCCTAGCCCAAATTATCAGGGCGGAATGACGAATAGCCAGCCCCCAGTCACTATTTCGTCGAGCAGTCAAATTGCGGCAAGTGGTCAGCCCTTAAGCACCGCTTTGTCGAGCAATTTAAACACGAATTTATCGAGTGGCTTAGTTATGACAGAAAACGGTCAGCCCACAGTTACCGCTCTGTCGAGTAGGCTATGTGTAACAAATGACCAGCCTACCACTTTGCCAGGTATATCTATTATAACAGGTGACAAATCATTAGCTAGCACTTTGTTGTGTAGTTCAGATATGACAGGTGGCCCGCCCACAGTCCCCACTTCGTCTAGTAGTCTAGGTATGACAAGCGGCCTGCACTCAGTCCCCGCTTCGTCGAATAGTTTAGATACGGCAAGTGACCACTCTGCCACTTTGCCAAGTAGACAGTTTGCAACAGGTGGCCAACCCTCAGATACCACTTTGTCAAGCAGCCTAGTTGTTATATCCCTCAATATCAATGGTTTGAGGAATAAACTAGAGCATATTATCAAACTGATTAAAAAAGATAAACCGGATTTCTTGTTTTTGCAACAGACCGGGATTACTTCTGATTATTATGCCAGTCTGATTGTAACTAAATTAGGACTTAAACATGGCTGGTTCGCCCTAGGCACCTGTCATAGTGGTGCTGCCATCCTTCAAATTAACGAAGATTGGGAAGCAGTACATTATAGAACAGACAATGGTGGCAGAACTGTCATTATACAAATAAAAAACAAACACAACAAACGTGACACGCACACACTCATCAATATTTACGCACCAGCGACGAAAATTGACCGACATAGGTTTTATGACGGATTACACGACATCCTAACGGAACATTATAAAGGGACTAAGAAAATTTTAGGGGGGGGGACTTTAATTGTGTCCTGTCTGACCTTGACCGGTCTAGAGGCTTCACGAGAGCACAGACACGAGAAACGTGTTCACTTGTACGACGGGTTCAGGCTATGTTAGACGAACACGACCTTTCAGACGCATACAGGAAAATAGAACCCAACAAACAAACCTTTACATATTATGACAAGACAAACCCATATCTCAGACTAGCCTCAAGACTAGATAGAATTTATACCACTAGTAACTACAATATACACAAAACATACCACATAAAAACACTCTTAAATTTACAGACCACCATGCAGTCTACATTTCTTTAAGCACGGGACACATGCATAAACAAGTAAAGAGATCCCCACACTGGAAATTTAACAACAATCTACTTAAAAACACTTACTACACAGAGCAAATAACACAACTAATACAAGGTTACGCACAGGACATTCCCAATAATAACATCGCACAATATTGGGATATGTTAAAAAACACAATAAGAGATAGGACACATATTTTGGCCAAACCTTTACATAGGAAATTTAAAAAAGAAGAGGAGACTTTAGAAGAAGCAATTAGTTTAACTAAAAGTTTAGACAACACGAACCCTTACATTCACACTTTAGAAGAACAGTTAGATCAGTATAGGCAGTATACCTACCAGGGAGCATTACTTAGAACAAAACTAAACACGATAACGCAAGAAATCCCTAGTAGGCAATATTTAGCAATAGAACAGAATGTACAACGCAGTAGACAAATACATGAGATAATAGATATAAACGGACAACAGCAAACAGACAACACCAGCATTAGTCACGCTTTCTTTGAATATTATAAACAATTATATACTAAAGAAGGAACTGACGCAAACATACAAGATAAGTTTTTACAATACACAAAGGTTTTAAGTGAAGAGGAAAGTGAGAAGCTAGACCAGCCTTTAACTTTAGACAATTTACAAGAGGCCCTTAGTATCTTTCAAAAAGATAAAGCTCCCGGGCCAGATGGTTTAACTGCAGAATTTTACAGGGCTTTCTTCCCCTGTTTAGGCCCCATCCTAATTAGAACATTTGAAGAAGCATTTCAAAAAGGGGAACTCCCGAAAAGCTTAAATCAATCTTATATTACTTTAATACCCAAAAACAGCAATGACAAGAAGTCAATTAAAAATTTTAGACCCATTTCCCTTTTAAACACCGATTACAAAATTCTAGCCAAAGCACTTAATCTGAAGCTTAAACCACATATGCATAACATAATACATGAAGACCAACAGTGCAGTGTACAAGGTAGAAACATTTGTAGACACACACATTTCATAAGAGATTTAATCACATACACACATGACAGGCAGTGCCAGAGCGCCATATTATCTTTAGACCAGGAAAAGGCATTTGATAGAGTATCACATGCCTTTCTACATAAAAGTCTTAAAGCAAATAATATAGGGGAATACTTTAGAACATGGATTAAAATTCTATATAAAAAACCTGAAAGTAAAATATTGGTTAATCACAGCTTAACCAAATCCTTCAAATTAACGAGATCTGCCAGGCAGGGCTGTCCTTTATCGCCCTTGTTATATGTAATAACATTAGAACCAGTTTTGGAAAGAATAAGACAAGATACAAATATCACGGGAACTTTCGTTCCCGGTACAGGGGAAAAGAAGTTGGTGGCCTACGCTGATGATACGATATTCTTTCCAACAACAAAGAATTCTATAAAAAATATATTAGAGGTTTTTACAGAGTTTGGATACGCTAGCGAATTCAAACTGAATATTCAAAAATCTAGTATAATGGGAATAGGTAGATGGGGCAATAGATCAGATTTCCCATTCCAATTAACACAAGTGAATAAAATCAAAATTTATGGGATTAACTATTCTTTCAATCCGCAGGACCCCAATAAAGAAACATGGACTAAATTGTTAGGGAAAATTCAAAGTATGCTTGAAACTTATAAATACAAAACGGCCACCATTTTCGGAAGAAGCATTATAGTTAATTGTTTTATTATGCCAAAACTAATTTATATAGCAAACATACAGATCATACCTAAAAAGATTGTAACAGAAATAAATAAACTAATTAGGGCCTTCATTTTTAAGAACATTTGGTACAGTATAAAACACACAACTCTAATACAACCTAAAAACAAAGGGAGGATAGCCTTACAAGATGTAGACACCAAAATTAAAACGTTAAGAATTAAATACATAGGGGAAGTTACAAAAAGCCCGGTCTATACCCACTGGCACCTTATTATATTGGTTTAAGATTAGAAAATATTTGTAAACCAAACAATAACCAACCACACTTTTTTGGTACACCGCCACCCTTTTATGCAATATGTCTGCAAAATTTAGAAGGGAACAAACATTTAATAAAACAGGACACCAAACTTATATAAAAACTTCTAGTTGCAGCACAAGAAACACCTCTGAACACACGAAGAGGGTACAACCTTTTTATAACCGACTAAACACAGAGTTTCACAAACATTCATGCAATAGACATCAAACCACAAGCAAAAGAAGTCACTTTCAGACTACTACACAGTTCAACACCGATTGCTAACAAATCATTAACAAAGGCAAACAGATTAGCACCAACATGTAAACTATGCAGTGACAACATTATAGAGACAGAAGACCACTTGTTTTACACATGTAAGACAGTGGTCCCTACTCTAAACAAACTAAGAACACAAATAATATCCAAGACACAGCATTCACTCGCCATGTACCGAGCGGTCATGTTTAATACATTACCACAGATGTCGAGACTGACATAACTTAAATTACTGACTTTACTAGCTGACTTTAGATATCTTGTATGGACATGTAGGAATAGGGCTGTTTATGACGGTAGACATTATGACAGTAGAATTTTTACACAAATATATGAACACCTAACACAAAACATAGCAGAACAGATTTAAAACTTTCTTGTTGTTTAAACCTTTATTGACCTTTCGGTCGTCATGCAAAGCAAGGTAGCTTTGTTTGTAAATACTTCACATCATATAATGTTAATATCCTTGTACCATCCTTGGTTGTATTATCATTTCTTTAGTACATCCATCTCCTCATGGTTGAAATTCTTCTAGTTGTAATGCTATGATATTGTTTAGAATTCCTGATATCGCTTTATGAACAATGTACA
This sequence comes from Oreohelix idahoensis, assembly GCA_024509875.1. NCBI lineage: Eukaryota > Metazoa > Mollusca > Gastropoda > Stylommatophora > Oreohelicidae > Oreohelix > Oreohelix idahoensis. The sequence continues at coordinate 138,629 of JAMPIV010021086.1, forward strand.
ATTTTGACATCCTTTATGTGTGTGTGTGCTAGTGTAGGTGAGTGCGTATGTGGGTGTGTGGGAGTGTATGTGTGTGTGGGTGAGTGTGGGTGAGTGATACGTGTGTGCGGGCATGCGTGTGTGCGTAGGTATGGGTGGGTGTGTGTGTGTATATATATATATACATCGCCATAAATGCCCCTATTGTCACATTTGTACATCCTTTTTACCTTTATTGCCATGCTATTGTAACTTTGTGTTTTGATACAAATGTTGTTACAATCAGAACCCAATAAAGGTTTTTATTTAAAAAAAATAAAAATAAAAATAAAAAAATTGGCGTCTTCGATCTGGCTTTATGCCTGGGGAAGGAAAGTCCTCTGTGTGTGACCAAGATGTCTAAAGATTGTTTCCCCATGTTGTATTCTAAGCGCCTAGGAGGCGAGTGTGTTTTTCGGTGTTTATTCTGAAGAGATGTCAAGGTAAATTATCCTTCAAATCATTTTCCTCTATTGCCAGAATTATGAATAACATTTGTTACCAGCTTAGGGACTTTTCCCTGGGCGGGAAAGAGTCCATTGAGAATACTAGGATCTGAGCTCTCGAATTATGCTGACATTGTATGTGTCGGGTCTGTGAATGCCCAAAGAACTTTATATTATCTTGGACAAGGTCTGACGCACCTTGTTTGCTAAAGGTATACCACAGAGGCCATTGTATTTAGGGGCCCGCCATATTTCGCGGCTTGCTGTATACTAGAAAATGTATCTGACTTGCTAGTGTCAGAAGCGAGTTGGTTTAAACTCATATATTTGAAGACCCGCTGGCAATGCGGGGTATTTTGCTGTAGCTGAAGAAAGAGAGATAGTTGGAGGTCAGCATCATATATGCACAGCTTACTGATGAACTGTTGATGCAAACTGTACTGAACTGTTGTCATATTTACAATGTCCTGAGTTTTTTCAAATGACTGTCTATATCTTGATGTCGGCGTCCCTTGTAATCGTACTGCATTAAAGTGTTGAAAACGTCAGAGGTGTTACCAAGCTCCATGACTTTCTTCGTTGTGGTGCAAGAGTGTTTTGTCCAGTAGATGACTGTCTTCCACGAAACTTTACACACCCATTCGCATTCTTTGATGTCTACTCACGCACCACTACTGTAACACATCAACGCTTTGAATTCAAGACATGAATGTCATCCTTATGGCAGTCAATCAGGGCCTTCAATATTTATGATAGCCTATGTGGCGTTTACTGTTACAACGAATACTGGACGTTACATCTATGGTGGCCACAGAATCGACCTTTACATTTATGGTGAGCCAGCTTGATGGGGCTATTGTCGTGCTGATGTCAACTTAATGATAACTGAAAGTACCCGGCGCTGCCCGGTAGATTGTTGACATTTCAATATTTCCTGAGCCTGAATAGTTCAGAAGGTCATGTTCCTATACCATCGTTGTTGCTATAGTTCAGAAGGCCAAGCTCCGCTACCATCGTTGTCTCCGTTATTTTGAAGGTCAAGTTCCGGTACCATCATTGTTATTATTGTTCAGAAGCAAGTTCAGATGTACCCTTCAGCGTTGGATCTTCTGATCCTCAGAATGCTGACTATAGTGCTTCATCGTTGCTGTTATTGACGATAGGATTGTCATAAGATAAGTGGCCTGTTTGTTATTGTGAACTGTGCCTTTGTATTGTGTCTGAACTAAGCCTTCCCCATTTACACATCCTTTATATGCTATATGTTTATGTGTTATTTGTTTATATGTTACATGTTATTTATATGTTTATATTTCAGCGGGTTTTTGGTTGGGCGGTGTCTTGCGGTAGGATATCCCATTTAATCGAGGGCCTACTGTAAGCGTTCTGTAGGGACTTTTGCAAATTTCCCTCAGTGGAAATTGCTAGCGACATTTGTTGCTATTTTTGTTTAGTTGTGACGAGGTGTACTTTTCGTTGTTTTTGTCATATTTTTTTTGTTCTTTAGTTTTGATTTGATTTGTTTGTATTTGTCCACCTCCTCTTCCTTTTGTTTAGTTTTATACACCGTTATGTTTATACACTGTTGCGTCATTTGTTTTGTTTACTTTTCGCAGTTACCATTGCATCCTTTGTAACATTTTTTCTTTAGTTCCGCTTTATTGCTCATTTGATTTCTGCGAATGTTATCGTATTGTCCTTGATGCTTGTTCTTTGTTTATGTTATTCTCTGTTGTCATACGCTATATATATATATATATATATATATATATATATATATATATATATATATATATATACATATATATATATATATATATATATATATATATATATATATATATATATATATATATATATATATATATATATATATATATATATATATATATATATATTTAGTCATACACTATTAGTAGTATAGTGTACTTGGGATATAAAATTGATGGATGGTGTTATTATTGTAAAGGTGATTATACAAGTTCTTTATCAAAGACTTGTCTCCCACAGAGATTGGGATAAAGTGAGGTGATTATACAAGTTCTTTATTAAAGACTTGTTCCTTTGAGGTTGGAATAAAGTAATTTATTATTTCAGGTTACTGATCTCATGTTATTAGACATAATGTCTACACTACAGTACTTTATTGAGCAAAGGAAATCCCTCGGTAAGGCTGGTGCGAAATTGGAGGAATTCGCGACTACTGAATATGCCAAGGCACTGAAGTCGGAAGAAAAGAGACAGAAAATGGAAAATGAGCAAAAGAAAATAGAATCTGAGAATTTAAGATTGCAGATGCAGGCAGATGAAAGGAAATTCCAGATGGAAATGGAAAAACAAAAAAGAGAAGCTGAGGGAAAAAAAAATCCAACTACAAATGGAGAATAAAAATAAAAGGTTAGAAAGAGAAGCTGAGGAAAAAAAAATCCAACTACAAATGGAGAATGAAAATAAAAGGTTAGAAAGAGAAGCCGAGCAGAAAAAGATAGAAGCTGAAAAGAGAAAAGCGAAAATGGAACATGAGGAAAAACTCTTAGCTTTGGAGTTAGAAAAATTGAAGTTGATGAATATGGGTAATGCTAATGATCCAAATAATCAGTCAACTTCTAATAAGGCAAATGTTACTACTTATAAGGTCAAGTTACCTGCTTTCAATTCTTCCAGTGACGATATAACGTTCTATCTCGACAGATTTGAACGGTCATGTCAAACTCATAAAGTGGATAAGTCACAATATGTTAATCAGTTGTCGGAGATACTTAAAGGTGAAGCTCTAAATATGTTAAGCATGGTAGATGAGCCTGACAAGAATAATTATGATGTTGTCAGAGCGACTTTATTAAAGAAATATCAACTTAACGAAGACGGCTATCGTCTTAGCTTCAAGACTATGTTACCAGAAACTGGGGTAGAATTCTCAGAATTCATCTCAAAAATACGTCTTACGTTCACACGATGGATTGAGCTGTCTAAAACAGAACATACATATGAAGCCCTTGAGGACTTATTACTTCGAGACAAAGTTATGTCATCTGTCAATGAGTCTTTTCTTGCCTTTCTACTTGAGCGTAAACCTAAGAACATAAAAGATATGGAAGAATATTGTTGCCAGTATGTCACTGCGCACCCTCATGTAACTGTTAGCAACACTAAAGTTAAGGAAGGTTTGCCAGTTGCTTCTGCAGCACCATATGGCCCTAACTTTCTTCGTAAATTTCAAGGTGCTCAACACAACTTTAATAGGAAGAGTAATCGTAATCATGCTCAAAATCAAAGCAATCCATCACATAATGGTTCTTCTTCGAAGAACTGGAGGCGATCTAACAGTCCTCGTTATTTTGGGTCCAACAATTATAGAAACGTTCGCAGGGGTAGTCACAATAGAAACTATCCAAGCTATTCTTCACGGAGACAACAAAAACAAACTGATAAATATTCTCATCAATGGGAAAATGACAATAGTGACTATGGAAACTGGGATTCAAACCAGAACAATGGTTACAGTAGAGCAAACAATGACAATTTCAGAGGAAATAATAATCGCGGTATATCTCAACACAACAAATATAGATCATTTCACCAGGCAAACTCTGTACAGGAAGAGTCTCAGGGAGCCTGTAATTAAGTGAACGATAATAAAAACTCTAATGCTATCACTTGTTCTGCTTTCGATTTTGGGAGAGCATCTCAATGCCCTTAATGCACTACATTGTTCGAACCGACAACTGTAACTACCTTAAGTTGTGGTCACCCTCTTCCCGCTCTTCCTGCTGCAGTTGCGCATGACGGGAGAGGATCTCTTATCTTACACAAAGGTCTAGTGAATAATAATCCAGTCTCAGTCCTTTTTGATTCTGGATGCACTACTATCGGAGTTTAGCAATCTCTCATAGATCCTTCCTATATATATATATATATATATATATATATATAGAGACTATCGGAAACAAGTTTATGTATAATAAAATAATAATACAAACTCAAAAGAACATAAACTTGTTTCCGATAGTCTATATTTAGCGCTGACGTCACCCACCCTAACCGAAGCCATACGTCCCTCAATGCTAACGGAGTTTCACGCGGTCTACGCTCAATGGTTTCCTCGCGAAGTCTGCCCCGACTCTCGATCTGGTTTCATAACTAGCGGTAACACAGTTAGCGTCACTTCGGCGGACTTAACACCACGGGGCTCACACATACCCTGTGTATATCATCAATGATAAACTCTCTCTGGGCACCGAAATTGATAGCATCATTAACAAAGCTGCAGCTACCTTTACCCGCCTCACATCACGTGTTTGGGGAAACGCCAAACTCAAAACGAAGACCAAAGCTGCGGTATATAACACCTGCATCACCAGTACACTTCTATATGTTAGTGAGACCTGGACAATCTATGCTAAGCAAGAAAGAAGGCTCAATACCTACCATCTACCATGTCTGCGCCAGCTCCTCGGCCTTTCGTGGAAAGATAAAGTGCCAAATGTTGAGGTGTTGTCACGTGCTGGGCTTCAAAGCCTGTATAGCCGGCTGAGACAGGGAAGCTTATGCTGTCTTGGCCATATCCACCGCATGAAAGATGGTCGCCTTTGGCGACTAGCAGAAATATTTTAAGAAATATTTGACAACTGTTAGTAGTATTTGACAACTGTTAGAAATATTTGTCAACTGGAAGACCCGTTTGAAGAAATATTGGACAGCTAACAAAAACATTTGCATAAATATTTGGCAACTGTAAGAAATATGTGAAGAAATATTTGACAACTTGAAGAAATATTTGAAAAGTGGAAGAAATAATTTGACACTGGTAAGAAATATTTGACAGGTCAAAGAAATATTTTGACAAGTGGAAGGAATTTTTGCCAAGTGGAAGAAATATTTTGCCAACGGTAAGAAATATTTACCAAGTGAAAGAAATATTTTTACAAGTGGAAGAAATTTTTTTGCCAAGTGGAACAAATATTTTGTCACCGGTAAGAAATATTTGACAAGTGGAAGAAATTATTTGACAAGTGGAAGAAATATTTTGCCAAGTGGAAGAAATATTTTTGACAACGGTAAGAAATATTTTGATAATGGTAAGAAAATATTTGACAAGTGGAAGAAATATTTTGATAAAAGGAAGACATTTTTTTGCCAAGTGGCAGAAATATTTTGACAACGGTAAGAAATATTTTGACAATGGTAAGAAATATTTGACAAGTGGAAGAAATATTTTGACAAGTGGAAGAAATTTTTTTGCCAAGTGACAGAAATATTTTGACAACGGTAAAAAATATTTTGACAACGGTAAGAAATATTTGACAAGTGGAAGAAATATTTTGACAAGTGCAAGAAATTTTTTTGCCAAGTGGAAGAAATATTTTGACAACGGTAAGAAATATTTTGACAACGGTAAGAAAACATTTGACAAGTGGAAGAAATATTTTTGCCAAGTGGAAGTAATATTTTCAGAACGGTAAGAAATATTTTGACAACGGTAAGAAAATATTTAACAAGTGGAAGATATATTTTGATAAGTGGAAGAATTTTTTTTGCCAAGTGGCAGAAATATTTTGACAACGGTAAGAAATATTTGCCAAGTGGAAGAAATTTTTGACAACAGGAAAAAATATTTAATGAAAAAAAATTTAATGAAAAGTTTGGAAAGCTGCAAGAAATATTTAAAGAAATATTTAAAGAAGTATTTGACAGCTGATCTATTTACCTACAGGTTGGAACCTTTGAGCAGGCCTGGGAGAAAATTTTGGGGCCATCTTTGCTGATTGGAAGAAAAGCTTTTACTAAAGTTTGAAACTTGTAGGACAAACAATAAAAAGGAGATAACCGTTTGATAATTGGAACAAATACTTAGTTATAATTATTTAATGTACTACATTTCCGTGGACGCCTCCTGTTTGAACCGCTTGGGAGCCAATATAAAACCTATCACCAGATATCGCCCGTGTGAAAAAAGTGAAACCTTAAGTCACGGGGGTTCGAACACACGAACGAAGGAATGTTTCTTTTATAAATTTCTACTATTGATCTGTTGTGTTTTGAAATTGTGACGTGAACAGAAATAAGCAGCAGGGTTAGTCTTACAAAGGTAAAATATTAGTCTTACAAAGGCAAATCCCGTTGCAGATAGGCTTTTTTTCGTCTAACAATACCCAAAACTCTGCCTGTTAGATTTTTTATTACGCTTTTCTAGATAGCTATATTTAGCCCGGACGTCACCCTCTATCGATCTGGTTTCATAACTAGTGAGGGTAAGGTGGCGTTTGCCTGTCAGAAATCCCGCTCATTTTCAAAAATGTCGACGTCACGAGCGTCGATATAGGAGCTTTTTCATGCGTGAGCACGCGCGTGAACAAACTTAAATTTAATTCAAATGTGCTAGTTTTGTAGTAGGCCTAGTCAGCTTTAACTATTGATATCTAAACATAATTTAAAATTTATATATTACAAAAATATATTAATAACTTGTCTTGTGTTAATGTAGCATTAGGCATAGATAGAGCTTAAATACTACTTGTAAGGCATCGGTGATAGGTATAAAATAAAGATAAGAGGAATTAGACAATATTTAACAAGAGTAAAGATAACTCGTATACAACCATATATTGGTAGCACAATAAGATCAAATAAGTCCAACAGAATGCTAACCAGATTGCAGTCAGGGGCGGGAAAAGTTTGGAGCAAAACAACAGACAAACATACTAAGGATGGAACATAAAAAACGACATGAAAATGAAAGGAGCAAAAGCCCCGGTCTAAAGGCCACAGAAATTCAGTACAAACTTAAAAACCAGCAAGGACAAAATAACAGTGACCTCTGAAATAAATAAAGTCAGAGAATCAAACAAAAAAGCAACGAGAAAAACCTATATTCTACGGAATTTTATAAACGCTCAACGATTTCGTCGCGAGCGCAGACCATCGATCGCGTTTCTTTCTAGGGAGGGTAAAAGCACGTGTGTTTTGAGTTTTATTAAAATGGCTGAAAATTGCCTCGATATTGTTTCGATTGCAACCTGCAACACTAAGGGAGTATCTAGTTGCCGCCATAATCTAGTCTGCTTGTGAAATATATCTCTACGGTTGGTTCAATAAAACTCTATTTGGCCTTGTCCAGCCTGACCTTTGACAGTATATTTTATGTTGGAGACTACGGCTGTGTGCGGGTCATTTACATAACACTAACTGGACATTGGGGTGAGTAGATTTATTACTCATAATATAATATAAATAATAAAGAAAACTACCACGTGACCCAGCGCCCGTCTCAATATGTAGTTACATTCCCCCAACAAACGGAAATTCCCTATCATATTTTTACATTACAAGAATAGCTGCCTCCGCCACCACTTCACCTCTCATCGTCTTATGTTCTCATCACTAGCTACACACAACACAACACAAAACCAAAATAACCCCCTCCACACACCGATCATTAGTCATCTTCCTCTATAACATGTATTATTTTTTATATTTTCCTGTTTATTCTATAGCGGGTAGGAAAAAGGGAATTCACTTAGTGAGTGCTTATAAAAATTCCTTCTTCTCAAGTCAAGCAGCAACACAGTTGCGTGAAGGTTTTGGCACAAATTGGTTGTTATGTTCACATAAAAAGATAAACGCACAACTCCTTCCAATAAAAAATATTAAAGCTACGTCTAAATCAGCTTGTTGTTTGTAACAAGACTACAACACATCCACATAGATAACAACGTTCTGATGAGATCACTTTTGGACAGTGTACCTATACTTAAACTTTTATGGAATACACAAAAATCTCCCGTTATTGCTTAAGAATACACTACCTCCACAATAATTGGTCAATCTACACAAGTCTGCGGTATGACCTCTTTAAAAGTGACAGTGAAAAATCAACATATAATCGCTCCTGTAAAGTTTTTTTTTTGGACGTGTGAAGTTATGCGCACATGCGCATACGCCCTCATTGATCTGATAAATATACATCTAGCGTTTATACAGCGTCGAGATGGCCCCTAAATATTATAGAAATAATAGCTTAACAAAACTATTTAAAACACTACAGATAACCAATAGTGATTTTACACTGTGAAAAGGACTATCAAACCAAGAAAGCTAACACCAATTAGTTGTAATTCACATCAATACCTGCACACAAACCACCAGACAAACACACTTTTTTGGAGGTTCTCATTACACAACAAACGCGGGGCGGAAAAAATGTACTAATGGTCTCAATAAACAGCACAATAAACTAGTCTTTTATCTGTACTCGCCAACACAAGGCCGACTCATACACAACACAACCACCCAAAAACCCAAACCCACCAGTTACACTACACCACACAACAATTACAATACCTACACACAAAATTACCAGACAAGAACAAAACCAATACCACCTATACGCTTTTACATTGTCTTACTCCAGCGCTACACCTCAACACATCTATGAGTCATCACACCAACCAGTCAAAATCAATATCCCCCACACTCTCACTTAAAAAAGCCCTTAGTAACCTACTAGCCCGCCATTATCGATTTTTTAAATATTTTCCGCCATTATTGCTTTTTTATATTTTTATATATATTGTATGTATATATGTATAAACAAACACACCAACACACAATACAACAACACATAAAAATTAAAATACCTACACAAAAAAATGGTATAGTCAAGTCTCTAACACTTCACTCCGACCTCTAGGCGCTGGCCCTAGTATAGTGACACGTCTCTTTCACTCCCACCTCTAGAACTCTAACAATTCACTCGCACCTCTAGATGTTAAACCTAGTATAGGCAGGTCTCTAACACTTCACTACCACTTCTAGATGCTAGACCTGGTATAGCCAGGTCTCTAACACTTAAATCCCACCTCTAGCTGCTGGACCTGTTATACCCAAGTCTCTAACACTTCACTCCCACCTCTCGATGCTGGCCCTGGTATAGTGACGTCTCTAACACTTCACTCCCATCTCTCGCTGCTGTCCCTGGTATAGTCTCTAACACTTCACTCACACCTCTCGACGCTGGTCCTAGTCAAGTCTCTAACAATTCACTCCCACCTCTCGATGCTGGTCCTAGTATAGTGACGTCTCTAAAACTTCACTCCCACCTCTCAATGCTGGCACACTCACCTGCTACACCCCAAAATGTACACACCCATGCGTCGTCACTCGCGCCAGCACAAAAAGACTCCACTCGCTTCAAAAACCCCCTTAGGAACCTACTAATCCAACATTATCAATTTTTTTAAATTTTCCGTCATTATCGATTTCTATATTTTATATATATATTGTATGTATATATGTATAAACAAACACACCAACACACAATACAACAACACATAACACCAAGCAAGCCAAAAGCAATACCACCAACACCACACCGCTTATACATTGTAGCCGTATGGCCGGCACGACCGTAGTAGTGAGGTTAGACGTCACCCTACAGCCCCCATAGACCAGCTAACACCTCTTTGTCAATAAATATATAAAATGTATCTAGTGTTTTTTCTTTTATATATATATATATATATATATATATATATATATATATATATATATGTATATATGTATATATATATATTTATATATATATATATATATATATATATATATATATATATATATATAGTACAACTGTTGTAATATATATTGTAATATATGTAAATATATGTATAACTAAATATTGTAATATATGTAAATATTGTTTACCTGTTTTGTAAAAAAATATTGTAAACACACAACCCATAACAACACACCCGCCATTGAACTATGATAGGACGCAAGCTGATCATCAGAGGAAGTCACCCCGGCTAAAATATATTACTATATAAAAAGTCACGCGCCAACACCTGGCGCGCCACCACCTGAAATCGATCGGAGTATTTCCTTATATAAAAGTCACGCGCCAACACCTGCATCCTAACCGTTTTGCGCATTGTATACTACTAGTGCATTCTGTAACTTCTGTCTTTGTTGCTGTTAAATTAAAGGGATTTATATTCATTTTTTGTCAAGACTCTGTCACATATTTCCTGCAATTCATTTTCATTATATGGCATTAAGATTTGCTTAATTTTTAAAAGTTGCATTATAAATATAAGAAAATTTTACATTATAAATCACATAAAGTCTTTGATTTCATAATAAACTGCTAATTTCTCCTTAAAATGAAACATTATTATAAAATTATTTCTCACGGCGCACAACGTTGCTGATCTAATTACGGCGTTATGTATTTAACTTTGGGTTTTTCGGATTTACTGTATATAATTTACCTCTGTCCTGTGTCTGGAACGCTCATGCTTCGGAACCTGGAATAGGTTTTGCACTGAAGATTGAGAGACAAGAACAATTTGCGGTAAAACAAACGGCGGGATAAATCAAAATTTTCCGGAGTGTCAGGGAATCAAACCAAGATAGATTGTTTCGTAATAATATGCTTTTGTCCCTCAGCCAAAGATCTAAAACTGGGCATTGATTGTCAAATGGTAATCAAGAACTAACAATAGAAAGAAAAACATTACAGGTCTTATATATATCATTGCAAACTTTAAACATAATCTTACCAACCATCAGCGTGCAATGGTGGGCTTTTAAAATCTCTAAAGCTTTTGATTTTTACTTTATAAGGAGCGTGGATAGTGCAATGACGACAATGTGTGCCTTCAATCAATCGGTTTTGGTTCGATACCCCTGAAAGACAAAACTTTTGTATGCCTTTAATTATAACAGGAAGTAAAACAAAATACAAAACATAGAAAACGGTATTGGGTGGCTCATATATTAAGTTACATTATTTAACAGACTCCAGAGTTTTTATTTGTTTTAAAAAACATTGTTTAAGCAATTTCTACAGGCATTAGCAAAGTCTTGAAAATGAAAACATCGGTGGAGGCTATACAATAAAAATGAGTTGAAAATCGTCAAAGTTAATGCAGACAAAATATGCACAACTTTAAATCAACAAAATACCTTTTTAAACAACACAATTATGTACCTAAACAATAGTTCTGGTAATTTTTGCTTAATAATTTTTCTTATACCCGATTCCATCCAGCTAATATGCCATAATTAGCAGCGAAGGGGAAGGTGGGGGGGGGGGGGTTGTAAATATTTGCTTATATAGTCGCTTCTTTTCTGCCATGGGTAGTGGAGGTTAAATGTACCAGATCGACGCCTTTAAGATCAGTCCGGTTTTATCTCGTTTCTTGTGATCAAAGTTTAAGGCCACACAGGTGATTGGCCTGTTGTGTCTTTGCATGGTGAAGGGGCTGCGTCAGTTAATAAATACACTGATTTTTTTTTTTTTTTTTTTTTCCTATAACCAGCGGCACTCGAGCTTTCCGGCTCTTTCGGCCCAATGACATGTCATTGCGAGGCTGGGGGGTCAGTGGACTTTCCTTCCAACCCGGTCAGGAGCTTCGCTCCTTCCCATCCACACGGGATTTATGTGCAGGAGCCGTTCAGATTATTCAGTCAAATTTCCGGTCGTAAACATTTCTTCAAACGCCGACGGCCGGGTTTGAACCATGAACACCTGGTCGCCAGTACAACGTCGTAGCCATTACACCAGCGCGGCTCCCAAATACACTGATATTAATCGTTACGTCCTCTTCGAGCCAGTTTTGGCGAAATGTCCGCTAAACCATCTCATGTCTGATTCCCATTTTCAATGTGACATCTGCTTCTGCGTTCAGTTTGTAGTCATGTTAAATCTGCACGCCTGTCGCCAGGACGGTGTTTACAGTCTTGTCCAGGTCAGCTCGGCAGCACATAGCTTCTGCTTGAGCTCAGCACACCCTGGCCAGATCAGACGTCGTGGGTCATCATGAGTTGGGCAATTTTGGAGAATGTGTTGGGGAGTCTAGATTCCAGTTCTACATAGACATTCATTTGGATCAGTTATCCTGAGGCGATAGAGATGGCCTAGTAATCTGCAGTAGCCAGTTCTCATGATGAAAATGATGGTCTGTTGGTGTCTGGTAAGTTTGTGGATTGGGTCAACTCTGTTGTATAAAAAGCATTAAACTGGTCGTCCTTACATATTTATTAACTGTTGCGTGTTTACACCAAATTATTGGTTGTCATTCATTATCGTTTGTTCTCTGCTGTGGTTGTGTAAATGGACATCATGGCAGTTTATATTCGATCGTGTGCGTGTAAAGAAAAAAATAGCACGCAAGGTATTTCTATACTTTGTGCTCATTTTAAAGTACAGGAAAATATTCACACTTGAATTAATCGTCTCAAACAAAAATGCAAATGACCAACCAGCAAAAAACATATTTGTGTAACGTCCGACGACGCTAAATTCAGGTTCGATAAATGATATTAGTAATAAAATAACACCAGGAGTGTAGCAAACAATTAAGATGCTGGCGATGAAAGCAACCATACTCATTGTTTTCCTGTCTCTGTTAGACATAGCTTTGGACGTCTCTTCGTTCGCATTCGCCGATTTACTGCGCCAAGTACTTTTCTGTCTTAGCTGTCTGATTAAAATCGTTGTAAATATCGGAACAGCAACAAAGGAGATAAGACTCAGCATAGCTTGATCGATGTATGCAACTTCATGTAATTTCTCACTGTCACTTCTAAATATTAAACCTAGAAGAGTTTTGTTCCTGCTAGGATAAAATTTCCAGTTAATGAACACTGCACAGTAGAAGGGAGCCACAGATAAAAACATCAGACTGTAAATAAAAACCATAACTATTGTAGTTCTTCTGGGAGTTATCATCTGCTTGACGTGTAAAGGAAACGCTATACACAAACATCTCTCGGCTGCGACGTAGACGGTAATCAGACAGGTAATTCTAGCGAAAGATTCGCGAGGGACAGCTCCGGTCACATACTGAAATTCTAAAGGTATTATGGGAACATCTGATGTCTCAAGCAATGGGTTTACACACACGTTGAACCACTGTTGCATGATGAGACTACATAGATCAGACATGGCCAACGCAAAAAAGCTAACATTAATACTTGAGTTCAGACCTTGTCTATAAAAAACGACCAAGTTGATAATATTGGCAACTGTTCCAAAAAGGCTCAACAACCCACACAAAAAGACGTAATTTACGACTTGTATTGTTTGTCTTTGATTATCGCTTATGATCGTCCCCATTTTGCGTTTGTTTAAATTAGAATGAATTTTCACAGGTATCTGTTCAGAATATGATTGTGTAACTTCGTTGGCAAGGATTGTGCTGAACGTCGTGTTATAATTTAGATACCATCTATTTAACAAGCTGAAGATAGGAACTACCGATGAGTGTAGCTGTGGCTCCGATAAAATGACTGCTGAACACCTGCGGCAAATGTGCCCAACATATGGAGAACTGAGAACTGGCCGTCGTCAGTACCACTCCTTGACAAACTCTATACCAACAACATCAGACTGACCACTCCTTTATTTTAAACTTCTTTGAATTGAAGTCTTTTAGTGTACTCAGAAGAAGTATAAGTTAGAGACGTTTCAGTATAATACAAACATTTCATTTGTTGCGTGTTGTCTTAGGTAAGGATCCCGTTACATGCCCATTGAGGCATATTGGGAATATGGTGTTAGGCCCATATTTTCTTGACCATACGGCACACTAGGGATGATGGGGTCAGCATCACGCCGGCTGCCTTTAACTTTCTCAGAGCTACTCTGGAACCCAATTCACGAGGCTTGGTCAACCCCGGAATACTTGGAAGTCTAAAAAATCCCACCTCAACTGGGGATCGAACCATGGAGCTCGGAAGTGTGGTCTTAGGCTTTCTAAATATTTGATAATAGCAGTCGATGTACACGGAAGGTACATCTATATATCTATACAATCTTCACTTCATAACGTTTTACAGTCAGAAAAGTGGCTGGTTCTGACAATTGACTTAATTATGCTATGAAGCATTACTACATTGCCCTGTGTAGTTCTGGAGATCTCTGAAAAGACAAAAAAAGAATAGGACTGCTGCACTTTAATGCAGCTGATTGATTTGAGGTTGTGCATGAGGCTGGCAACCTCATCATATAAAACAAATTGTCACAGAAACCATCGCTGCAAGAAAATGTGACCGTTGGGTGTGTCGCAAATTGACAGTAAATTCCTAGCACGTAATCGTGTTTTGACTACACTAGCCGGTGCGTGGGCGGCCGCCTTACTAAAAGTCTCTTGTAATTGAGCGGTGCAGAGTGGCCAATCCTTTGGAAGCTGGGTAATTTCCTTACGTCTGCGACCAAGGGAGAGAAACTCGCATTCGTTCTGCGCCTTTGTAATGGGTCTGTTTCGTCGATCGCTGGGTTAGCTGTATGTAACGTTAGGTAAATCAAGGGAACTTAGTGTCTCTAATGTAGATTCTAGACTAATGTTTATGTTACTCGGGGTTATGTAAAAAGCAGGATGCACACAGCACGCGATAGCAGATGGTTAGGTCAGCGTCCGTACCAGGATTATATAGGCCTGAAAGAAGCTACTGTCTTTACACTTAGTTAACAAACTGGGCCCGATGATAAACCGAATGAGACACAGGCAGTAGAGGAAATAAAATTCAACCAGTGTCACCTAACATTTTGGTTTCTCGGGGTGAGTTGAAACTTTGTAAAATAATATTTGCTTAGTTTTAGTGTATATATAACTGATAGCAGTGATTTTTTCCTGTGACAACTCCTCAGTAATTTAATCAGTAAGGTGTCGTGTTATATGTGCCAATGTAGCTGCGTTAACAGATATGTCACAGAGAGTTTATTGATCGTAAATTGCCTATATCTTCTTCTTTTTCTTTCACCGTATCCTCTATTTATTATCACTCTTTTATCCTTTTTGTGTTTTTCGCATTCGTTCGTTTGCGATTATATACATTACTATTTTCCCATTCTAACGTTTACCTGTTTCTTTTCTCAAAACTGAGAACGCAGTTATGACGTAGCGTGTCAGCCCCTACACGAGACGCAGAGTGTTAGAATGCATTCCGTCAAACAGGGGAGCAGACAGCTGTCTACAGTTTCCACTGGGACAGTGTTTCTTCGGCTAAGTTTCTGGGCCTAAAGTGTGAGAATTCACTCCGTCAGACTTGATGAGGAGACATTTGTCTGGTAGTTTGCATCTGACATGTAGTTTCCAAGGTAGATTCTCAGTGTCAGGTGATATGACACTCACGCTCCACGGCCAGTTTTGGCGTAAGGTGCGAGAAAGCAAAGTGTCAGTTATGGTTCTCAGGATGAGTTTCTCGGGAAGGTGTGAAAAACTGCTTCTGCACTGGAGACGAGTTGTCTGAGATTCGAAACTGACACGCGCTCTCTCGGTCAGTAGGTGGCAGTTACGGCATGCGTTTAGGTGTTAAACGTAAGTGTTAGGAAAGACGAGAGATTGCGTGGTTTTGGAAATAGGGCACATTCTTTGTGTGTGTTTCATATATCTTAAACGAGAGTTTGAGACTTAATTCACTCAGTAACTTCGCAGTCAAGACTAGAACAAGCCTTCGTTCGATTCTTAAGAATCTCTGTTAATAGAGATGGCATTTAGTTTGGTCGAAGTGGTTTAAGTTCTTAGTAGTTCTGTGTTGAGGTAAATGTTATATATATTATATTATATTAATATCTAGTATTTTGTGAAGTGTTTAAAGTGTTAAATCGCTTATTTTATTTCACTAGTTAGATTTGGTGCAGAGCGCTTAATTTATATAGTCTGTATTATTTTATAGTGACGAGTTACAGTGGAAAACAGAAATTATATTTCAAGCTTAAACTCAGTCGGCTATTAAGGAATTTAATTTTACTGCTAAAATAATCAGACGAGAATAAACTTACTAAACTAACTTTATTAATGCTAGATGCTTCATGAGTGGTGACGGAACACGTAGGTATTCCTAACTTCATGATGATTGATTTTATGTATATAACGTATTTCACAGGAAAGTTTAAATGATAAGTCAAGCGGTACGCTTGCAGTTTAAAAATGTAAGTTATAATCCGAGTACGTAGCATGTATAAATATTTCATATGTGGTTTTTCTTCCCTATCCAGTGAATACTGGGGTAACCCAAAACTTTGCCGGCGTTTAGTACAGAGACATACCTGTGAGAAACATAAACAGTTTTTATCTTTTAATCACGTGGGTTTACAAGTTAACACCTGTCTGACAGTGCGTGTGTCTTCATAAATAGACAGAGTATAACTCTCACTAACGGGTTTTTATTAAAGACTAACTGTTTATACTGGGCCTTTGAGCCAGATCAGATTTTCTGCTCAAACTCTATGTACAAATTTAGCCGTTGTGGCAAGTAGCATATTAACGTCAGTAACATTCCGACGGAGTTTCGACTAGTGGTGTGGTGACCAAATATAGTCCTTTCCTGAAAGTAGGCACCGATCTGACATTCCTCAATTCTAGAAACCTAAGCTATTGACACTGTGCTCGTTGTTAATGTTTCGTGCCTGGACAATTTTAATGTGACCTAAACAGACATCCGAAAAATAAGAACACCCAAGGAGTCGTTCCCGGAAGCAGAGAATTCATCCTGTCTTTTTTGGAACTGGGGATTTCTTGGTCAAAGACTGCCCTTGACGAGTCTGTAGGTGAATGTCCTAAAAATTGTATTACCAGAAGTGGCTATCTAAGCTGTGAGTATGAACATGTGCACGTGTGCTCGGCTGAATGAATAAAGTGAATGCAGGACGGAGGGAATTTTTTTATTGTTGTAATTGGGCACTCATTTGCTGTCTTAATTTTCTGTAGGCTAGTATTGTTAATCATATTTCCCTTAAAATAGAGCAGAGATATCAAGTCTGTCCATACCTTAAGAAGGGGAAATATTAGGCCTAATCCTATGTATCCTTGTTTCCTTGGGGCTATCACTTTCTTCCAACAGGACTGTGGGCATACCTCGAGGGATAAGATCTAACTGTGGGTCTATCATTTCTTGTAGCAATTCCTTGATTTTTTATGATTATGTGTATATGCTTTGATGTATTTATATGTGTTGTGAAGAAATTTTAGATGATAATTAAAATTTCTCTGGAAATTAATCAGCGTGTTGGTCAGCTCGTTCTTGAATATTTATATAATCATTTGTTATAGTTTCCTACGTCGGTACGTATAACTGTCGTCTTGTATGTGCGTACACGTGAGTAGTTAGAGATATATTAATATATATATATATATATATATATATATATATATATATATATATATATATATATATATGTGTGTGTGTGTGTGTGTGTGTTTAGACTGTCTGACTCCTCGAAAGCTGTCGTAGAAGATAGGTGAGAGAGAGAAGATTTCTCGATCACAGAGACAGCCTCTTAATCACATTCTACCATCTCACTCGTCGAAATCTACTGCTATTACTATTTCTCACTGTGACTATCACTTATTCAAATCTATTCAGAAGGGACCAACCCAAGTCTTAATTCCCCTATCAAAAATCTACGACAAGATAAGAAATCTGTTAACAGCCTTATTGTTTTGTTAGTGTTTACAATGGGTTAACTGTAAGCTTAAGCTGACATTACTTTTAGGGAATTACAGTTGTGTAAATTCTTCATATAAATCTTACAAGGAACGTGTGCTTGCTATAACTTCGTTCCCCTTCTACCGTGAGGTGTAGAGGTTTGGAAGAGAGAGCGCCAGACTATCCTATCGGCTGTCTTCCTCCTGGCCTGGTTCCATTCTAGTCCTCGGTCCTTAAAAGATTGTCTAATGTTGTCCTCCCAGCGGACTCTGAGTCGTCCTGTGGTTCTGGATCCCTGGCTCTTTGTTTCCCATGCTTGTCGTTGTAGTTGCAGCCGATCTTCTCCCATTCTGCAGACATGGCCAAACCATCTTAGTTGGGACTGTTCTACTTTGGTCTGCAGGGGGTGGGATTTTAGGCCTTGACGTATCGTTTGGTTGCGGACCATGTCTCTTCTTGTTACTTCAATCACCTTCCTCGGAAACCTAATTTCTGAGGTTTGGATCTGGCTTTTGTGGGTTGTAGTCATTGCCCATGACTCGCATCCATATATCAAGACTGGGACATAGGTGGAGCGGTAAACGGCCATCTTCGTTTTCTTACCAACCTCTCTCTTTCCGAGGAATCCTCGATTTATGGCCTGAAAAAGTCTCCCAGCTGCTGCTTTTCGAGTGGCCAACTCTTCTTTGATGCCTCCCTTTCGGTCTACAATAGCTGCGAGGTATTTAAAGTGGTCAGCCTGCTCCAGGACCTGTTCTCCCAGCTTAATCTGATGTCTTCTTTCTTCTCGTGATGTCACCATGGATTTTGTTTTAGAGCTACTTATGACCATCCCTCTCTTCTCCAACTCTTCCTTCCAGACTTGCAGGTTGGATTGGAGAAGTGCCTCTGATTTAGCAATCAGGGCAACATCATCAGCAAATGCCAGCTCTGAAATACAGACCTGTCTCATCTGCCAGTACCCCACTGAATACTTTCTTGTTCTCTCCTTACATGCCTTGATGACATCCTCCATGAGGAGTATGAAAAGATAAGGTGACAGGATATCACCATGTCTTACACCAGTGGTGGTCCTGAACTCTTCTGTAGCTGTCTGAAGCTCTGGTATACGGTTGCTCATGATGGACTGTTGCATCCCACGATGCCTGTAGGACCCTTAAGAGTAATAGGTTGCCTGATGCTCCCATGTAGTTAACCATTTCTGGTGTTATACCATCATGCCCTGCTGCTTTGCCTATCTTGATTTTCTTCAGTGCTGCCTTCAGTTCTTCCATCTTTATGTCATCTTCACCATCATTGGTTTCTCGTCTGTGCTAGTGGTTCTGATGCTTGATCTTGCTCACCTTCCAGGAGTTATGAAAAATATTCTTTCCATCTTTCCATTACTTCCTTAGGGGCAGTAAGCAATTTGCCTTGCTTGTCCTTTATAAATTTGAGAGGTCATTGTTTTTCCTTCCTCATGTTCTTTAGGGTTTTATAGAACAATTTCTGGTTTTCGCACATCTTTTTAAAGCTTTTCTCGTAATTCTTCCAAGGACTTCTGTTTTGCTGCTAGCACCTTGTTCTTTGCTTTGTTCTTGTAGTAAAGTAAATCTGTGTGACACCCCGCTCAAATTTCCCCGCTAAAAATTAACTAACGTACTCCTAAAATCTATTAATAACTACCGCATTTGAAATTTGTCTCAAGGCCACCGTAAAATCAACCGCCAACAATTTGACTACAGAATTTGAATTTTTCTACTACACCAAGTTAAAAAGGTTACTACCCCCAAACACACCCCCCCCCCCTAATATTTATTAACGAACGTCGTAAAAATTAACAACCAATCGGATTATTACCTCGTTTTATAGTGAGGATAAAAATTTTGGTTGGAGTGAGAAAAATGTCTAATATGTGTTTTTAACAAAAATTAAATAATTTATTCCTCAAAGACTAAAGAGAATTAAAAGGAAAGAGATATCTGGAATTGTAGCGCTGATATTGATTAACATAATACCATAAAGATTTCTCAATAATAAAACTATCTTGACGTAGAAGTCAAAGAAAATAGGGTCTGGTGCAAATGGTTCGCACACGTGACTGACTCCAGATAATCTTAGTATTGATTAGTTGTGGAATTGTTATAGCCAGCATATAAAAGGGAGGGAATATCCTTCTTTTTCAGGGTTATATTGCCTATTACTTAGTGGTGGCAGGAAACCTGGTGCAGACAGACCTTGTGTACATTGAAGCCTCAGTAAAGCTGCATGCTGCATCTGTGGTCAGAAGACAACTCTTGTGTTGACCTTGCATAGTCTACAGTCATCCACCTCAGGTCAAGTCCCTTTAAATGGGCATATGATATCTCATTTTAACAATTTCCACAACCAGAACAGAAATACCTGTGGGTGTGATGATACCAACAGACCCTTACAGAATTGATTATTTGTTATAGAAAGTATTAAATCAGACTGTGGGATACACATACAGTGACACTTTAATATACCAGTTATGGACAAAGGGTCCTCTTTATTTATTTATATGTTGTAAATAAAATTTTCTTGATTTGAAAACATTCCTGTCCCAAAAGAATTGAGGTACAGGAAAATAAAAAATTGTAATATATTAATATAACTTTACCAACAGTCTTACTTACTCCACTTTTATTGAGTTAAAGTTATGTTTGACATTGTTCATACATCAGGGAGAATGTGACAAGTTTATTGATAGGGAGGATAAGAGATTAGCTGAAGTTAAAAGATTACAAGTAGAGGCTGAAAGAGAAGAAAAGAGATTGCAACGGGAGGCAGAAGAGAAGAGATTGCAGATGGAGGCGGACAAAGAAGAAAAGAGATTGCAGATGGAGGCGGACAAAGAAGAAAAGAAATTGCAGATGGAGGCGGACAAAGAGGAAAAGAGATTGCAAAGGGAGGCAGAGGAAAAGAGAGAGGAAAGGAGATTGCAGATGGAAGCAGATGATAAAAGATTGCAAAGAGAACATGAATTAAGATTAAAAGAACTGGAACTTCAAGGACATGTTCCAGAAAATGGAAGCAGCCCATCCACCTCTGATACTACTACTAGTCAGGGGGCCTCCAACTCAGCCATGAACTTTCACTTAGATCCTTTTGTAGAGAAAGAGGATGACATTGAGTCATTTCTAAATAGGTATGAGAGATTAGCTACTAACTATGGGTTAGAGAAGGTGAAGTGGAGTTTAAAATTATCCCAAGGTCTTACGGGAACATCTTATGAAGTGTTCTCAAAGTTGAGCAGAGAGGATCAGGAAGATTATGATATTTTAAAACAGGCTCTATTAATTAGGTATGAGAAGAATGGGGAATTTTATAGGAAGAGATTTAGGAATGCTAAGCTACTGTCTGGGGAGACCTACCACCAATTCTCTGCCAGATTGGAAACCTATTTGGAGAAATGGACTGCTCTGGGGAAAACCCAAGATTTGAAGGAAATGATTATGATAGAGCAACTGAGAGAGTCCATGGCTCCAGACCTGAGAAAATTTCTCATGGAACAAGGTGCAGAGAGGTTGGGGGAGGTTCTCAATGTTGCTGAGAGATATCAGGCAGCCCAGTCAGAAGTAGCTGGAGCAAAAAGGAAACAAGCAGAAAGTAATAAAGCCCCACAAAACCAGAATAAATTTGAAAATAGAGATCAAGGTAATAGATTTAAACCCAACTATGATAGGCCAAGATTTGACCCTAGAGACAGAAACCCGCAAGTAAATGATAGGAAACCCTACAGACCAGAAGGAAAATGGTGTAAATATTGTAGGTTAAATAACCATAATACAAAAGACTGTAGGAAGAAAACCCCTCCACATTACGCTGCATGCCTTAAAACAGGACATAAGGGAAAGAAGGAACAACCTACTGGACAGCAGGAACCTCATCATCCCCCTGTATGTGAAGAAGTAGTATGCAATGGGGCCACTATTAAGTGCCTTTATGATACTGGATTGGATTTTGACTCAGTCGTGAGTTCTCACCTGGTGCACCCAGATCAATATACCACAGAAACAGTGGAGATACAAGGGGCAACCAAGGAAGTAGCAACCATGACACTTCCCATTGCAAGAATAAATGTAAAAACTCGCTATGTGGAAGGAGTGATTAGAGCAGCAGTGATAAACGAACCAATCTACCCTCTGATATTGGGGTGTAGATATGTGTTTTTGGGAAATCCCAAAAGACCAGTGATTATGGCAGCAGTACAGACCAGGTCACAGTCAAGGAAGGAGGAAGATAACCCAATAAATACTCATCCAGAGGAGATGAGGAAGGCACAGGCTGAGGATAGGTCACTAAAGCCGTGTTTCAGGAAACTCCCAAAAAGCCATACCCCTCCAAACAAAGGAGACTTTTATATGAAGAACAAGTTAATGTATAGGAAGGCTGGAACTGGATCAAATGGTCATGGACAGCTAGTACTTCCAACTTCATATAGGGAAAGGGTGATGGAGTTAGGACATGCTATCCCCTTCAGTGGTCATATGGGGATCAGCGCCACAGGACAGCGTATAGCTTGTCATTACTTCTGGCCAGGGATAACGGAAGATATAAAAAGGTATGTCAAATCCTGCCCAGAATGCCAAAGGGTAGCTCCAAAACATTGGACTGCACCTGCAACTTTAGGGGAGATGCCAATCATGGGAACCCCTTTTGAGAGAGTTGCAGTGGATATTGTTGGACCTCTCACACGTACCAAGAGGAGAAACAGTTACATTCTTACTCTGGTGGACACTTGTTCTATGTGGGGAGAGGCAGTAGCCATGTCATCAATCGACTCAAAACATGTGGCAGAGGCGTTACTTACAATATTCACAAGGTTAGGTTTTCCCCACCAGATCTTGACTGATAATGGATCACAGTTCAAGGGGAGGCTAACTGAGGAAGTTTTCAGGATCTTTCAAGCCAGGCACTTTCACTGTAGTCCGTATCACCCCAAGGGAACGGGCAGGTGGAAAGGTTCAACGGGACACTTATTTCCACCCTGCGAAAGCTGGCCCATAAAAAACCTGACACATGGGATCAATACTTACCCGCGGCCTTGTTTGCTTATCGGGAAGTCCCACATAATTCAACAGGAATGGCACCGGCAACATTGTTATTTGGCCGGCCAATCAAAGGTCCATTGGAAGCCTTATTGAGGACATGGACAGATGAGAAGGCAGAAGAGACTGTAACCTCATCATACCAGTATGTGAACGAGCTGACCACTCGCTTAAAAACTGGCTGGAAACTAGCAAATGATAACCTAAGACAAGCCAGGAAGAAACATGCTGCATATTATAATAGGAAAGCGAAGGATAGGGAGCTTGCTGTGGGGGAGAAGGTGCTTCTTCTGTTACCCGGCAGCAGCAACAAACTTCAGATTGGATGGCAAGGTCCATACACAGTTCTAGAAAAGGTATCTAGAACTAACTACAAGATAGACAAGAAAGGAAAGGAAAAAGTCTATCATGTGAACCTTCTTAAGAAATATCATGATAGAAGAAACCTGGAAGGGGCACATTTAATGACCTTGGCCATAGCCACTGAGATGAAAAATGAACCTCTCACCTCTTACGAATACCCCCTAAAACCATGCGAAACTCCTGCACAGGTAAAAATCAGTAATCATCTGACAAAAGGGCAGAGGGAGAAGATTCAAAAGGTTCTGGAGAATCATACAGACGTGTTAACGGACAGACCGGGGCACACTAACTTGTTGGAATATGATATGAAATTACTAGACCCAACACCCATCTGTATGAGAGCCTATACTATCCCATTCGCAAAAGAGAAAGCTTTAAAAGAGGAGATAGATTATTTGTTACAAGAAGGGATTATTTCTCACAGTGAATCTCCTTATAGCTCCAGTGTGGTATTGTTGAGGAAACCCTCTGGGGAACATAGACTGTGCATAGATTACAGGAAACTGAATGCTGTCACAGAAGGTCAGGTGGATCCATTACCTGATACTAACCAACTGTTTGCCAGATTGAATAAGGCAAAATATTTTTCCAAGGTAGATCTCAGTAAGGGATATTATCAGATTCCAGTGAAGCCTGAGATTCGACCTTATCTGGCCTTTAGCACCTCGGAAGGGCACTATGAGTTCAACATGTTGCCGTTTGGATTGAAGAATGCTCCGAGTGTGTTTTCCAGAATGATGCGAAAACTATTGGATCCCCTGAAAAACCCATGTATTACGAATTTCATGGATGATATCCTCATCGCTACGGAAACCTTTGAGGAACACGTTGACTCTCTGAATATGTTATTTGACAGACTCAGAGAGGCAAACTTAACTGCTAGACCAACAAAATGTTGTATTGGATGCAAGGAATTGGAATTCTTGGGACATACTGTACATCAGGGTAGCATGACCCCTGATCCTAAGAACCTGGAGAAATTGCAGAGGGCACCCAGACCACAGACTAAGAAGGATGTGAGATCCTTTGTCTCACTTTGTGGTTTTTACCAAAAGTATATTAAAAATTTTAACTCTGTGTGTGCTCCTCTGACGGATTTAACTCGTAAAGGGAAACCAGATAAAATAGAATGGTCAGCAGAATGTGAGTTGGCATATAATGAGTTAAAGCAAAAACTCACCAGTAAGCCCATATTGAAATTACCTGATTTGAGTCAGGAATTCGTGGTGAGAACGGACGCTAGTAATGTGGGATTGGGAGCCACGTTGTTGCAAAGAGCATCTTCACCGGACGGGGAATTGAACCCAGTTGCTTATGCCAGCCGCAAATTAAACAGAGCGGAACAAAACTACTCAACCGTAGAAAAAGAATGTTTGGCTTTAGTCTGGGCGATAAAGAAATTCCAGATCTATCTGTATGGTAGGCATTTCGTGGTCCAAAGCGATCATCAGCCCCTGGTTTTTCTTGCTCAGGCAAAACATGGTAATGCACGATTGTTAAGGTGGTCACTTCTCATTCAACCTTACTCGTTTACCATTGAGTATATTCCTGGATCGCAGAACGTTGGGGCAGATTTCTTGAGTAGGCACCCACCTGCAGGAAACCAGGATCACACAAAGGCATAGAGGCGTCAATTTGATCGAGATTGTAACACAGATCATAAAGCTGCACTAGTGGTGCAGGCTTTTAACAGGGGAGATATGTAGTAAAGTAAATCTGTGTGACACCCCGCTCAAATTTCCCCGCTTGAAAATTAACTAACGTACTCCTAAAATCTATTAATAACTACCGCATTTGAAATTTGTCTCAAGGCCACCGTAAAATCAACCGCCAACAATTTGACTAAAGAATTTGAATTTTTCTACTACACCAAGTTAAAAAGGTTACTACCCCCAAACACACACACACACCCCTTCCCCCTAATATTTATTAACGAACGTCGTAAAAATTAACAACCAATCGGATTGTTACCTCGTTGTATAGTGACGATAAAAATTTTGGTTGGAGTGAGAAAAATGTCTAATATGTGTTTTTAACAAAAATTAAATAATTTATTCCTCAAAAACTAAAGAGAATTAAAAGGAAAGAGATATCTGGAATTGTAGCGCTGATATTGATTAACATAATACCATAAAGATTTCCCATTAATAAAACTATCTTGACGTAGAAACATTTATTTTATTAATATTTTCAGTTCGGGAAAAAGCACAATTAATTACTTAAAAATTACACAGATGAAAACGGGGAGAAATAAATAAAGGAAACCTATAGGGGTAGATAGAGGACAGCTGGCCGTTTAATAATCAATTTTGATATTAAAAATCGGTCTATAAATAACTGAGATATATAATATATAAATAAAATCAGACGAGCGAACACACTGAACAACGCTCAATGTTTATGGTCCAAAATTAGTTAGTTTTTTTTGACGCGTCTTTTGATTGGCTGGTTGGAATTGATAACTTTTAACCCTGCTTGAATAAGTCCGCCATTTGAGAAAAACTTAAGCACAGACAGGTTGAGAGCAGATGCAAAGCGTTGGTGACAAATGCCTTTGCCGTCTGGACGACACAGCAGTCTGGAATTGAGCCATTTACTGCTAGTCAATCCTGTGATTGTGTGATTATTCTTTACTTGCGGTAAGATAAATAAGTATTAGTATTTCATTGGCATGTAACTGGCCACAGATTGTGCGCCATATTTTGTTGTTCGACATTGCCAGTTGGAAGAGGTTACGACAACCTAAGTAGGAAGTGCCTAAGCAGACTTAGAGGGAAGTGAAACTAATTTGTGTTTGAATATTGCCATAAAATCTTACGACTGTAAGTCCAGAGGCCACTAGCAATCTTCTGCAGTGCCACAGTGTTCTAATGACACATGAAAACATACCTAGGATGTTTGAACAAAAGATTTAACAGGTCACAAGAAGAAAATTGTATACCCCAGCTGATTTTAGGGAGGACAATCAATGCTTAAGGTGACAGGGGCGTTGCAGCCATATGGGAAGAAGAATGTAAACACAGGACGGAGTGAAGTCAAAGAAAATAGGGTCTGGTGCAAATGGTTCGCACACGTGACTGACTCCAGATAATCTTAGTATTGATTAGTTGTGGAATTGTTATAGCCAGCATATAAAAGGGAGGGAATATCCTTCTTTTTCAGGGTTATATTGCCTATTACTTAGTGGTGGCAGGAAACCTGGTGCAGGCAGACCTTGTGTACATTGAAGCCTCAGTAAAGCTGCATGCTGCATCTGTGGTCAGAAGACAACTCTTGTGTTGACCTTGCATAGTCTACAGTCATCCACCTCAGACAGGCTGTCAGGTCAAGTCCCTTTAAATGGGCATATGATATCTCATTTTAACAATTTCCACAACCAGAACAGAAATTCCTGTGGGCGTGATGATACCAACAGACCCTCACAGAATTGACTATTTGTTACAGAAAGTATTAAATCAGACTGTGGGATACACATACAGTGACACTTTAATATACCAGTTATGGACAAAGGGTCCTCTTTATTTATTTATATGTTGTAAATAAAATTTTCTTGATTTGAAAACATTCCTGTCCCAAAAGAATTGAGGTACAGGAAAATAAAAAATTGTAATATATTAATATAACTTTACCAACAGTCTTACTTACTTCACTTTTATTGAGTTAAAGTTATGTTTGACATTGTTCATACATCACAATAGATACATTACCCTAGACACTTGCCACACAACATCACAGAGATTATTTTACACAGAGTGAGATCTTAGAGAGGTAGCGGATAGGGACCCTGAGAACATCATCATCATCAATTAGACTCAGGGAACTTACACAGCTGGAACTCCCTTTGTTTACCCTTAGTGTAGTAACATCAATAACCTCTCACATACCACAGTTCTGAGTGTCACATATTCTCTATATTTCTCTATTTGTACTGTTGTGTATTGAGCTCTTAACTATTATTTCCACGCCATTTTCTTCTCTCTTTTTTTTTCTCTTTGACTTCCTCTTTCCATCGAGGTGTCCTCTTTCTCTTATTCCCAAGTCGGACTTCACCACATGCTTCTGCAGCAGCTTTCTTTATGATGTCCTTGAATTTAAGCCAGAGGGTTTCCAAGTCATCAGGTTGTTCTTCTGTGTTGCTCACCGCTGCAGCAATAAGCCCCTTATATCTGGTCTTAATTTGTGGCTCTCTCAGCTTGTTGGTCTTAATGCTCATTTCTCCCGTTCGTTTAATTAGTTTCATGCATGATGTTGGGCAGTTCCTAGGCTGAGCAACTCTTTCAGTTGTTCTTTTGATTGTAAGCAGGTAGTGATCACTTCTAATCTCTGGCCTCCTCCAGACTCTAGCAATTCGGACATATTTGAATGAGCTCCTCCTAACAATGGCATAGTCGATCACTGACTTCTCATTCTTTGTTGGTTCACATCTAGTGTATGCATGTATGCGCTTATGGGGGAACTTTGTGTTTGTAATGATCAGATTCCGCTCACTGCAGAATCTAAGGAGTCGCTTTCCATCGTCATTGAGAGTATCTTCTCCATATCTTTCGATAACTCCACCCCATCTAGCATGGTCATTTCCAACTCTGGCATTGAAATCTCCGATCATGATAATTTCATCTAGGCAGTCACCCAATGTCCTTTGAAGCAGCTCGAAGAATTCCTCCTTGACCTCTGCTCTCTCATCCTCATTTGGCCCATACACTATGACCAGGTTGACTATGGTTTCTCCTTCTTTTAGTTTTACAACCATAATGCTCTCCGAGACAAAGTTCTATCCCTTGATACTATCTTTTTGGTTTTTGGCCACAATGCAACCCACGCCCCCTTTAGCTCTGTTAAATGTGGGTACACCACTGTAGAGCAGCGTGTTGCCATCGAGATCCATGACTCCTTGTCCTTTTTTCTTTGTTTCCGTTATAGCCAGGATTTCTAGTTTTTCTTTCCTCATCTCTTCCACCAGCTCCTCTTCTTTCCCATTTATACTTCTTGTGTTACAAGTTCCATAAATCGTAGTCCGTAGTCCGTTCTAGTTCGTCGCCTTTAGAATCAGTCCGGTTTTCTTTCTTGTAGTTCTCGTAATCATGATTTAAAGCAAACAGGTGATTGGCCTGTTGTGCCTTTGCATGGTGGAGGGGCTGCCTCCTTACGGCTCTATGCAGGCCGCCTTCCTCCTTTTTCAGCTGGGCTTGGGATCGGACTAGGCGGAGTTCTAGTTATAACAACAGAAGTTTTGCCAGGCAGTTATTTTATTTTTGGGAGGAACTTCTCACGGCAAGGTATGGAACCATAACATGTCTCTATTGGGTGGTTTAGGCAGTCTAGAAATTAGCCACCAGCCAGTAAAATAATTTTGTCCTATGTAAAGTCACAATGTATCATAGTAGCATAAACATTGCATTTGTATGTATTCTATTTTGGGAGGTTATTATTTTTCTCTTGTGTCTATCGACCCCACGGGGCGCATACAAATTGGTTGTGTAATATATTTACACCTATGCAGGCCACCAAGAACTACTTTTGTCAGTAGTGAAACGTCGAAAGCTTGCCTGGTTTGGGCATGTAACTCGTCATGACTCCCTTTCGAAAACGATCCTCCAGGAAACAGTCGAAGGTAAACGGAGAAGAGGAAGGCAAAGAAAATCCTGGGCTGAGAACATCAAAGAATGGGCAGGGCACGGTTTTTCCACACTTGTACGCATTGCTGAGGATAGAGAGCAGTGGAGGACCCTGTATGCTGATGCTTCCACCATGGCACCCCTACGACCCATGACGGGTTACGGGTTGAGATGATGAATGTATTTAATACTAATATTTTATGTAAATTCCAGTAACTATATAGTATGAATGGTGCATTATCACAATGAGAACTGCATGGTCGGAACACCCATATGTTTAATTGGGAGAGGACACCCCGTCGATTTTACGGACAGAGCAAATGCTCAGATGTGCATGTATGTACAAAATATATTAGTCTATGCGGGATGCACGTTGACAATTGATATTGTGGAAGTAACAGGACGACAACTCATGTGGAAAGAGACAGCACAGAGACTTGCCTAGCAATAATAAAACAAAGACTGTAGTATAACATTAAAGTTATGATTTTATTTTGCTACAAAAACAGCTGACTACAAACACAAGTTGAGGGAATGCACACATTCTCTTTACCGTCTAACGGTTTGCAGCAAGACGAGTGTCAAATTGCCTGGCAACTATACCCACTTCGCATAGCCTCTAAACGGGGAAAAATCACGCCAATATCAATTCCATTACAGTGTAGAACCAGCGACCGCAGCCTGATGTCACGTATTGTGCAGCAGTGGTTCCTACTCGCCTATTTGGTAAAAAGTCAGAGCGTTGTGGCATCCAGCATATCCATCGACACATCATTGCCAGCTTAACTGAAATTATCTTACTGTGTTCTTAAACGGAATACGCAGTCCCAACAAAAGATCTCAAATCAGACCCAACCGGATTATGCATCGAGTACTAAATACGAGGCACATCTGTTATAATTCGCCGCCCCTGGATAAGAGCGCCAATACAGAAGGCTGCTCTGAGCTGACCCCGACTCGTTTGCCTTCTGGTCAGTACGACACCTGCGTGTATTAGCTGTCAGAGGAAAGACAGAGTTAACCGATCGCCTACCTTGGTTTAGGCGAGATTAGTTCGTTTTGTGAAAATGGCAAAAAGGATAGTGTCTTCAGTGAATTTATAAATTTTCTCCATCAGTGTATGGGCAGAGACATAAAGAAACTGCCTTAAGTTTGTTTTATATTTTTCACAAGCAGCTGTAGAATTGTTAACTCTCAGTTTATTTTCCTTGTCGGTGGCTTACTAGTTGGTTTTTTGTTTTTCCTTGATGTATGAATTGATGTAATTATTAACTTTGTTATTTGATCAGTTCTTGTTTGCTGAGATATTTATTATTTTCTTCTATACATGCTAAAGAGAACTTTAATAAATTTTAACCTTTTGTTAATGCGCTGCTCCCTACCTTCATCCAAACCTATTACTAAGTAACTGTGAAAGCTCTTACGATTTCTCTGTCTATCTGTGAGAAAGAACAGAGAGCGGGGGATACTTAAGAATACATAAGTGAGATGTGGGGCTTGGAATGAGAGATAGATTGAATAGATATTCTTCCAGGCTGTCTTAAGTTTCTCCCTAACTTCGCACATTATCTCATGTTTTCTCTATAATTCTTGCAGTTCACTCACGTTGTTGCAGTTCACTCAAAGTGTCATTCTCAACAAAATACTTCTAAAATACCCAACTCACGACAGGGTACAAGCTTCCGGCAATGAACTAGCTACAGTTGTGTTTTCATGCCCGTAATGAGCGCAAAGGAAAATGATGATGATGACTGACACAGCGATCGGATACATTGTACTGTAGCATGTTGCTCTAGTACTGGATGCATAGAAGCATATCTGGATCATCCTTATATGACCACCAGCTAAGTAAAGTGCTATAGCATACAGATGTGGAATTGAACTTTTGTCTGCAAGATTAATTAATTGAAATCATCCCCACACTTCCAGGGATTTCCGCTGTAGTGAAACATGTTGAGAACCCAGTATTGCATGTATAAGCGTGGAGGAGTCCCTGGAGCCCCAGATGTAACTCTGGCTTTTACCTAGTTGGCTGGTGCAGGAAGACCTCACTAAAGACACCTGATAGGTAGGGGAGCTGAGAAGTGGGTCTACGTTAAAAGTTAGTTGCTTATCCTTTACAGGACGTGGCAATCAACCCCAGCTTTTATTGGCTGTTTGTGATTTTTCTAGGCAATTTTTTCATTCAGTAGTTTGCCATTGCTTTCTGAACGGTACGGCGCTTATACCATTGTTAAAAATCCACACAAAGCGATCTGCTACCAGACCGCCTGAAGCAGGTTTCGAACCTGGTATATCTGGATTATGAAACTGCGTTCATATCCATTAGGCCACAGATGCCGACTCTGCAAGGAGATTCCACTGTTGTAATCTGGAACCCAAAAGCTCCGCCTTGTTCTTCGGTAAATTCAGATCTCTTACAAGATCATTCAGTTCACCTTGGGTTATTAAGTGTGGTTTAGTGGATGTAGTTTGCTCAAAATCTGGGTCGCTTGAGGTTGATGGTTCAGAACCACCAATGTCCTCTTCTTCATCAGTGGAAGCAGCTGAAAATGATTCTGGCACTTTGGGAACTGGTAGGTCATCGCCATGTGGTACCGGACGTATTGCAGAGGGGATGTTTGGATATTCCAGAGTCCATTTTTTCTTCTTTGATATGCCTTTCCCAATTGGAGGGACCATGCAAAAGTAACAGTTGTTGAGATGATCAGTGGGCTCTCTCCAAATCATTGGGACTGCAAAAGGCATAGCTTGCCTTTTGCCAGTCAACCACAGTTTAAGATGTGCTGCACATGTATTGAAGCATATGTGTGGCGCCCAGCTCTTATCTTGATCTCCTATTCCGCAGCCAAAATACAAACTCTACGCCTTCTTAATCGCTTTAGTTATATTTTGTTGTTGTGATAGAAATGTCACCTCACCACATATATAACAGAAATTATTAGCACTGTTCACATATGTCCTAGGAATTTCTAACTATGATACTTTTGATAACGACAAATGCACTAACTAATGGCAAAATTTTATCAGAGATAAGATATTTATACACAAAGGTGATGTAATCATAGGTAGGATTGCATCATCAACTTCTAGTTACATTTTTATTGGTCATTAGAAAAAATTATGCAATCGCCCACAACAGTTGCGTCATATATGTAAATTGACCGTAATTAAATAAACTAGTAACATATATCTTGAAAACTAGAGCCAATCAACATTTTTTAATGTCATTTTCGTTTTCAGCACACCAAAATTAGTTAAGATCAGCTATTTTCATTTCTGGTACATTTTGGTTGTTGACTAGTGTAATAGAACATCCCTTAGTCATGTCGTAAGAAGAAATATACACGAGGTTGTGCGTGGTGATGGCAACTGCATCATATAGAACAGATAAGTATACAAACCATCACTGCATTAGCCCATGACAGGCTTCCTGCAAGGAGAAACGCTGTGTAGTGAAATTGACAGAGATACAACGGTAAAATACCTCCAAAGATAACATGTAAGGATAAAAACATAATGCGTAGGCTGCTGATAGTACATGATCGCCCAGACCGCGGGTCATCACCCTCCATAAAAATTGACTTGCTAGACAGGAGGGGAACGGCGGATAAAAAGGAAAAAATATGACTGGAAAGATTGCGTGAGACTAGAAAGGCTAAGGAGACGCAATTGGGGGGGGAAAACGGAGAAAAGTCACGTTTCCCAAGTTGACATCAAGTAAGGAACTCGACAGAAGGGACCTTGGATATGTTACGCCACAGTCATTTATTGGTCGCTTTTGCGATACCAAGCCTTTGATTTGAATTCAGCGGCAGAACGCAGATGTTTGGAATATTACAAAAATTAAAAAGTAACTTTTTCGTAATATTAATGTTAGGAATATAAAAATTAGCTGGCCGGATGGCCCATTCTGAGCAGTGAACTAATATGTTCTTAATTTTACAGACGGATAGGTAATATTGAAGATAATGACAAAAGACAGTGTTGTTCACATCAGCGACAGACTGTATTGAATAAAAAGTGTCGCTATTTGCACAAAAAAACACGACCTTGAGACGCAGGTGTTCAAATCTACTTAGTAGGGAAGCGAAGGGACATTGGTGGGAGCTGTGTCTAATATAACTTTTAACGACAAAATTTTGGAGGGGAGAGAAAGGTTGGTTCAAAAATCAAGTACGTTTTTGAAAAAAAAAACAAGTAGAGACGGACAGACTAACAGATAAACATCCATACTTGACTGAAGCATGACTGAAATGACTTTAGGGTAGGAAATTTGAATTTGAAATAAACCTAGGCAGTGATTGGCCACAGACAATCATTTTATCGGCGCTCAGACGCGCAAGTGGGGCCATTCCTCAATAGTTGTTCGATGATAGACACAGTATTTTAAAGTGTGGTGATTTCCAAATGAAAGAAAGTGAAATAAGTTCAGGGACGCCATACTATAGCCAGCAGCTCAGCTGAGTTTTGCTAGCATTTCTGTGTTCTTTATTCATAATCTGGTAAGATTGAAATTATTTCTTTATATATTTTGAATATTGTTTAATGTTCGAGTGATTTGATACTGCCATATCATAATCTAGCCTTACAAACAAGTAGGGATTTGCTCTAGACCCCCCGCCCAAGTCAGGGTCTAGGGACCAACAATATACATAAACTCCAGCAAGGGTTAGGAAAGACAGATCAAGTGTTGAGAATAATAAAACATATTACCTATCCACTTTTAGGGAAGGAAACTAATAAATATTTTTCAGAATCTATAGTCTGGGAGGACCTATCTGATGTAAAACCACCATGGTAAATGTGCTGTTTGGTCAGAGAGATCTGACCTGTCTGGATGATGTGGTTGTTGTGTCCGTGTTGTGTCCAGACGTGGGTAGAGAATAGAATTTTGACACATAGCCAATACTTTGATTGCAGAGCTGTGAGTTTCAGCTGTCAACAAGGCGGTGTCCATTCAGTTGGTGATTTTACTCGAGTGTATCTGTGCAGTACGTTGTGACAGAGACCACTATTATTGCCCGCCAGCACGGAGAGGTGGGACCACCAGATTTCAGCACCAGAGCTACATATGCAAGTTGAGTGAGCCTCTGGTCTGCTGGAAGTTCACCAACGCCTTTTAGTTACTAATACCCCATAAAAATTCCTGTAATTTACTGGACACTGTGTAGTCAATATAGACAGGTGTGATGAGGCCACCCCAACAGCACAAGCATTAACTATCCTCCCAAGTAGATGACTACTAGAACATTTTAATAAAACTAACTAGTCTAGTACTTATATATGTACACTCTTGCATTTATTATGTAACATTCCATGCATTTCTTTCATAATTTTTAAATCCTTTTTTTAAAAAAAAAGTTCTGGTCAACATAAAACTTGATCCAGAACAAATAAATGTAATATAATTCTATCAAAAATTTTACACTCTTGAGTTAGTTCAGTGTATCATAATATTTGTTAAATATTATTAGTCTGCTTAAATATCTGTGGGTGTATCCATAACTATCACACCACATTACATATCATTACCCTAGACATTTTACATAGCTACATTCATTAAGAAAAAAAAATTGAGTGTGAGGTCGTAGTGGTAGCAAGAAAGGCCTTCTGACAATTCACAACTACATTTTATCTCAGGAGCCTTCACAGCTGGCCTCATACATTACATTTAGTAATATCACCATCATACAATACCATCAAACCCACTACACGCTGCAGTAGGAACAGAAGAAAAGATTGTCAAACCGCAATAACATCGTCAACACCAGTACCATTCGTGGAAAAGCTCTACGGAGATTCAAATATCCTCAAACTGATTACACCTTTCTTTGAAAACATTCAATTGGACGTCTGAGAGTATAAGAAGAAGAAGATGAAGAAGAAGAAGAAGCAGAAGAAAAGATTGTCAAACCACAATATCATCGTCAACACCTGTGTAGCAAAGTTTGATTTTGGTGGGGAGGTTATGATGGTATCCTAAAAGAATGAAAACGGTGTCTGCATTAACCGTGTGAGGTCAAGCACATGTAGGCCCTGACTCTATAAATGATGATGATGAATTATGTGCAGGGAACCTAACGCTACCTCCCTAGATCTCACACGGTCACTATTCTGACTCTGGTGTCTGGTGTATGGTGTACCTAGTGTCTAGGGAAGAAATGTAATGATGGTACACAACAGTAAAACACTTTAAGTCTCTATAAAGAAGAGAATAAAATTAGTAGTTAAGTTTTTCTTTGAAATAAATTTTTTCTATACACTTTATTTTGCCTGTCCAGCCAAATCGTTTGGGCAGGTCTTTGAAAATGAGGACAAGATAGTATACAGAAAAGAACAATTAAAATTTTGGGGCAATTTGCCCAATAACTAAAAAGTTAATACATATATTTATATATGTCTTTCCTGTAGGAAATATTCATAGATTTCACTTTATTCATCTAAAGGGAGAGTCACTGTATATGAGGGCTGTAGTTTCATCCTACCCCCATAAACGTCCTGAGTATTGTTTCGCAATACTAGTGTTTCGTACAAGAAAATGTCAGTTATGCCCAGATGTTTAACACATCACCTGGGATTCCTTGTTGAAAGATATTACAATGTGTCGTTGCAGAAAGTCTCAATTCCACCACCCGCCAAAGCTCCTACTGTTATCTTTGACAGCATAAACGACTGGTTGGAGACTGGATGGTGTTATTCGTACTCAGCAGGTTTCCTGTCACCAGCTGGCAACAGGAAATAGAGCCTCTGCAACAAAAGGACACCCTGGCCTTTTACATCTGATCACTTATTCTAACACTTAATTTCATACGTGAGTATGGGGTCAGCCTCGCGTGCATTTCAGGTGCACTCGCCCCGAATGTTACATGACTCCCACCTTGCTGTGACCACACCTCAGATCCTTATGGCAGATATGCCACTGTACGTTTACATACTTTTCCTCAATACAATAATGTGGAGTAACCACATTTCCTTTGATATGATCTTCTCTTCTTTTCTTTTCAAATATAATTGCTTCAGGCATGTAGACAGTGTTCATTGAACACCGAGGCTTACTAATATATTCTAATATAATAATATGACAACATAATCATGACAACATACACCAGTTAGATACATTTCAAAGTGAGGACTCAACAATGTCTGCTCCCGGCATGTCCTTCACTTTCCCCCATAGCAGTATCTAACTTTGGTAGTTGGAATAAACATATTAATTCATAAAGCATCCTTACCACAATTCAAGAAAATATAAACAAATGACGCTGACTTTAGAAGAAATGGCCTCAGCTTCCTCCGAACTGCACAGACTGTGAATTTCTTATTTATTTATGTTTAAAGTTAACACAGCTGTTTCTCAGCGTATCTGAATGAAAATTTTAGTTTGACTGGCAATGAATAATCAAAACCTTTTGCTAATATTTACTAGCACTGGCCAATCAAAACGTGCGACTACTTGAATTCAAATGCAGTTTTTATGAAAAAACAAAATAATTGCAAACAATTTCTGCGTCTGGTAGTCGATTGGCCAGTCTGCTTTAGTTATGCCCAATACAAAAAGATGTTTCGTTTAGGATTACATTTTTCCTACCGCCCCCCTTTCCCCCTATACTCTCTGTTTACCCAAGCGAATTTGAATGTACCTCCCTGCCTCTTTTTCAAACTCGCGTCCCCACTAACGTTAAAAAAAAACAAAGCAGGAACGACAGTCTGTCTGGTCGAGCGTCCGTAGACATTAGTATTTTCTCAATAACTTATCTAATACTGGGACTATCATATTATTTAAAGTACATTCTTGCTCAGTGAACTCTACGTCATACTACCATATAATATTTATGGGCAGTTTCATAATGGTTTAAATTTTCAATTTTTGTCATAGTCAATCGTCAAATAAAATGTTGCACAAGACCGCCATCTTTCCTCTCCTTCATCTCGCTAGCATGTATTTTTCAAATAACTAACTTGTTTCAGTTACGTCAGAAATGCTACCGCGAGGATGAAAATAAAATTGTCTGCGTGTTTGCCTCTGCTAGAGTTGTTCCAGCGTGTATATATATGCATGGCAGACTGTGTCAGCGAAGCGGGATTGTGCGCGGCAGGTTAAGAATTGGCGTTAATAATTTGTATTGTATCGTGTAACACTACCAAAAAATGTAAGGATCACTACTAAATTTTGCGTTAAAGTTGACAGAATACGTTAATTCAGATAGTTATTTGGCGGCACACTTCCGCCAAAGCGTTAATTGTAAGTCTTGCCACAGTCTCTATCAAATCGGACAAAATGTTAAAAATGTACGTCACAAGGAAAGCGAGTAGTTTTAAACGGGGGAATCGGTTCTAAGCCGTTCCATGGCACAACATTCAGCGCTATGCTGGCGTGTGAGAGCATCACCGTCAGACACAATAGGGCTGTTGTATTTATTATCCTTTTATGACTAAAATCTTACTGAAATGAGCGATTATTCTCGCAGATTTTACTACACACCTCCCATCTTAAAAACATGCATTCCTTTCCAGGTTATAATCTGCGAGATAACTTAGCTCAATGAAGTCTTATCCGTTTTTCTGATCTTCATC